>JBBBDQ010001140.1:170000-185000 GCA_037127315.1 Ascarosepion bandense
TACTAAATAAAATGGCAGAAGTAAAACAGGAAAACGAGAGAAGAATAGACAGAGGAAGAAAAAGAACCGGAATAAAATCAGCAGCACAAGTAACAATTATCATGAATAAGCAAACAAAAAAACAAAAAAAATAATGGAAAGAACAAAAAAAAAAAAAAAATAGCGAGTCAAAAAGTAAAAGAAAAAAAAACAATCATTGTCGAGTATCAAGGACAGTTCGCCATTTTTTTCGCTTTAGAAGCCGAGTTAGAAAACAATAAGAAAAATTAATGAAAAGAAAGAAAAAACAAACGAACGATAAAATAACAGAGGAAATGGCAAAAAATAAGAAAACAAAAACTAGAAAAACTAAAATAATAATAATAAAAAAAAATACAGTACAGAAATCAGAATAGTAATTTCAAATGCTAACAGCATAGCAGAAAAAAAAACAGACTGACAATTAAAAAAAAAACGACTTAGGAGTAGACATTCAACAAAACAGGAGATGAAAAAATTAAAACATGTCACCTTTAGCATCTCACTAAAATAAAACGGACGCATTTATACGCCGCTGGTATATTCCCAGCCAAATAAACTACGGATAAGAGATTTTTTATCACGTTGCCGTCTCTTTTATTTAACCCCAGAACATTTAATCCAAAATATTTAGTTAAAAATAGAACATCATATTATAGATTTCTCCAAGAGTTTGTAAAATGTAGTTTCTATTATTTTTTCAGTCGTGCTAGCTTGGGCATTCTTCATTATTTCATGACACCCATAATCTCGCATAAAGTTCGAAAGGTCATTAGTATAGCTTACCGTGTCATTGCATAAATGGTCAATGTAGGTGACGTCTGAGTAACCAACCCGTCTTGCCCCAGAGCTATGGTGTTCAGAATAATGGATTCCAAGCAAGTTTTGATACCCAGCGTCGTCCTGCAAAGCGTATTCTACGTTTGAGTAAGATTGTAGAAATATCAGGGATTGATCAATAAAGCTGTGATTTAATTGAATGTTATCTCCAAGAGATGTTAAAACAGCATCCGGGTGTAGTTCCCATTCAACTTGGTTTTTAGTCAGTGTTCAAGTAGTGACAGTCAGTCAGTCAGTTAAGTGCCATACGTGATACACGCTTGGGCGATCATGTCTCAAAAGAGACATGACTGACTGGGCAGAAGATTATCCCGCAGTAGGTTGCCATTGCTTTCTGCGGTAGACTGGTTGCCGACCAAGGCTATAGAACCCAATCTTTGTCCTGTTATTTAACCCATAACTGGAAGGAATAGACGGATTAATACATTTCCCAAGGGTATTTGCGCGTAAGTGAATGCAATGAATTCTGCTGGAATTCGAACTCGGCTCCCTCGATTTCTCGTTCCGAGCCGATATCCACTGTACCACAACACACATAGTGATACCATGCATTAAAACCGCCTCTACAGTGACCCGAATGAATCTTCGTTAGAGGTAATCTAATAATACCACATTTCCAGAAATATCCACATTTCCAGAAATATCCACATTTCCAGAAATATCCATTTAATTGAAGTTAATAGAGGTTTTCGTGATACAAATTGTCACATACTTTTTTGGTAGAATTTATTTCTGTTACGAATAAATCATATACAAAAGATTTTATGGACTCACCACAAATATTTTTTATTAAGCCTTGCTAGTTGAAGCCTACGAATTCAGTTTTAGAAGCATTGAGACAGAGACCAGCATAAGTACAAATTTCTAGAAGATGTAGAAGAACTTTGAAATTGACTTTGCTAGTTGAAACCTACGAATTCAATTTTAGAGGCAGTGATATAGACTCCAGCTCAAGTATAAACGATTTCTGGATGATGAGTAGAGCTGTGACATTGAGCTTGCTAGTTGAAACCTACGAATTCAGTTTTAGAGGCATTGACATGAAGTCTAACATATGTAGAAACATTTTCTACATGATGTAGGAGAAATGTGAAATTGAGTTTGCTGGTAGAAGTTTACGAATTTAGTTTTAAAGACATTGACACAGAGTCCAGCATAAGATGATGTAGAAGACTAAGCCATGAGTAATGGGGTCAGCAATAATAGCTAGGTCATCTATATAGTCTTAGTGTTTGGTGTACTTTAATATTTGTCTATCTATTTGAGATGAGTAATTTGTTACATAAATCCTAATGTTCAGACTGTTATCCTCATCTTTCCAGTCATATTGACGACGTTTTGGCAGTTGTACGCCACGGCGATCGTCCGCTGATTGAAATTTTAAAGTGAACATTTTATTTCAACAATTCATCAATCGCACTCCGTATATCTGTCAAAACGGGATGTCAGTGTTATTTTAATCTTTGCGTCATTTAGATGACAATTCATCCATCGCACCTTGTACATCTGCTAAAATGAGATGGCAGTGTTATTTTCATTTTGGTCTCATTTAAACGACAACTCATCCATCGCATCCTGTATATCTCTCCAAATGAGATGTCAGTGTTATTTTTATTTTTGTCTCATTTAAATGACAATTAATCCATCGCAACCTGTAAATCTGTTAAAATGATGTGACAGTGTTGTTTTCATTATGGCCTCATTTAGACGGCAATTCATCCATCGCACCTAGTACAACTGTTAAAATGAGATGGCTGTGTTATTTTCATTTGGTCGTCATTTAGACGACAATTCATCCATCGCACCCTGTACATCTATTAAAATGAGATGACAACGTCATTTTAATTTTGGCCTCATTTAGACGACAATTCATTCATCGCATGTATATGTGTGCATATGTATAAACAAGTTTCATTAAAAACAACTGAAAATGTATTGGCTTTTCGTTTTGGATGCTGGGTCATGTCATTTAACAATTGCTTATTTGGGAAGTAATTCAACATTTATAAAAGTTTCATTAAAAACGATTGGCAAGATATATATATATATATATATATATATATATATATATATATATATATATATAGAGAGAGAGAGAGAGAGAGAGAGAAACCAAGTTGAGCTAAAGCGAGAGAGAGAATGAAGAAAGATTTTTGTTTTATTATGCGTAGATATGGGTTTCTGGTTGTGTGAGTTTCGCCCCATGAGAGTCACTCTCAGTGGTTTCGTTGACATTAGTTGATGATCCATAGCACTTAGATAATGACATCTTTTCACTTTACGTTCTTTTGGGGTTATTAATATGATTCGCTAGAAGTGAAGTTCAGTCTAACACGTAGCGATGATATGCATAAATTGCCACTGAGCAAGGTTTTGTTTCCAGCCCCCACAAATATGGTGCGAGCTGATTACTCACGCGCAGAATATTAACCTAGCAGAAAATTCTACTTTCAATCGGTCAATGAAGTTTAAAATCCAGGAGGCAATAACAATTTAAATATATATTGAAACAAGTAGGAGAAATACGATAGTAAGATACGAAAGCTCATTGGAATGGTGAAAGATGCCTTCCAAAAGCTAAACAAAGAGATAAGAAACAAATAAATTTCGTTATTACATAATTTCGTTAAAATACTGAAATAAAGCAACAGAAAGAAAGAAAAGAGTACTGAATATCAGTCAGTCATTTTTTAAAAAATCATATCACCCCGAGCAAGGCGGTAATGCCACTGATGTGCAGGGGGCTATGTAAGAGTGAAAAGATTTGAAAAGAGAAAGCCGGAAACCACATCCTAAACAGGAAACAAGGGATGAGCCTCTTCACCTGTTCAATAGACATGGGTGGAGTGTGAACCGGGCGATAGTTTAGTCTATCTACTCCAATTGTTAAGTGCCATATGTGATACACGCTTGGGTGATCATGTCCAGAAAGAGACATGACGGCCTGGGCAGAAGATTATCCCGCAGTAGGTTGCAATTACATTCTGCGGTAGACTGGTTACCAGCCAAGGCTATAGAACCAAATCTGTCCAGTTATTTAACCTATAACTGGTGGGTAGAGAGTATTTCCAAGAGTATTTGCTCGTAAATGAAGGATAGGAATTCAACTGGAATTTGAACTCGACACCTCGATTTGTCGTTCTGAGCCAATATCCACTACACTACAACCCACCAGTCATAAAATATCCTATAAAGCACTGAATGCTAGACAATCTTCTCACAGATGAAGAAGAGACTTGAAGCAACAGAAACATAGAAAAGAATACTGAACACTTATGCAATACCAGTCCTCCTATATGGCAGTGAATGCTGACAATCTCCTTACAGATGAAGAAGGGACTTGAAGCAATAGAAAAAAGAAAAGAGTACTAAGTTTTTATGCAATACCAGTCCTCTTATTTTATTTTACTAAGCGTAGCTTAGATGTGGCACAAGGCCGAAAGTAAGGGACACCCAGTGAGGATCGAAATCACTACACCATTGCAATGATTCTAGCGAGACAAGCTTGTTAACCATTACGCTACCTCGAGGCTCCCCAGTCGTCTTATATGGTAGTCATTGCTGGACAAACTCACCACAGAAGAAGAAGAGACTTGACGCAGTAGAAACAAACAAAAGGGCATTGAATTGTTACGTAATATCAGTTTTCCTAAATGGCAGTGAATACTCGACAATCTCCACACAGATACAAAAGTGACTTGAAGCAAAAAAACAAAAAAAAAAAAAAAACTACTTTTGAACTGTTAATTAATATCAGTCTTCTTAGCATCGCAGGGAACTTACCTTTTTGTGACACCTACATTCTGCCAAATGGCATTAATCTGATATACAATGTTTGTCATTTCAAAGACACTTTATATCACATGCAACCAATGACAACTGTACATATTTATTACGGATGTAGCAGCAGCGTTTTAAAATGCATTTAACCAACATTTAATGGTAACTTGCAATTTTACCATTTGTGGTTATCTCCCTTAGAAGTTTTGCAAAAAATATCATAACTACAAAATATAAATTTTGAGATAATTAGAACCGATCACATTCACGCTTGTTTTGATAAATAACCCTTACTACAATTCCAGTTACAATAATTTTGTCTTTATAATTCACCCTGAGAATAATCTGCAAAATCTACATTTGCGCGTAAGTGAATGCAAGGAATTCAACTGGAATTCGAACTCGACTCCCCGATTTCTCTTTCCGAGTCGATACCCATTGCATTACAGCTACTTTCAAAACATACCGAATCCTAACTAATGATATCATACCATAATTTACTTATTAGAATGCACACAATGCTTGAAACAATATTTTTGTAAAATCAGAATGACACTTTCACCACAGAATTAATAATAATCGGATGAAGTCACCCCTACACGAAATATGATAAGCTGTAAAAAAAACATTTCCGCCTAGAAAACCTTGATTTTCATAGCCACGCCAAATTCACTATTATTGAAAGAATCGCAGGAGGAACAAAAGGCAAAATAACGAAAATACTAGATGAATAGGATGTGCGTTGTGGTGCAGTTGATATAGACACAGAACGATAAATCGGGGAGCCGAGTTCGAATTCCAGTTAAATTCCTTACATTTACTTCCGCACAAATACCCTTGGGAAAGGTATTAATCCTCCATCCGTTTCTTCCCTTAAGTTATGGGTTAAACAAAAGGACAGAGTAGGTTCCATATCCTTGGCTGGCAACCAGTCTATCGCAGAAAGCAATAGCAACCTACTGCAGGATAATCTTCTGCCCAGGCAGTCATGTCTATTTCGAGACATGATCGCCCAAATCGTGTATCACGTATGGCACTTCACTGACTGAATATATGTTGGAAACATGATTAAGGCTGGCATAAAGTGGGGGATCGGTTTTCTATTGTTATGAAGGAATAAACTGAAACCCACTAATTACTACTTAATAATATAATACATCTCTTTCCCCCTTCTAGCTATGAGTCAAATAATAGGACAGATTTGGTTCTATAGCCTTGGCTGGTAACCAGTCTACCACAGAAAGTAATTACAACCTACTGCGGGATAATCTTCTGCCCAGTCAGTCATGTTTCTTTCGAGACATGATCGCCCAAAGCGGGTGTACTTTTGGCCTTGTGCCACATCTAAGCTGTGCTTAGAAAATCACCATTACACACACTCTCTTTGTTTTAGTCATAGTATTTGTCTCTATAGTTTATAATTGAGAATATTTGTTAGAGTCGCAGAGAGAACAGTCCGATACTAATCGTCATTGACACTCGGAAAGTATCATCCGCATTTCCACATAGACAGATGCCCGAGGGAGATGTGACACAATGCCATTTAAGTGGGAACACCCAGCTCGTAAGAGACAAGAGGAAAACTGTGTTTACTTTTGGCCGACGCATTTTGCCCTTTCATGAACTTTAGCACGGCAAAAGACGAAAAAAAGTCCGTCGGTTTAAACTAAATAAGGGTTGTCTTTTACTCATATTGTTTATCTCTATAGATTATATCTGAGAATATTTACACACACACACACACACAAACAAACATATATTTTTTTTTCTAAACATATACTGTTAAATATAAGAGACAATGAATGTCTATTATATTTAATCATGAGCCGTTCTAAACATCGTATTTTGGCTTTAATTTCAGTTGAAAATAAAGACAAAAATTCTCCAACATTTGGATAATTTTTTATTAATTTGGTTCTAAGCTTTCGGCTCACATGAGCCATGTTATTAAGACAGTAACACAATAACATCCACCATCACCGGCAATTTTATTTTGTGCTGACATAAAACTCCGCTAGAAACGGCAATAGTTACCAAAAATAACAAACGCAGTTCGCAAATTTGCAATGCGGTTCTATGACGTCACACTGCGTGATAGCGCGAAATGACAACAGAACCATGTATTCAAATGCAATGTAATATGTTATGACCGGATTTAAACGTGATTTTATTAAGTGTGGATTGTTTGGATTTAATGTACATGGCCTCCAATATCTGAAGGTTCTTTTTACTGTGTGTATGAGTAAGGATTTGCTGCCTCGATAGACTATATAATTTGTAAACATAAGAAAAGTGAAATCGAACGTAACGCAGAAAAATTCTAACCATATAAAACACACTAATTCATTCGCAAGCTCAGCCACTAACACTGCTTTCAAAGTCTACCACAAATCTAAATGTAGAAATAATAACTTAATTTTTTTTTTAATCCTATCACCCCAAGCAAGGCGGTAATGCCACTGAAGCGCAGGGGGCTACGTAAGAATGAAAAGATTGGAAAAGAGAAAGCCGGGAACCACATCCTAAACAGTGAACAAGGGATGAGCCTCTACACCTGTTCAATAGACGTGGGTGGTGTGTGAACCGGACGATAGTTGTCTATCTACTCCAATTGAATAAAACAGAAAAGAGTGAAAAGATTGGAAAAAGAGAAAGCCGGAAACCACATCCTAACCAAGGAACAAGGGATGAGCTTCTTCACCTGTTCAATAGACGTGGGTGGAATGTGAACTGGGCGATAATTTAGTCTATCTACTCCAATTGAAAAAAAAAAGAAAAAAGAAAAAGAAAAGTGAAAAGATTGGAAAAGAGAAAGCCGGAAACCACATCCTAACCAAGGAACAAGGGATGAGCTTCTTCACCTGTTCAATAGACGTGGATGGAGTGTGAACCGGGTGATAGTTTAGTCTATCTACTCCAATTGAAAAAAAAAAGAAAAAAAGAAAAGAAAAGTGAAAAGATTGGAAAAGAGAAAGCCGGGAACCACATCCTAAACAGGGAACAAGGGATGAGCCTCTACACCTGTTCAATAGACGTGGTGGAGTGTGAACCGGGCGATAGTTTAGTCTATCTACTCCAATTGAAAAAAACAGAAAAGAGTGAAAGGATTGGAAAAGAGAAAGCCGGAAACCACATCCTAACCAAGGAACAAGGGATGAGCTTCTTCACCTGTGCAATAGACGTGGGTGGAATGTGAACCGGGCGATAATTTTGTCTATCTACTCCAATTGAAAAAAAAAAAGAAAAAAGAAAAGAAAAGTGAAAAGATTGGAAAAGAGAAAGCCGGGAACCACATCCTAAACAGGGAACAAGGGATGAGCCTCTACACCTGTTCAATAGACGTGGGTGGAATGTGAACCGGGCGATAGTTTAGTGTATCTACTCCAATTGAATTTACTTATTACAATGTACACGATGCCAGAAGCAATATGTGGGGCTATCTGAAAGCCCCTCACAATACAGAATTTAATAATTATCCGAATCAGACTAAGTTCACTTTCCACGAAAAAACATTACCTGTAGAACAACCTTTCCTCCAAGATTTCCTTCATGATTTTAAGTCACGTCAAACTCACTGAATAAAATAGATACAAAAAACAAATCAAGGACAATACTAGAACATGAAAACAAATGAATTTTGCGCCTCAAATCCCTTAGTCCAAACGGATTCAACGACAACCTAAACAACACAAATAAAATTTGGATATAATTGCATAAATCACCCCTGCTATATTTTCTCTCTCACACATTATATTCTTTGTATTCTTTGTATATACGAATATACACTACTGCTACTACACAGAAGTAGATTCCAACCAAGGACCGTAACCCCTATCTTAACCACTCCCACCCTCAACCACTCTAGGCATACATGATTACAGAGGAGATATAATCACCCATACAAAAAATACGTGCACATATATACAATCATTACACACTCACACAAACACCCTGAAATAAAAAAAATAACATCTTCCAAAAAAACAAAGTTTTCAAAATAACGAGAGTAATAAATCTGTGGTTCATGGCTCTCCCGACTCATCCTTAAAAAACAATTTGAGAAATATATAAACAAGAATAAAAAAAGCAAAGTTCAACTTTCTTCAGAGAGTGTCATTCCCTCCTGTACTTCTTCTTCTTCTTCTATGTGCCCTGTCCATTCAGGACGTAAGCGATCATGGCTTTCCACGTTTCCCTATCCCTGGTGGCTCTACGCACGCCTTCTCCTGTTACACCATGCAATCCTCGTTCCGTTATCCACCTAATTACGTCCTTCAAATATGTTATCTGTTGCTTTCCCCTGTCTCTTTTCCCCTCTATCTGGCCTGTTAGTATCAGATTCTCCAAGCCCTACTTCCTCATTGCGTGTCCCAGGAACTTTAACTGTCTCTTCCTGATGCTCAGTATTAATTTCCTTTTTGTTTCCATAATTTCCAAGACCTCATCATTACTCACATGCTCGATCCATGATATTGGCAGCATCCTTCTGTAGAACCACATTTCAGTTGCTTCAAGTTTTTCCTTCATCTTTGATAATATTGTCCAGCATTCACTGCCATATTGAAGGACGGACAGCACGTAGCAATCCAGTACTCTCTTCCTAGTTTCTAACGAAATTGTCCTGTTTCTTAATTCTCTTCTCAACTGCTGGAATGCATCCTTGTGCTTTTGGATCTCAGGAATATAAATGTATAGAAATTGTTGTGGTCACAAAGTGGGGGTCAGTTTATATATTGATTGTAATATGGAATTGATCCCCCACTTTATATTCAACATCCTTCTGTAGAACCACATTCCAATTGCTTCAAGTTTCTCCTTCATCTTTGGATGATATTGTCCAGCATTCACTGCCATGTTGAAGGACGGACAGCACGTAGCAATCCAGTACTCTATCCCTAGTTTCTAACGAAATTGTCCTGTTTCTTAATTCCTTACTCAACTTCTGGAATGCTTCCTTTGCCATGCCAATATACCTTCGGATCTCTGTGTCACACTTCCCGTCTTCTGTTATAAAGCTTCCAAGGTATTTAAATTTTTGCACCTGCTCGATTTTAGTATCCCCGACCTGTGTTTGTAATTTTGAGATTCCCTTTTTACTGATGACTATGCATTCGGTTTTCCTTGCAGTTTATTTCTAGTCCTTTCTTGTTACTTTCTTCAGCTACCTTCTGCAGGATGTTTTGTAGTTCGCACTCGTTTGCTCCTGGCTTCTTAGGTAGTGCTATGAAGATAGACTTGCTGAGGTCATCTGGTATAACCCCACTATTATAAATTTAATTTATTATTTCAGTATTTTTTTCTATACCAAATTCTTCCAGGGTTATCAGCAGCTCTATGACGATGACGTCTGGTCCCGCTGCTTTGTTTCTATTTAGTTTGGCTACTGCAGATTCCACTTCAGACTTTAATTATTTCCGGTCGGTCCTCAGCTTTGCGTATTATTGGTTGCTGTCTCTTGTCGTGGAAAAGATCTTTTATATATTCTTTCCATCGTTGGAGTATTTCCTCTTTCTCCAAAATGATTGTTCCATCCTTAGGTTTTATACATCCTGTTGAAGAGCAGGTTTTTTGTCCTGTCAGTTCTTTTATTTCTTTATGCATGTCTGCTTTATTATTCCTGCTCAATCTCTCTACTTCTGTACATTTGTCATTGCGCCACTCCTCTTTAGCCTGTCTGCATTTTCTTCTTATTTCTTTGTGTAGTTCCCTGTACTCCATTCCATGTCTTGATATCATTTTCTGCCTCCTTTGCATCATGTCCAGAATCTCTTCAGTCATTCCACTCGTTTTTCCTTGTGCGCCTAATTTCCTTTGGGGAAATATTGTTTGCTGATGTCACTATTGCTTCCTTTAGCGCGTCCCATTTCAAGTGTCCTTTCTCAATTTGTTCTTCGTATTTGGTTTTCACGCTGTTAGTGTAATCTTTCTGTAAGCTGAGGTCATTTCACTTCTACCAATAAGCATTAATTTCTTCTCCCGGTGATAACATTGCCCGAAACTTGTCAATGACTTTAATTAAGAAATAAAATAAAAAATATTACTCTTCAACCCAGTTTATCTTAAATCTTAATATTTATTATTGTTTAATATATATATATATATATATATATATATATAGGTTTCATTGAAAATTACAGATAATGTATTATCATTGTTTTTTTTATATATAATTTTCATGTGTTCGTATAATGTTTTTTTCTTTTCGGAACTCCAAAGCCTTTATACTTTCGAGCGCTTTCGGCTATACTTTTAACCATTATCAAGAATTAATTGTGCTTTACTAATAAATAAACGCGTGGAAACACTTTGAAATAAACACTTATCAACAACGGCTTTCTAAATTTTTTATTGATTACCATATTAAACTTTTTCTTCGTAACGTAACCACTGGCAACCACAAACACGTAGACAAAAACAATAACATTAATATTTTTTTACAAAAATCAAATACACAATAACTACAGACAGGATGAATCTTCACTTTGCAATATCATCCGAGATTATGAAACATTGACCAATTCAAACAAGGAAATTAAATCTATTATCTATTATAAAAATTATATTATAATTATATTATAATATTATAATATTATAATATATTATAATTCAAAACTGCCAACCTCGTCATCAATAATAATAATTCATCTTCAAAATCTAAACTGCAGAGAACCAGTGTCGTTTACGATCTTACATGTCTTTTATAGAACTGTCTTTCTCAATTATCCAAATCCTTTAAACAATTAAATTGGCTATACCAGCACAAAACTGACGAGAAGATTGACCTTTATGCCTTTCCCACAACATTTCTATCTGATCTCATTTAAGACACATATCGAGAACTTCCGAGACCTACCCGTGATATCCTCGTAGATAATACATAAATAATAGCATCATCCACATGCAAAAGAAGATTAAAAATAATGCAGGCATTACTAATAAAAAAGAGAAATCCTACACTTAATAACATCAATTATGAATACGGTAACAATGTGCTTACCGTTTTCGAAACTTAACATACACAAGACTCTATATTCATAAACTTTTCACACGTTTATTTTATTTATAAGTAAAACAAAATTAATTCTTGATAATGGCTAAAAGTATAGCCGAAAGTGTTCGAAAGTACAAAAGCTTTGGACAATTCTTATATAATTTGAGTTCCGAAAAGAAAAAATTATACCAAGACATGAAAAATTATATAATAACCTGTCTGTCATTTTCAATGAAACCTGTATAAAAGAGAGATTGTTGCCGAAATACACAAATACACACACACACACACACACACACACACACACACACATATATATATATATATATATATATATATATATATGTATTGCAACCACATGCACGATAACTACAAGCAGGATAAAAAAAACATTAAAAAATATAACTCCCGCTAATCCTAGAAAAATTTAAAATTAATAATATATTATAAAAAAAGCAATACTAATAATTTAATTATCCGTAATAACCAAGTGATTCGTTCCGTAAAATCAACATTATATATAAAATCAAATGTTGCTTGGAAGAATGTATCTCCGAAAAAAAAAACTAATATATATGTTGGATTTACAATAACTACATTAGCAAGAGGTCTTACATTGCACATGTCTGCCTATTCGTCCATTTCTAGACATCTACAACAATAATCGATAATACAACTATTCTATACCAAGAAATAAACTAAGGTAAACTACAGACCCTCGAGGCAATATTCATTAAAAAACTTAAACCCCCAATTAAGAGAATCAGCTATGAATACTGTAGTAATATTCTTATATATGTATACATAAAGAACAGTTTTTTCACGCTTTAACACGTGCATGATTATGACCTTACAACATATAAAAAATTCAATGTTGGATAATTTTCACGTTCTAATGAACACTTAGCAATTTACTAACCGTTATATTTGAAGCAAGAAGAAAATTTACAGTAATTTTTAGCAACACAGTTTTGCAGTTATTATTTGTTACCGCAACTCACATTCCTGAAGATGATCTCGGAAAGAGATTAAAAGTACTTGGGAACATTGTCAAATGAATAATAATAACATATGTTACAGTTCATTTCTTACATCTTTCAATTATAATACGCGAAAGATTATCAGTGAGTATGAACGAATTTTATTAAAAATAAGCAGACACAATGTTTGCAATTTACGTAATTTGGCATGTCTAAAAGAACATTTGCTGCATATATATATATATATATATATATATATATATATATATATATAAAATATTTCTAGCTGAAAATTGCATTTGTTCATGACTTTCGCAACTTGGTGTTTATTTTAGTTTTGTTTTTTAAATTTGTATAAGCTTTATCTCTGATATTGACCAATTTTACCCATAGCTGAAATTTGTATTTTTATTTATTCAGGAAAAACAAAAACCCTGAAGAGTGAAGATATCACAATAATAACTTCACAAATATTCCAAGTTGGTGTGATTAGAAAAAATCTGCCCAGCTATACCTCCCCACATGAATTCTGTTAATCCTCTATGTCTGCTGATAACGAACAGTTTATAAAAAAAAGCCTGCTTGATTAAAATGCATTTCGATCATATATATATATATATATATGTAAACATGTTACGGAAATTAATGAATTTTAACGAAACTTGGTTATAAGCAACCGACAATTTGTAATGAATTATTTTGAACATTATTTTTACCGATACTCGTATTTAAGTAGATATTCTGTTTTTTCATAAAACAGTATTTTTATATTTACCGGCCTGATTATTTACGATAAATTTTTCTTCCGAAAATGTGAGCTATCCAGCAGGATTCGAACCTGCGACCCCTATTACATAGTGTTAACATACCATTTGATCTGGTACTGTCTTGACCAACTGACCATGAATAGCCTCTTGATCAGACGAGGGTTTTATCATGCTTATATAACACAATCTTCGATTTACCGTCAACAAACATATCTGCTCTGATTTACTTTTTTATTTATAAAAATGTTCAATACAATAAATATTGAAGAGCATAATATAATCATATAATTAAGTTTGATATTTTAATTAAAAATATATTGCGATACTAAAATTTCTGCATTTTGAGATTTTCTTATTGCTGTCATAAAATTTTTTACTTGTAATAATATATATATATATATATATATATATATATATATATATATATATATATATATGCTAGCAGTATAGCCCGTCGTGGCTCGGGTGTAATGAAAGCTTTAAAACTAATCCATGATCCTGGAGCACAAGCTCGTCGGACGTTGGCATGAAAGACTAAAAAGCAATTGTTGTTTCCAGTTAAAGCGAAACCGTAGACTGAAAGAAAAATGAATGGATGTAGGTCAAATTTTGATTTCCTGCCATCGATATCAAATAGATTTGTTTGTCGTAAACTGAATTTTGAAGGCTAAATAAGTCCTATGAGCAAATGATATCATGGCTGAGACTAAGAATTACAATCATACCTACTTAGAGCCAAACCCGAAGCAAAAACTAAAATAAAAGGGCTGAAAAAATACAAACATACAGGCAGATAAACAGACACATACACAAACATCTTGCCTTTTATATATATATTATCAATTTTCTGCACTATTTTAAGAACTGCAACCTTGAAACTTCTGAATATCGTTTCTTATGTCTTTGTCTATGAGTGTATGAAATTTGATTCAAATCGGACCACTCCTTCTATCACCCGATTTTTTCGATTATCGATTTTCGATATTTATCGAGGGTACCTCGACAGAAACATAGCTAAGAACACTCGCAGATGCTTATATTGCAACTGTGTAAATTTTCAAGGAAAATCGGTTCAGTCGTTTCGGAGTCTGTAAGTAACGGACACACACACACACACACAGAGACAAAGTTCCATTTTCTAAATAAGTTTAGATTCGTCACCCACATACAAGCTTGTTTCGCTGTATGACAGCTCGTCTGTGTGGCTAGACATCCACTTGCTCCTGGCCAGGATCGAAACTCGACCGATATGTAATTATTTCACCTGAAGCAAGGTAGTTTTACTGCCACTGGTGTGCAGGGGGTTACATAGGAGGCGAGTGAAAAGAAAGAGGAACAAGTTATAGGGGGTGTCAGCGAATGAGTAAAACTATGAGAACACTAGTGTGAAGAGAGCTGATGAGAGTAGAGTGAACGGAGAAAAGAACATGAGAGAAAGGATGCGAGTCAGAGAGATAGGTAATGGCAATTGACCTAACATTTAAATTTTTGGAGATTGTAGCTGTCGGGGAAGCAAGTATACCGAAGGGAATTTCACAGGTGGAAAGTGCGAGAAAAGAAGTTGGTAGAGTAGAAGTTGCGGTTAAATTTGATTGGTTTCACTGTAAAAAAGGTGGGACCTAGT
>JBBBDQ010001140.1:190000-250000 GCA_037127315.1 Ascarosepion bandense
TTTATCGTTCTATTGTTAATGGTTTAGCTTCTGGAGTTGGTAAAACACACAGTCCAAACTCGGCAAATAAGAATGTTCCTAAATTTCATTTAGCCGCCTGTAACGATAATACTATAAAAATAGTAGTAAAATTAAAAACCCAATATGCCCTGCTATTCAATACTTTTTTATCAGTCAGTTAAGTGCTATGGTGGAAGAATTAAAAGCAACTTTCTTCACTTTTACAAAAATTCACAATGACGTGTGAAATCCTGGTTTTACCGAATAAAAAAAAGAATTGACAACGTGCTGAAAGAAAATGTCGAAACCAGATGATGGTTAATAGATAGCAGCGTCGTATTGGAGGCATTAAAATTCACGAGCCATTTCTTACCCCAGTCCACCACGGATTGGAGGTCCCTTTCAAGCTCGGCAGTGAAGTTTGCTTTGTCAGCCTCGGCAGATTTTTGGTCGAGGCGAGCGTAAACCGTAGTGTCGTCAGCGTATATGCCTACTTGGGATCTTATTACATCGGAGGGGAGATCGTTAATGTAGATCAGGAAAAGCGTAGGACCTAGAATATAGCCCTGAGGGTCACCAGCGTTCGTGTTATAGTTTTGAGAGGCATGCCCGTTCAAAATTACTTTCATTGCGCGATTTGAAAAAAAAATGACTGAATTTTGTCAAACAATTGACCATTTATAACATAGCCCCGCAACTTGCTTAGAAGGCCAGCATACCAGACTCTATCAAACGTTTTGGAGCTATCTAGGGCAACAGTTCGGGTTTCGTCTTTCTTGTCGAGAATCTGGTGTATATACTCAGTGATGGTCTATCAGCAGTAGACCTGGTGAAGCGGAAACCATACTGTTTTTTCAGAGAAGAGAGTGTGGTTGGAATTCAGACATGTGCTTCTCCAGACAACCCAGTCTACTATTTGCACCTACTGGGCGGGGGCTTCAATTCAAAGTTAACTTTCTCCTAAACTGATTGCCACCAAAAGTTATATATATGTATATATATATATAGTCATCCTCAGACAGATCTGTTGCGCTGTATCACCGCTCATCAGTACGATTAGACATCCGATTGCTTCTAACCAGGATTGAAACCTGACCGAATTGACATCAGTCGATGATTCTACCGCTGAGCTATGGGCGCTCGGTAGAAGAAGATTTTTCGCGTGTGGTATACCATGTAAATATATGCCAATAGCTGAGAGTGTTCTAGTTCGTTACTGAATCAACGATGCGTAGATGCTATATATATATATATATATATATTAATTCTGATTATTTGTCACAAGACGGATATTTTTCCACTGCGATCTTTCATTTAAAATTGTTTCATTAAAAACGACCGATAAGGGAAATTTTACTAATTTTTATCTCCAGCAAAAATAAACATGCAAGAATACTGGAAAAATTATTAAAACCTTCCTTGTCGGCCATTTTTATGTATATATATATATATATATATCGAGGCAGCAAATTCTCTTTTAGACATGTCAGATGAAATAAATTGAAAAAAACTGTCTACTTACATATAATAAAATTCGTTCGTACTCACGGATAATCTTTCGCGTATTATAAATGGAAGTTGTAAAAAAAGCGCAGTAACTTTTACATTTGATTATATTTTCCATTTCTTAGCATCTTTTCCTCCCGATATCATCTTCGGGGTGTAACTTGTAGTAACAAAAAATAACCACTAAACTGTATTGCTAAACATTACTCTATTTTTTTTCCTTCAATGACGGGCCTGTTTGGCTGTATTACAGCTCTTCAGTTCGGCTGGATTAAGCGTTTACCTCAAGCCGGGACGGAAATCCAACTGATTTGTCAGCAGCCGGAGATTCACGCACGTTAGAGAAAGGCAGATTTTATAGCGTGTAAGGTTTTTACGAAATGTAAATACGCCATTAGTTGAGAGTGTTCTATCTTGAAACCACAATAAACTAGCATTCTACACGGTAACCAGAGAACGTACACACACACACACACACACACACACACACACACACACACACACACACACATATATATATATATATATATATATATATATATATATATATATATATATTATTAAAATACTTTAATCCAAACGGAAAATTAGGAAGGTAAATCCCAAAAGCTTGATCCTAATTAATATTAAAATTTTAATATTAAAAAATGATACAGGAGGAGAGCTCAATGTAATTAAAATTACAGAGCTAATATAAAATAAAATAAATTTTCAATATTCAAAATTGTTAGATGAACATTTCAACATGAAATCCCTAAGAGAGACTTTACATCTCCTCAGCAACGGTAGATATTTCAAAATGGAAATAAAAATAGGAATAAAAAGAGAGAATAAAAAATAAAAATAAAAAATTAAATAAAAAATTAAATTAAATTAAATTTTAAAAAAATGAATTCTGACCTCCTTTCCTTTGTAAAGCTAGACGAAACCAAATTTTCCATTTCTTCACTTACAACTCGAAATTTTTTGTGACGTAAATTTCTCAAATCTTAACCGTCATTTTTTATTTTATTTTATTTTTTATTTCTTTTTTTATTTTTATTTTTATTCTCTCTTTTTATTCTTATTTTTATTTCCATTTTGAAATAGATACTGTTGCTGAGGAGATGTGAAATCTCTCTTATGGATTTCATGTTGAAATGTTCATTCAGGAATTTTGAATATTGAATATTTATTTTGTATATATATATATATATATATAGAGAGAGAGAGAGAGAAGCCTGTTTTTCTATATCACAAGGTCTTTAGTGCAGCAAGATTAACTGTTTCAAGCCGGGATCGAAATCCGACTGATTTGTCATCAGAAGGATATCTTTCCACTCCGCTATCGGCGTACTACAGAGAAAGTCAGCTTTCATAGCAGGTTATTCACAGGATGTAAACAAATAGCCAGTCACTGAGAGTGTTCAATTTGGTAGCAAAACCTACGGGCGTTCAATTCATTAACCAAGGAACGTAGAGTAAAGCCGTAAGTAGTTACTGTTTTTATGACATATTCATCTCCCGTCTGGCGATATATATATATATATATATATATATATATATATATATATATATATATGGATGTCCGATGTCGTGCAGTTGATATCGGCTCAGAACGAGAAATTGGAGAACCTAGTTCGATTTCCAGTTGAATTGATTGCATTCACTTAAGCACAAATGCTCTTTAGTAACCTACGAATCCGTCCCTTATTTCTCCAGCTATGGATTAAATATCAAGACAGATTGGGTTCCATAGCCTTGGTTGGCAACCAGTCTTATGCAGAAAGTAATGGCAACAAACTATCCAGTCAGTCATGGAGACATGATCGCCCAAGCGTGTATCACGTATAACATTTAAGTGATATATTTTCTGTTGTATAATAAAAAAAACTAATTTAGTCACCTTTCCTTCACATTCTCCCAATAAATTTTGAATTTTTAAAAAATTTATTTTTGTCGTGACAATATTTTAATTGTAGGCCACTGAGTAGAGCCAATGAGTTTGGAAAAATCAATTCCAAATTCTTGTTCTTTCTCTTCAGTTGCTTAATGGCATAAAGTTAATTAAAATTAAAATTAAATTGAAGTTATTTCAAATGTGAATGGAATTAGAATGTCGACACCCACTGCTATTCGCGAGGGAAGCCAAATTGGATAGGGAAGACAGCTGTCAAACCGAACAGAAAGAAGCGATTCGCTAATTTGTAAGCAGAACATAGTACGGGCCATTAACTCCTCACGGAATTTCCTGGAAAATATTATTTGTTTATCACTTGAATATCAAGCAACTTCAACGCGATAACTCATAAAAACCTAATGAAAAGGCAACTGAATGACACACCTTATAGTGTTGGCAGAGGGTGAAGAAGTATTCGAAAAGACATGAAACGTTAAAAATATTCTTTCATTAGACAAAATAGAAAAACAGAATATATATATATATATATATATATATATATATATATATATATATAATATATATGTGTGGATACTAGCTATATATATATATAAGTGTGTGTGTGTGGTTAGCTAGCTAGCTAGCTAGATAGATAGATAGATATACATATACACGGAAGTACGCACACATATATAAATATTCTTCTGGTGTTTATAAAACAATACTTAATGTAATATAACAGAGCTATGAAGTATATATCAATAAATATATTTTTGAGGATACAAAATCGTATTATGGCCTTAAAGCCAATTTTTTAGACCATGATAAATTTTAAGACACAAACACCAGTCGACTGGTTTCGAACCCTCCCGTCAGTACTGTAAACAGGGAAAAAATTATGTAAAGAATGTCTGTCATGGATGACATGAATGAACGGAAAGGGAAAAAATAAAAGTTATTAAAACTAAAGCTGCTAGAGACCCAGCAGAACAAGCCCAAGCAAACAGTCACTTTGTTTACAAAGAGAGGGTCGCCCGGACCTGATAAACGGCGTCTCCGACAAATTCAAATGGAACAACGAGTGTGGCTGAAACAAAACCAGTTCACACTAAAATCAACAGCACAACTAGGATTATTTATTAAGTGATCCGCAATGAAAGATCCGTATGTATTTCGTATGGTATCATCAGATGAAAAATCTTTATTGAGTATTTTAGCAGGCAGATGCTGTTTAATCCTAACATCCATACATTGCATCGTTCTACCTTTGTAGTCGAGTATACAACTACATTTAAAATAATAAATAATAGAATTAATATGGTGGGAGGTAGAACGTCTTTATACATAGAAAGAAAGAAAGACTTATTTGGAAAACAACAGGAATGTTAGCTACATAATAAAACTCACCTGAACTAGATGAAATCAGCTTGATGAAGGACTCACTAACCCTACCCAACCACGGTACTCGGAGACATACCGGACATTTACTAACCGTTGCAGGTTTAATTCTTTAAACTTGGCAATCTTATCCTGAATAACCGAATGAACAATGTGCGGTAAATAAACATCAGATTAATCTTTTATTGGTTAGGACAAAAGGAATCCCATCGAGTATAGAGAGCCATAAAGGTAGACTTCCTATACACTGAAGTAATAAAAGAGGAAGAGGTTCTATGAACCAGAACATCTAAGAAGGGCAAGGAACAATTGACCTGCTTATCTACTGTAAATCTAAGGGCGTGATGAACACCATTGATTAGGGAGAAGAATTGGTCAACTTCCGATTCATTGTTAAAAACACAAAATGTGTCATCCACATAGCGGAAGTAAACCCTGGGCTTTGAGAAACCTAAAAGTAAGCTTTTCTCATAAAATCCCACAAAAATATTCGCGAAAAGAGGAACCCTTCGCTACACCATCAATCTGACGATACATAATATTATCAAAACTAAAATCGACAGATATGGTTGCAAATTTCATGAGATCAACAAAAACATCTCTAGCTTTTGTCGGGGGAGTCAAATTACTCCGATATAGCAAATTCCTGCAAATATCTTTAGCATTCGACAAGTGAAGAGGCTGCAGATGTTAAATGAACACATAAATCTATGAGTGGCATCACAATTCCGAATAAATTGGGAAAAAGAAAATGAATATTTAATACAAAAGGAGTTTACGGCTATATCTTGTTGAATGCACCGGTTCCCGTCCGATCACCGAAGTTAAGCAACATCGAGCCTGGGCAAGTACTTAAATGGGTGACCATTTCGGAATACCAGGTGCTGTAAACGTAAGGACCAAGAATGGTCCACAGGTTTGGAGGTTGGGTGAAAGGCTAGCAACCCTGCCCCGTAAAAAAAAAAAAAAAAAAAAAAAATTGTTAAAGAAACAGTAACAAAAAGTTGCTACCACCCGTAAAAAAAAAAAAAAAATTGTTAAAGAAACAGTAACAAAAAGTTGCTGCCACCCGTAAAAAAAAAAAAAAAAAATTGTTAAAGAAACAGTAACAAAAAGTTGCTGCCACCCGTAAAAAAAAAAAAAATTGTTAACGAAACAGTAACAAAAAGTTGCTTTCCACCCGTAAAAAAAAAAAAATTGTTAAAGAAACAGTAACAAAAAGTTGCTGCCACCCGTAAAAAAAAAAAAAAATTGTTAAAGAAACAGTAACAAAAAGTTGCTGCCACCCGTAAAAAAAAAAAAAAAAAAAATTGTTAAAGAAACAGTAACAAAAAGTTGCTGCCACCCGTAAAAAAAAAAAAAATTGTTAAAGAAACAGTAACAAAAAGTTGCTGCCACCCGTAAAAAAAAAAAAAAAAAAAAATTGTTAAAGAAACAGTAACAAAAAGTTGCTGCCCTATGCACCTTTGGGTGTGATGGATAAATGATGATGATGATGATGAATACAGAAGGAACTATTCTTCCACTTCGAATCCTTTGATAAATAGTCCGAGTTGTGCTGCAGATTTTAGTGTGAACTGGTTTTCCATTTGGAGTGATTGTTTATTGTAATTGCGACGGACCTTTGTTGAACGAGTCGGCGTATTTGTTGCGATCCGTCAGTTTTTTCTTTGTGTCGTTATATTATTGTACTTGTTAATTTGAACTCTCGTTTATCTGTTTCTCTTGATGTGGTGGAAACCACCACAGCAAGAGAAACAGATAAACGGCAATCTAGGACAGGCCGTCGGGACCATGACATCCGCAGATTTCAGGCCAGTATATGCTTAAGAATGTTGAACCATCGGTGTAACCAACACCGATTGTATAGAATAAACGTCTGAGAAGAAGGTTGCAGTCTATTATAACCAGATGAGAGAAAAGCTCAATGATTTTATTAAGGACAACAAACTGGTTACCATCCCGGAGGCGTTGAATGTTGTTGTAACAAGGACTATATCGCTGCTGACAACTGACTTGAAGACATGAAAGATTATTGGCATTAACAGAGAGATTATGAAGGAGGCCCTCAGGTGCGTCAAAACTGTACCGAAGATTCTGGCAATATGGTTGCTATGTGGGACGTGCTCTTCGCGTCAGATGAGGAGGAGGCAAAGAATCTGTCTTGCAGCTTACTAACAACCAAGAATATTAGGCTGCAGACAGAATACATGGGAACGGGAAGGACCCTGATTGGCATCCAAGGTGTGCCACTTGACATATAAAGTGCCATGTGGGTGCTTTTTTCGCCCAGTTTGTTGTGGTCTAGGAAGTCGATTGAGTTGTCAGTAAAGCAGGCTTGCCTACGGAAGACTTTGCATTGTAAGTAGGATTGAATCTCAAAGAATTTCAAAGAATCCCGGATATAATTTTCAGCCGGGGAAGAAGGATATTTTTTGTTGTGAAAGGAAAAAGGTTCCACTGGTGGTGGACGTGTAGGGGAGAGACATCTGGCAAAAATAAACTCGGTGCCAACACCAAAAAACACCGGTATTAACGGTGAAAGAAAGAATTGTGTGGTGGAGATTGACATGGAGAAGCAGCAACTGTCAAACGAATAGACGAAAGTGGTGAGGAGGGGAAAGAAGGAGTTTTCCCCGCCCCCTCGGGAATACAATGAAAAGAAGTCACCGTCAATGGCGACACTGACTAAAAAGCAGCAGCAACAGCAGCAACAGCAGCATCAACAAAAATCGACTGTGTAAGAAGCTGTAGAGTATGGAGAAATGCCTCATCCATGGTCTTTATCGCTGAAACAGGGAGGGAGGGAGAGAAAGAGGAGGAAATATCTAAAAACGATAGGAAAAGAAAGCAGAAAAGCGGAAAAAAGCACTGGTAGCAGCCAAGTCTTAATCTGCCCTTACTTCTCCTGCCAAAACTGGAGAATCTTCAGCAAAAGTAAGGAGCGATTCTTCTTCCCCATCGAGAGCTCTTTCCACTCCACCTCCCATACCCTCTCTATACCTTACCCCCAGCCCGGCTGATGAAAAAAGAAAAGGAAAAAAAAATCAGTGAGCTGCATTTCAAAAGTAAAAGACTGTGTGCTGTAGATAGGCAGGCATTGGAAAAAGACTTGTTTTCCTAGAGGAGGGCCCTCTTAAGACCTTCTTTCAAACTGTCTGTTGTTGACGGAAAGAACATTGAAAGACCCCAAAAAACTTTCCTAATGCACCCGAGGCGATCACACTGATCCGTAATAAGGGCGGGAATCTGAAAGTGCTGGATCACCTGGCGGGGGCCACAGATGATAAGAACGGTAGTAATAGATTCTAAGAAACTTAAGAAAATGTTGCACCTCCTTGCAGGGACGGTTCTGGTGATTCTCTACCCCTCCTTATACAGGTCCTTAAAACTCACTTACCCGACAGACGTCCTTGACGGGCGAATTACGTCCGTCATTGGCATCGGCAATTTAACACAGGGCGTCGGGGTCCTGACACCCGAAGATTTCTGGCCAGTATGAGCTTAAGGATTCTAACTTAAAGAATGTCTATCAAGCTAACCAGTTTGAATGCGAGAGACTTAAGAGATCTGAGTAAAGTTGCCCGAATGCTTTGTGATCTGATGTCCTTTGGGTGGATGTGGCTGCGATCCAGGAGACTCACTTTATTTGCAATGTTGATGTTTGTGTGCTGTCTAGCGAATTTGTTGTCTATTCAGCATACGGAGACCATCAGGCCAGAAGTTTTCATTAGGAGTTAAACGTACCTTGGGTGCGAGGGTGGACCTTATCCATGTCGGCGCGGGTGGCCGATTGATTGTGAAAGAAAGAAAGAAAGAAAGAAAGAAAGAAAGAATGGTATTATGACTTAATGAATATTAGAAAGTGAGAGAGTCTGGATAAGAAAGAAAGAAAGAAAGAAAGAAAGAAAGAAAGAAAGAAAGAAAGAATGGTATTATGACTTAATGAATATTAGAAAGTGAGAGAGTCTGGATAAGAAAGAAAGAAAGAAAGAAAGAAAGAAAGAAAGAAAGAAAGAAAG
The DNA here is from genome assembly GCA_037127315.1 of Ascarosepion bandense. NCBI lineage: Eukaryota > Metazoa > Mollusca > Cephalopoda > Sepiida > Sepiidae > Ascarosepion > Ascarosepion bandense. The sequence goes on from JBBBDQ010001140.1 coordinate 198,806, forward strand.
AAAGAAAGAAAGAATGGTATTATGACTTAATGAATATTAGAAAGTGAGAGAGTCTCGATAAGAAAGAAAGAAAGAAAGAAAGAAAGAAAGAAAGAAAGAAAGAATGGTATTATGACTTAATGAATATTAGAAAGTGAGAGAGTCTGGATAAGAAAGAAAGAAAGAAAGAAAGAAAGAATGAAAAAAAGAAAGAAAGAAAGAAAGAAATAAAGAAAGAATGGTATTATGACTTAATGAATATTAGAAAGTGAGAGAGTCTGGATGAGAAAGAAAGAAAGAAAGAAAGAAAGAAAGAAAGAAAGAAAGAAAGAAAGAATGGTATTATGACTTAATGAATATTAGAAAGTGAGAGAGTCTGGATAAGAAAGAAAGAAAGAAAGAAAGAAAGAAAGAATGGTATTATGACTTAATGAATATTAGAAAGTAAGAGAGTCTCGATAAGAAAGAAAGAAAGAAAGAAAGAAAGAAAGAATGGTATTATGACTTAATGAATATTAGAAAGTGAGAGAGTCTCGATAAGAAAGAACGAAAGAAAGAAAGAACGAAAGAAAGAAAGAAAGAAAGAAAGAAAGAAAGAAAGAAAGAAAGAAAGAATGGTATTATGACTTAATGAATATTAGAAAGTGAGAGAGTCTGGATAAGAAAGAAAGAAAGAAAGAAAGAAAGAAAGAAAGAAAGAAAGAAAGAAAGAATGGTATTATGACTTAATGAATATTAGAAAGTGAGAGAGTCTGGATAAGAAAGAAAGAAAGAAAGAAAGAAAGAATGGTATTATGACTTAATGAATATTAGAAAGTGAGAGAGTCTGGATAAGAAAGAAAGAAAGAAAGAAAGAAAGAATGGTATTATGACTTAATGAATATTAGAAAGTGAGAGAGTCTCGATAAGAAAGAAAGAAAGAAAGAAAGAAAGAAAGAATGGTATTATGACTTAATGAATATTAGAAAGTGAGAGAGTCTCGATAAGAAACAAAGAAAGAAAGAAAGAAAGAATGGTATTATGACTTAATGAATATTAGAAAGTGAGAGAGTCTGGATAAGAAAGAAAGAAAGAAAGAAAGAAAGAAAGAAAGAAAGAAAGAAAGAAAGAATGGTATTATGACTTAATGAATATTAGAAAGTGAGAGAGTCTGGATAAGAAAGAAAGAAAGAAAGAAAGAAAGAAAGAAAGAAAGAAAGAAAGAAAGAAAGAATGGTATTATGACTTAATGAATATTAGAAAGTGAGAGAGTCTGGATGAGAAAGAAAGAAAGAAAGAAAGAAAGAAAGAATGGTATTATGACTTAATGAATATTAGAAAGTAAGAGAGTCTCGATAAGAAAGAAAGAAAGAAAGAAAGAAAGAATGGTATTATGACTTAATGAATATTAGAAAGTGAGAGAGTCTCGATAAGAAAGAACGAAAGAAAGAAAGAACGAAAGAAAGAAAGAAAGAAAGAAAGAAAGAAAGAAAGAATGGCATTATGACTTAATGAATATTAGAAAGTGAGAGAGTCTGGATAAGAAAGAAAGAAAGAAAGAAAGAAAGAAAGAAAGAAAGAAAGAAAGAATGGTATTATGACTTAATGAATATTAGAAAGTGAGAGAGTCTCGATAAGAAAGAAAGAAAGAAAGAAAGAAAGACTGGTATTATGACTTAATGAATATTAGAAAGTGAGAGAGTCTCGATAAGAAAGAAAGAAAGAAAGAAAGAAAGAATGGTATTATGACTTAATGAATATTAGAAAGTGAGAGAGTCTCGATAAGAAAGAACGAAAGAAAGAAAGAACGAAAGAAAGAAAGAAAGAAAGAAAGAAAGAAAGAAAGAAAGAAAGAAAGAATGGTATTATGACTTAATGAATATTAGAAAGTGAGAGAGTCTGGATAAGAAAGAAAGAAAGAAAGAAAGAAAGAAAGAAAGAAAGAAAGAATGGTATTATGACTTAATGAATATTAGAAAGTAAGAGAGTCTCGATAAGAAAGAAAGAAAGAAAGAAAGAAAGAAAGAAAGAATGGTATTATGACTTAATGCATATTAGAAAGTGAGAGAGTCTCGATAAGAAAGAAAGAAAGAAAGAAAGAAAGAAAGAAAGAAAGAAAGAAAGAAAGAAAGAAAGAATGGTATTATGACTTAATGAATATTAGAAAGTGAGAGTCTGGATAAGAAAGAAAGAAAGAAAGAAAGAAAGAAAGAAAGAAAGAAAGAAAGAAAGAATGGTATTATGACTTAATGAATATTAGAAAGTAAGAGAGTCTCGATAAGAAAGAAAGAAAGAAAGAAAGAAAGAATGGTATTATGACTTAATGCATATTAGAAAGTGAGAGAGTCTCGATAAGAAAGAACGAAAGAAAGAAAGAAAGAAAGAAAGAAAGAAAGAATGGTATTATGACTTAATGAATATTAGAAAGTGAGAGAGTCTGGATAAGAAAGAAAGAAACAAAGAAACAAAGAAACAAAGAAACAAAGAAAGAAACAAAAATGGCGATAATCAGTAGAAGTTGAAGAAGTTGGGAAGAAGAAAGTCGAACAAATTTAAATAAAAAAAAAGAAAAAGAACGAAGGAAAATTAAAAGAGAAAGAGTGAAAGAAAATGAAGACGACCTTCTGAAAGACAATGACTAAAAACAGCAATTGAAATTAAGAAAACGAGAAAAGCAAATCTGGAGAGAATGTCCCCCGACCCTCCAAAGAAAGAAAAATGCAAGAATAAAAGAAATTTGTACGTCAATCAGTTAAATGCCATATGTGATACACACTTGGGCGATCATATCTCGAAATAGAAATGACTAACTGGGCAGAAGATTATCCCGCAGTAGGTTGCCATTGCTTTCTTCGGTAGACCGGTTGCCAGCCAAGGCTATAGAACCTAATATGTCCTATTCAGTCAGTTAAGTGCCATACGTGATACACGCTTGGGCGATCATGTCTCGAAAGAGACATGACTGACTGGGCAGAAGATTATCCCGCAGTAGGTTGCCATTGCTTTCTGCGGTAGTCTGGTTGCCGACCAAGGCTATAGAACCCAATCTGTCCTGCTATTTAACCCATAACTGGAAGGAAGAGACGGATTAATACCTTTCCCAAGGTTATTTGCGCGTAAGTGAATACAATGGATTCAACTGGAATTCGAACTCGGCTCCCCGGTTTTTCGTTCCGAGCCGATATCCTCTGTACCACAGCGCACATGTCCTATTACTTAACCCATAACTGGAGGGAAGAGACGGATTAATACCTTTCCCAAGGGTATTTGCGCGTAAGTGAACGCAAGGAATTTAACTGGAATTTGAACTTTGCTCCCCGATTTCTCGTTCCGAGCCGGTATCCACTGCACCACAACGCGCATATATTTGTATGTATAGATGTTAATTCCAACGAAATTGCAAAGAAAAATAAAAATGAAACATTTACGAATGAATAAGTTATTCAAGACAAAGAAATCTAGAAAAAAACATCAAACCGAAAACCAGGTGAGGAAAAAAACAAAAAAACAAGTTAATATTAAAAATAAAAAATTCAAAATAAATAAATAAATAAAACCCGACTACAATGGCAAAGAAACGTTAAATGGGGGCGAACAAAGGCAATTCCGGATGCAATGAATATCGGTTAAAAAAGGTTATCAAAACGCGCGAAAATGTCAGGTCGTGCAGGGTTCGGTGATCAAGCACAAGTGGCCTTGCGTTAATGTTTAACAGCTGTTCATTTGATGAAAAGAGAAAATATGGACTTTAACAGGCGCACACGATAAGAAGCCCGGCAACGTCGATGAGTGGCCGGCTCCTAGCAGCGTTGCGAAACCTATTTCGCTATCATCAGCAGTAACAGATCACAAACTCTGTGCGAGTGCGTATAAACGCGCATACAGACATACAAAAGCACATATATACATACAAAAGAAATTTATTTGCTTTTATTTATTTAATCTATTTTTCTTTTTACTGTGCAATTTAACAATACTAACGCGGACACAAAATCAGTAGAAAAAAAACAAAAACACGCACAGCATCGAATGAAAAAGTAATAACCCTGAAAATATGTTCAACATTGAAGGTATGCATCATAGTTCATTTTACACATTATTATATTCAATGAAAAAATGCGCGCATGAAAAGTAATATTCTTAAAATTATATTAAACCTGGAAATGAACAGGACAAGTTATTAAACCTGGAAAAGTAAAGGATAAGATATTCTAGTGAAGTAAAAAATAAGAAATTTCTTACTTAAAATATTGCATTCAAATTTCATGTTTAGCTGCAAAATTTTAAGTAAGAAATTTCTTTTTTTTTTACTTTATTAAAATATCTTGTCCTTTACTTTTCCAGGTTTAATAACTTGTCCTGGTCTTTTCCAGGTTGGATATAATCTTAAGAATATTACTTTTCATGCGCGCATTTTTCTATGTAATCTATGATTTTTCTCGGCATTGCTATTAATTCAATATAGATTGAATGATAAAAACCGCATTCAAAATTATTAAAAAGAAAAAATTATATTCTATTAATTAAAAAAGTGATTATTTATAATTAATTCTGATAATCAATTCTGATAAAATGATCAGTGATAAGCAAAATTTGATTAACAAAAATTTGATTAAAAAAATTTAAAATTTCATCAAAATTTAAATTTTGAAAACCGCATGCAAAAATATTAAACAGAAAAAAATTTTATAAAGAATAAGATTTATTATTAGAAGTGTTAGTTAGTCACTCACTTATGTACTTATGTAGATAGTCTCCCTTTTCAGACTTCACATATTTTCATGTAACTTTTTTCTACTGAACCAAAATTAAAATTTATTTTTCAAAATGTAACTAAAGAGGTGTCCTAGCTAACTCTCTAAACTGTTAGAAATTTGGATGAGAACTGAATTAATGGTGAAGCTTGAAAGCTTCCTAGATTCCCTCAATATCGGATTTAAGAATATATATATAGTCATCCGCAGACAGATCAGTTTCACTGTATCACAGCTCAGCAGTAAGGTTAGACTCCGATTGCTTTTTAACCCAGGATTGAAACTCGACCGAATTAGCGTTAGTCGGCGATTCTACCTCTGGGCTATGGGCGTTCATCAGAAGAAGGCAGACTTTTTAGCGTGTATATTATAATTATACACACCCAATAACAAGAGTGCTCTAATTCATTTTACTGAATGAGAGATGCGTACGTGCCAGACTAGCTACTGTTTTTCAAAGTCTACCATTCTTCCAGAGTGCTCAATCAGGGTGTGAGAGCGTATATATATATATACTAGCAGTACATTCCGGCGTTGCTCGGGTGTAATGAAAGCTTTAAAACTAATCCATGGTCCTGGAGCTCAGACTCTTTGGACTTTGGCACGAAAGACTAAAAAGCAATAGTTGTTTCCAGTTAAAGCGAAACCGAAGACTGAAAGAAAAATGAATGGATGTAAGTCAAGTTTTGATTTCCTAGTATTGATATCAAATAAGTTTTTTTCGTCGTAAACTTAATTTTGAAGGCTAATTAAGTCCTCTGAGTAAATGGTATCATGGCTGAGACTAAGAACTACAATTATACCTACTTAGAGTCAAATCCGAAGCAAAAACTAAAATAGAGCTGAAAAAATACAGACACACAGGCAGATAAACACACACACACACACACACACACAAACACACACAAACATCTTGCTTTATATATATATATATATATATATATATATATATATATATATATTATCGATTTTCTGCACTATTGTACAAACTGCAACCTTGAAACTTCTGAATATCGTTTCTTATGTCTTTGTCTATGAGTGCATCAAATTTGATTAAAATCGGACCACTTCTTCAATAACAACATTTTTTCGATTATCGATTTTCGATATTTACCGGGGGTACCTCGACACAAAACCTAGCTAAGAACACTTGCAGACGCTTATAGTACAACTGTATAAATTTTCAAGAAAATCGGTTCGGCCGTTTCGGAGTCTATAAGTAACGGACACACACACACACACACACACACACAAAGTTCCATTTATAAATAAGTTTAGATATATATATTCATAAAATTACGGAAATTATATTGACAGAGAGTAAATCGTGACAGGTGAGATGCTTAACCACATCGGCATTTATGAGAACCTAAAATATTTTGCCGAAAATAGGTCAGCGGCGAATTGGGCGATAGTTGTAAATTTCAGAAGGTTCCCCAGAGATCTTGTGAGTAAATCTCGATTACGATTCGTAAATAGAAATTCCTTAGTTCTAACTAAATCAACAAATCCCTTCAAAACAGATCCGTAAAAAATATTTCTACAAGGAGATCGCCACCATCTAAAACTCACATGACAAATTAAATTGCTGCCATATCCCTAACATCAAATGTTACATAATGCAGACATCATCAAGAGCTAGCTTATCGTGACCTTTTAAATTCACTCACCCACCTCTAGCCTCTAACCTCATTCCCCCATCCAACGTAGACTTAACTTTCTATTGGTTAATTAAATCTTACCCATAAGATGATTCTTAATTATGTCCTTATATTCCCAACTTCATTGTCTGAAAATGGGTAACGAATTGTTTTTAAATTTCCATAAAGATCATTCTTATAACCAATGACCAATCATTGTCTGACAAAGTACAATTAAATCACGGCTTCTGCTTCAATTAACTTAGCTCTCTCGTGCCTCTTATGAATGAATTTACACGAGATACTAGACTAGCAATTAGGTCCCACCCTTTTACAGTGAAACCGATAAAACGTAAACTCAATTTCTACTCTAACAGCTTCTTTTCTCGCACTTCCCGCCTGTGGAATTCCCTTCCGTATACTTGCTTCCCCGACAGCTACAATCTCCAAGAATTTAAATGTAAGGTCAATAGATATCTTCTATCTCACTAACTCGCATCCTTTCTCTCAAGCTCTTTTCACCATCCACTCCACTCACATCACACCAGTATTCTCATCCTTCTATTACTCTCTTCCTGACACCTTCTATAACCTACCCTTTTTTCTCATTACTTTCCCCCTGTGTAACCCCCTGCGCAAAAGTGCCAGTAAAATATTTTCACTATAACTATTATAACTATTTATAATAATTTTTTTTATCGTATCACACCGAGCAAGGCGGTAATGCCACTGATGTGCAAGGGGCTACGTAATAGTGAAAAGATCGGAAAAGAGAAAGCCGGAAATCACATCCTAAACAGGGAACAAGGGACAAACCTCTTAACCTGTTCAATAGACGTGGGTGGAGTGTGAACCGGGCGATTGTTTAGTCTATCTACTCCAATTGAAAAAGAAAAGGGAGAAGACTGGAAAAGAGAAAACCGGAAAACCGCATCCTAAACAGAAAACAAGGGATGAGCCTCTTCACCTGTTCAATAGACGAGGGTGGAGTGTGAACCGGTCGATAGTTTAAATATTACAATAATATATATATATATATATATATATATATATGTGTGTGTGTGTGTGTGTGTGTGTGTGTGTGTGCATATATATATGTATTACTTATTCAACTAAGAAAGTCATTCCTTGTGCCTTTATTCGTCTTTTCTGCAATTTCTTTGTGCAAATGCATATATATATATATATATATATAATCAATCTTGTTACGCCTTAACAATTTTTCTGTACTAACACTTCTACACGCAGTTATCCCGTGTGCCTGAGTGGTTTTACTTTCTTGCTTGGGGTGAACAGTATATATATATACTTCACCCCAAGCAAGATAGTAAAACCACTATATATATATATATATATATATATATATATATATATATATATATATCACTTGTTATTAGTATATCCAGTATATGAAAAACACCAAGGAAAAAAGTTTATACTAAATATTATGAAAGGAAATCGTTGGTTTGTCCCTGGAGGAGATTCAATCACTCTCTTTAATTTTCGTTTCTACCACTAGATGGCGCCACTGTTCGCCTCTTACTACGCGGAAGCGCTTTCTTCATTTACGCCTACGTGTGAGTCATGTGCACTTGTAAGCATAAACAATTTTGCATATAAAACGTTTTTTTTCACCCTGGTAAATAACATTTTAAAATTTGACGGACGTGTGCTTCGTTCATGCTGTCGTTTCGTGTTTGATTATAGTTCAGTTTACGTCAAGGGGATGTGAAAGTAACCCCCCACCACCACCACACATCTTTCTCTCTCTCTCTCTCACTCTCTCTTTCTCTCAATATATATATATAACATTGTATATTTAAAACATTGTGAAGTTTTTCTTAGACTACAATGTAAACAGTACTGAGCTCGGGGATGTTTGTTACATTGAAGTTTCGGCTACATCGTACGATGTATCAACCTGCTCCACAAAATGTACCACGTAATATATATATATATATATATATATATATATATATGTGTGTGTGTGTGTGTGTGTGTGTGTGTGTGTGTGTGTGTGTGTGTGTGTGTAAACATATACTATTAAATATAACATACAATGAATATCTATTATGTTTAACCATGAACCGTTCTAAACATCGTATTTTGGCTTAATTTCAAGGGAAAATAAAGACAAAAATTGTTCAACATTTTAATGTTTTTTTTTATGCTGGTTTTAAACTTTCGGCTAACATTAGCCATCTTCAGAGAGGCTACAAGAACGTTAACATAAAGACATCCACCAGCAAAGATGATTTTATCATGTGTTTACATAAAATGTTGTTATGCGACGATAACAGTCACCAAACAGCAGACACAGGTCATAAATGTGTAATGCGGTTCTATGACGTCACACTGTAATTTTATTACGTGTGGGTTGTTTTGATTTAATGTAGATGGCCTCCAATGCCTGAAGGTTCTTTTTAATGTGTTTATGAGTGAGTATTATTGTGTTATAGACTAAAATCTGTCTAATATATATATACTGTTGAGTGGTGATACATTTTGCGCAAAGATGGTTGAATATAAGAATTGAAATGGACAAATTATAGGATAAATAAAGAACAAGTAAAGAGGTGTCTTGGATCTAACATGTTTCCCTTTATTAAGCTTCATCAGAGATTTGTTTACAAGACACGACCTCTAAATTGAAAAAAAAATATAAAAGAATAAAGAATATACTGAAATGTTTTTGATTTTGATTTTTATGATGAAATATGTAATAAAGCAATAAAAGATTATTATAAATGTAAGTGTATGTATAGGAGCGCTTCTCTGTTTATATCTCTGCGTGCTTAATAATGCACATGTCAATTGCGCTAAAACTCTGACCGATTTTTAAAATACGTGTGTGAGAAAATCATGCTTGTTTAAATTTATTAATGTGTATGTTTGTAAATCGTTAACCTCAGTGTGTGTGTAAATGATAAAGCGAAATACATTTTTTTTATAAGCGTTTCACCCCGAGCAAGGCATGTCACTGCCACTACTGCGCAGGAGGCAGGGTAAGGATACCGAGAATGAGGGTTGGGTAGATGAGAGTGTTCTGAGAATAATTGGGAGTTAGTGTGATAGGAGGTGTCTATTGACCCTACATTTAAACACCTGGAGATTGTAGCTGTCGGGAAAGCAGACTTGTGGAAGGGAGTTCCACAGGCGGGAAGCGCGAGAAAAGAAGCTTTTGGAGTAGAATTTACGGTTACATCTTATTTGTTTAACTGTAAAAGGGTGGGACCTAGTTGCTAATCTAGTATCTCGTGTAAATTCGTGCTTAGGCGGCACCAGTGATCTAAGCTCATCGGAGCAGAAGCCATGAAAGTACTTGTAGAAGAGGCACAGGGAAGACACATCACGCCGGTGAGAGAGTGGTTGCAGCCGGTGTGCCAAGTCAGTATCAACCACGTTACACATCCTCCTTTGTATTTTGTCAAGAAGCCCAAGGAGAGCAGCAGGGGCACCCGACCAGATATGGCAGCAATATTTAATACACGGGCGGATGGTACATTTGTATATGTGCAGAATAGATTCAGGTGGGAAAAACTTCCGGGCCCTGCACAGAGAGCCGACTTTCATAGCAGCAGATTTGGCAATGGTTTCGATATAGTCATTCCATTTGAGGTCCGCCGAAAGTGTAAGGCCAAGGAGGCGTAGTATTTTACTCTCTGGGAGGCTAGCTTGTCCCATGCCAGTGGGAGGTAGATGCGATTGTCTATGGTGGTTAGTTGATAACAGCTTCGTTTTAGAGGCATTGAAATTTACCAGCCATTTCCTACCCCAGGCCACTACGGATTGGAGGTCCCTTTCAAGTACGGCAGAGAGGTTCGCTTTGTCGTCCACACCTGGTTTTTGATCGATGCGAGAGTAGATTGTTGTGTCATCGGTATACATGCCAACTTGGGATCTAATGGCGTCGGGGAGATCATTAATGTAGATCAGAAAGAGCGTGGGACCTAGGATAGAACCTTGAGGGACGCCCGCGTTCGTATGGTAGTTTTGGGAGGCATGCCCATTTAATACCATCTTCAATGTGCGGTTAGAGAGGAAAGACTGGATGAGGTCAAACAGATCTCCAGTTATCCCGTAGCTCCGCAGTTTGCACAAGAGGCCAGCATGCCGGACCCTGTCGAACGCTTTGGAGATATCCAAGGCAACGGTTCGGGCTTCACCATTCTTGTCAAGTGCCCGGTATATGTACTCGGTAATGGTCGTTAGCATATCAGCAGTAGACCTGGTGAAGCGAAACCCGTACTGTTTGTCAGAGAGAAACCTGTTGGCCGTGAAATGCTGAATCACCTCGGCGTTGATAATGGCTTCGAAAACTTTGCCAAAGATCGGAAGGAGACTAATAGGACGGTAATTGGCGGGGTCTGAGGGTTCGCCAGAATTCTTAAATATAGGAACTACGCAGGAGGACTTCCAACAGGCAGGAAAGCAGGAAGCAGATAGGCAGAGGTTATAGAGTTTAGAGAGGACAGAGGAGAGTTCTGGGGCACATTTCTTCAGTACTATGACTGGGATTCCGTCACCGCCGCTCGCTTTGTGTGAGTCAAGTTGTGCAATTATCTTGGCGACCAGCGAGGGCGAGATGAGGACGTTATTTAGTTGAGCCTTAGTTCTGGGTGGGAAGTCTGGTGTAGGTATTCCTAACGAGTCCAGTGTCGAATTGGTTGAGAATCTACGGGCAAAGCATTCAGCCTTGTCCGCTGGGTAGGTGAGAACTTCAAACTCATTGATTAGTGTGGGTATTGAAGTCTTGTTCCTGCTGAGCACGCTTTTGCAGAGACGCCAGTAAACTTTGGAACCAAACTTAGAGGATGCTATGCGTTGCCTAATTCTGGTAGCAAACGCCCTCTTAGCTTCGTTCAGTATTTTTTTACACTTGTTCCGTGCTGAGGCGAAAAGGCGCCTGTTTGGGTTCGACGAGCAGCTTCGATAGAGTCGGAAGAAACGTTTCCGGTGGGCAATGGGAAATGTTTAAATTTGTAGCAAATAATGTGTACAATATCAATCGAATTTCTTTACTTATTCTATCATATATATTTATTTTGATAATCATATAGTCGTGTTCACTCCAAGTGAAACAGTAAAGCCACTAAGACACAATACGTTACTGGGTATGGAGACTTAGAAGCGAAAATATTCTTAATGAACGGGAAGAGGAAAGAGTAATCAGGAGGATAGTGGATAACGATTGAAACTGCATTCAAATGTTTTTCATTGTTGGAAAGCACGGAGGCGGAAAAATGTTCCACGGACAAAAAAAGGAGAGAAAAGAATCCGTTAGCATAGAACTTACGGCTACATCAAGATGCAACTGACCAAAGGCATTAATCGGCGGGTGTGCCTATCCAGAGATGACGTAATTAAGTGAAACCCGACAAAACTGGGTTATATAAGACCGGGTTGAAAAAAAAACAACAACAAAAAACAAAAACGCCAGAGAACTGAAAGAGAACTCAAGAAAGACAACTACAGCCCGTCTCTCCTTCGTCTTTTCGCTTTCCTCTAACTATCCACCACACACAACCGTCACTGAAAAGAATAAACAGAATAAATTAATATTTTTACATATACGTTGGTCGTGTTGGTTGTTGATGTCAGGCCGATTGTTGGTTTACAGGATATACAACAACCATGTAAATATAAAAGGGGACATAGAGGTCAACAGCCAGTAGCAACAGTATTACGGATGCCTACAATTTATGAGTAAATGACAGTAGGAGGAACAGAATGAGATCTCAATATTTTCCGGCTTTCAGAAATTATTAGAGATTCTAAAAAATTCTAAGCAAAAAAAAAAAAAAAGAAAAAAAAAACAAACAAAAAACCACAGAAAATTTAAAAAATCGAATAAAAATGGTGGATAATTTAGCCAAAATACTAAGCAGCTAAACATCAATAAAATATATAAGCAATTTACTAATAAGTAGAATCTTATCCGTAGTATATGATGAGGTTAGTTTTATAACCTCCCTGAAAATGTCCACGGTACTTTTTAAAAACATGTTTGTTATTCGTTCCGATCGATAACACCTACCACACATTATCTGTGAAAGCGTCATATTTTGTTGCATTATCCCCATCTATATATATATAGTGATTTATAATTCATATATATATATATATATATATATATATATATATATATATATGAGCCTGCGGTGTAGAGTATCCTGTGCATACAGTATTAGGATAACTCACTAAGAGAGCTCTAAATATATATGTATATAAATACATATAGAGCAAATATAAGAAAAAATTTAGGCAGACACGTTATTTCATGCTAAATAGGGGGTGTGGCCTATTTCAGGCGAACCATCATCAGCTTCCGTCTTCATTGTATAGAAGATTTTACACAAATTCGTGTTTATCTTCTGTACAATAAAGACGGAAGCTGATGATGGTTTGCCTGAAACAGGCCTATAACACTGATTTACCATGAAATAACGTGTCTGCCTAAAGTTTTTCTTATATATATATGATCGCCTGGTTCACACTCTATTGAACAGGTGAAGAGGCTCATCCTTGTTTCCTGTATAGGATGCGGTTTCCGGTTTTCATTTTTCCAATCTCTTCACTCTTATGTAGCCCCCTGCACATCAGTGGCGTTACCGCCTTGCTCGGGGTGATATGATTAAAAAAAATGTACAAAACCTGGATATTTTTGACCTGATGATTGCGCAGAGGCATTAAATAGATTGTTGCCATTCGGTGTTGACTTTAAAATCCACCTTTATATTTTCATCCGCTCTATCGCTGATATCGATCACTTAGACCCATAAATATAGAATACTGCAATATATACATTATATATATATATATATATATATATATATTCTAATTCGGAAAATCAGCCGATTACGCTCGTTTGTTTTCAACCTTTTGCTATTTTCAGGCGTTTGATTCGGCGCAAAAAAGGGTTAGCTTATCAGTTTTCGCCCGGTTTGTACTTCTCTCTCTTTTTTTGAACAGGTGTAGAGGTTCATTCCTTGTTTCTTCTTTAGAGAGGGCCTCCAGGTTTTGTTCTCTCTTCTTAGGTCTTAATAGTAGTGATGCTGTAAACTTTTTGCCGGCTCGTTCTTTTGTTATTATTGTTTTGCAAAATTTTACAGTCAGTCAGTTAAGTGCCATACGTGATACACGCTTGGGCGATCATGTCTCTAAAGAGACATGACTGACTGGGCAGAAGATTATCCCGCAGTAGGTTGCCATTGCTTTCTGCGGTAGACGGGTTGCCAACCAAGGCAACAGAATCCAATTTGTCCTGTTATTTAACCCAAAACTGGAGGGAAGAGACGAATTAATATCTTTCCCAAGGGTAAGTGTGCATAAGTGAATGCAAGGAATACGACTGGAATTCGAACTCGGCTCCCCGATTTCTTGTTCCGAGCCGATATCCACTGCACCACGACGCACATGCTTTGGCCAGACAATAATAAGAAGAGACTAGCATGGGGAAGGGAGCAAAAAACTGGACATCAGAACAGTTCATTTGGTGCACATATTATTTTGAAGTTTTAAAGAAAGAACTATTCTATTTTCATTTAGAATTATCCATTTGGCAATAAATACTAAAAATAGTATGAAATACAGCATTTCTTTTAAAAACAACTGGTGTGACCTAATAATTACGGCCGGTAGTATATATATATTCAGTTGGATTGGGTTTCACGCTTTTGCAATCGTCTATGATCGTAAAAGCCTGAAACCCAGTGTCACAAACTCACACCTACCTAAATGAATATGTTAGCTCTATCACTGATATTGTGTGCTTTCAAATAAGCACCGCCCATATATAATATATTAATAATATAATATATATAACAAATTGCATATATATATATATATATATATATATATATATATATATATATATACATTTCACACACACACAAACACACACACACACACACACACACACACACACACACATATACAGCGAAACGGGCTTGTATGTGGATGACTAATATATTATGCTCTCATTACGATTGAGCTCTCTGGAGAAGAAAATTTTAAAAACAGTTTCCACTTCGTGACTCTTCAGAAATGAATTGAGTTCTTTCGGTGACTGGCGTCTGTACACATTGCTTACATACAAGACGTTAAAATTTCCCTTCTCTGGGCCCATGCGCCGATGGCTTAGGGAGTAGAGCCTCTGACTGACACCAAATCGGTCGAGTTTCGATCCCGGCCAGAATGCAAGTGGATATGTCTAGCCACACTGATGAGCTGTGATACAGCGAAACGGGCTTGTATGTGGATGACGAGTATATATATAAAATAAAGGACAAATGGTCATATTTATTAATGCTTCAAATGAACTAGAAGTAAAATATTTTAGATTCGTAAACAGTTCCTTTTATATCTGTATCTTATCTTTCTGTCGGATTCTGATCTATATATATATATATACATATATTTTATGTCAACACAAAATAAAATCGTCGGTGATGGTTGATTTTATAATATTTCAGTTTAAACTACCTCTCTGAAGATGGCTCATGTGAGCCGAAAGCTTAGAAGAAAACCAATAAATAATTATCCAAATGTTGGAGAATTTTTGTCTTTATTTTCAACTGAAATTAAAGCAAAAATACGACGTTTAGAACGGCTCATGATTAAACATAATAGACATTCATTGTCTCTTATATTTAATAGCATATGTCTAGAAAATTACTTGCTGCCTCGATATACTAAATATACATATATATATATATATGAGAGCGCTCAGTAAAAGGAGGCAAACTTTTTAGCGTGTATATTGTCATTATACACGCCCAAATCCCAGAGGTAGAATCGCCGAATAACGCCAATTCGGTCGGGTTTCAATCCTGGGTTAAAAACAATCGGAATCTAACCGTACTGATGAGCTGTGATACAGCGAAACAGATCTGTCTGCGGATGACTATATATATATATAATGATAATATACACGCTAAAAAGTTTGTCTCATTCTACCGTGCGCCCGTAGCTCAGAGGTATAGATAGATAGATAGATAGATAGATAGATAGATAGATAGATAGATAGATAGATAGATAGATAGATAGATAGATCATCATTGTGTCGGGCTTTACATCTTCATTCACCCGTATACATTCTCAGAATTGCCTGTATTAAAAGTAGATTTGGCCTAATATGATTGGCAGTCGGATCTATTTGTTTTGTACTTACTGGTTCTCATGAGTTCGCTGATTTACCAAAATAATTTCATTGTAAATTTCATCCATCTCCAGTGACGTCATTAGTCCTGTCTATCGATTGCTGACAACGTAAAATATTGGATAAGATTTTTACATAAATATCTCTCTAAACGGCAACAGAAATGGATTTACCAATTTCATATATTTTGATCACATCA
The DNA here is from genome assembly GCA_037127315.1 of Ascarosepion bandense. Lineage (NCBI taxonomy): Eukaryota > Metazoa > Mollusca > Cephalopoda > Sepiida > Sepiidae > Ascarosepion > Ascarosepion bandense. The sequence goes on from JBBBDQ010001140.1 coordinate 214,517, forward strand.
GCATTTCTATATTTTTTGCGTTTTTTGTATAACTTGTCCCAGCCAATGTCCACCAGGAATTGGGTGATCATGGTTGTCCACAGAATTCCTATCCCTAGCAGATCTTAGAATTGTTTTCAGACTTAATATACAAGGTGCGATGAAAATAAATCAAAATAATGCTGAGATCTTTTTTAACTAGGTACTTCCACTAAGAGGATGTGCGTTGTGGTACAGTGGATATCGGCTCGGAACGAGAAGCCGGGGAGCCGTGTTCGACTTCCAGTGGAATCCATTGTATTCACTTACGCGCAAATACCCTTGGGAAAGGTATTAATCCGTCTCTTCCTTCCAGTTATGGGTTAAATAGCAGTACAGATTAGTTTCTATTGCCTTGGTCGGCAACCAGTCTACCGCAGAAAGTAATGGCAACCTACTGCGGGATAATCTTCTGCCCAGTCAGTTTTGTCTCTTTCGAGATATGATCGCCCAAGCGTGTATCACGTATGGCACCTAAACTGACTGACTTCCACTAAATCCTTAAAAAAACAAACAAACAAAAAAACCAGCATAGTATGAATAAACATGGCCCCGAACTTAATAAAAACAATTTTTTCCATCAAATTATTTATATGATTAGTAAAAGGAATGATCAAAGTAATGTTTGATTATTTTAAAATATTTTAAATTCTTTCTAACATGTTCGAAATGTTGGCAGAAAATCTTGTTTTGATTTGAGTTAGCTGGTAACTAAAACGTTACGACTGTTTACAATGGAAAATCTTGTTTTGAAAATTTGAGTTAGGCTGGTAACTAAAACGTTACGACTGTTTACAATGGAAAATCTTGTTTTGAATTGAGTTAGCTGGAAACTAAAACGTTACGACTGTTTACAATGGAAAATCTTGTTTTGATTTGAGTTAGCTGGTAACTAAATCGTTACGACTGTTTACAATGGAAAATCTTGTTTTGATTTGAGTTAGCTGGAAACTAAAACGTTACGACTGTTTACAATGGAATATCTTGTTTTGAATTGAGTTAGCTGGAAACTAAAACGTTACGACTGTTTACAATGGAATATCTTGTTTTGATTTGAGTTAGCTGGAAACTAAAACGTTACGACTGTTTACAATGGAAAATCTTGTTTTGATTTGAGTTAGCTGGAAACTAAAACGTTACGACTGTTTACAATGGAAAATCTTGTTTTGAATTGAGTTAGCTGGTAACTAAAACGTTACGACTGTTTACAATGGAAAATCTTGTTTTGATTTGAGTTAGCTGGTAACTAAATCGTTACGACTGTTTACAATGGAAAATCTTGTTTTGATTTGAGTTAGCTGGTAACTAAAACGTTACGACTGTTTACAATGGAAAATCTTGTTTTGATTTGAGTTAGCTGGTAACTAAAACGTTACGACTGTTTACAATGGAAAATCTTGTTTTGATTTGAGTTAGCAGGTAACTAAAACGTTACGACTGTTTACAATGGAAAATCTTGTTTTGATTTGAGTTAGCTGGTAACTAAAACGTTACGACTGATTACAATGGAAAATCTTGTTTTGATTTGAGTTAGCTGGTAACTAAAACGTTACGACTGTTTACAATGGAAAATCTTGTTTTGATTTGAGTTAGCTGGTAACTAAAACGTTACGACTGTTTACAATGGAAAATCTTGTTTTGAATTGAGTTAGCTGGTAACTAAAACGTTACGACTGTTTAGAATGGAAAATCTTGTTTTGATTTGAGTTAGCTGGTAACTAAAACGTTACGACTGTTTACAATGGAAAATCTTGTTTTGAATTGAGTTAGCTGGTAACTAAAACGTTACGACTGTTTAGAATGGAAAATCTTGTTTTGATTTGAGTTAGCTGGTAACTAAAACGTTACGACTGTTTACAATGGAAAATCTTGTTTTGATTTGAGTTAGCTGGTAACTAAATCGTTACGACTGTTTAGAATGGAAAATCTTGTTTTGATTTGAGTTAGCTGGTAACTAAAACGTTACGACTGTTTACAATGGAAAATCTTGTTTTGAATTGAGTTAGCTGGTAACTAAAACGTTACGACTGTTTACAATGGAAAATCTTGTTTTGGTTTGAGTTAGCTGGTAACTAAATCGTTACGACTGTTTACAATGGAAAATCTTGTTTTGATTTGAGTTAGCTCTGTAACTAAAACGTTACGACTGTTTACAATGGAAAATCTTGTTTTGAATTGAGTTAGCTTGTAACTAAAACGTTACGACTGTTTACAATGGAAAATCTTGTTATGAATTGAGTTAGCTGGTAACTAAAACGTTACGAATGTTTACAATGGTAAATCTTGTTTTGATTTGAGTTAGCTGGTAACTAAAACGTTACGACTGTTTGCAATGGAATACGTACTAGCATTCCTCACTTTTTTCCGGTGACGTTAATTTTGAAATTCTCGCAAAAATCAAATAATTGTCGGTCTTTAATAAAATTTTCAGTACTCATTGACAAATGAATGAAATTATTTTTGAAATTATTACTTTTTAAAAATATCTTGGTAAAAATATTTTCTTTTACCTCTGTTACCCACCTCCACGTAAATCCCTGAAATTTTAATAAATTTTACTTTACTGCGGTCTACGGTTTTATTAGTTAAATGCAGGACTCATTGGGGAATATAAATCATTTATTTTTTATTCTAATCAATATAATTTCTGTTTTAAATGAACCAGAGTATTAAAACTTAAAATAAAAGTTTTAAGAACATTTTTTCATTTATAATAATTCAGTTTAATAGTTATACATCGAACATGACTGGAGGTACCAAATTTTAACCGATATATTTGTCAAAATGATATACCTTGAAATAGTAAAGGAAAAACTTATATCTAATTTACTTGTTTACTTGAGTAGATTCTCTGTATTTTATAATTAAACAGTATATTCGTTTATATCTACCAGGCTGAATAATTGAGAAATCTGAATAGGAAAATGTGCGTCTTCTGATGGGATTCAAACCTGCCTCTACTAGGGGAAAACATCCATTGATCTGATGTGGTCGAGTGATCTAAGACATGTCGGATCAATTGACGGTTTCCTCTAGGTGTACGAGACATATGTTCGAGTCCTTCCGTAGGACTCATATATTTCCTAACTATTTTTCTTGATTATTATTAAAAAATCTAAAAGATATACCTGCTTGATTGATTCATTTACTACAGCTTATCAACAGACAAAAAATAATGTGTGTATAAAGTCGGGGATCAATTCTCTATTTCAGTCTATAAAAAAATGATTCCTCACTTTGTGACCATGATAATTTTGATAGATTTCTGTTCAATAGAATGTAAATAAATCTAAAAGATATGCGGCTAATTAGTATTTCATCGATTGATTCATTTTCTACGGCGATTCAACAGACAAGAAATTATGTCTATATAAAGAGGGGGATCAATTCTAATTATAAATCTATATATAGAATGGTCCCTTACATTGTGGTCACGGTATTTTCTATACATGTATATTCCAGAGAATATAAATAAATCTAAAATAAATGCCTGTGTAGCTAATCAGTATTTCATTAATGGATTGATTTGTTTTCTACGACTTATCAGTCCATTTCACGTTATTTAAAGTTAGACAAGATATCTCATTAAATTTTACACAAGCTCGGTTGATGCGTTATTGACAGTTCTCACTGCCAAACTCATCTAATCTAATCTATCTGAACTTATTTATAAATGGAACTCTGTGTGTGTGTGTGTGTGTGTGTGTGTGTGTGTGTGTGTGTGTGTGTGTGTGTGCGTCCATTACCTATAGACTCCGAAACGGCTGGACCGATTTTCTTGAAAATTTACACAGTTGTACTATAAGCGTTTGCGAGTGTTTTAGCCAGGTTTTGTATCGAGGTACTCCCGATAAATATCGAAAATTTATAATCGAAAAAAATCAGGTTGTAGAAGGTGTGGTCCGATTTTAATCAAATTTGATATACTCATAGACAAAGACATAAGAAACGATATTCAGTAGTTTCAAAGTTGCAGTTCTTACAATAATGCAGAAAATCGATAATATATGTATATATAAAAGGCAAGATGTTTGTGTGTGTCTGTTTATCTGCCTGTATGTCTGTATTTTTTCTTTTTTTTTTTAATCATCTCACCCCAAGCAAGGCATTCCACTGCCACTATTGCGCATGGGGCTACATAGGGGAAGGTAAAGAGAAGGAGTGGATAGACATAGGGAATATCAGGAGAAAGGTGATAGATGAGTAAGGATAGCGAGGATGAGTGTCGGGCAGATGGGAAGAGTGCTTGATAGAATGGGAGCAGGTTAGTGTGTTAGGAGGTGTGTATTGACCTTACATTTAAACTCCTGGAGATTGTAGCCGTCGGGGAAGCAATCGTTTGGAAGAGAATTCCACAGTCGGGAAGTGCGAGGAAAGAAACTGTTGGAGTAGAAGTTACGGCTGCATTTTATCGGTTTCACTGTAAAAGGGTGGGATCTAGTTGCTAATCTAGTATCTCGTGCAAATTCGTATTTAGGGGGCACCAGTGATCTAAGTTCATCGGAGCAGAAGCCGTGAAAGTATTTATAGAAGAGACACAGGGAAGCCACGTCTCGCCGGTGGGAGAGAGACTGCAGGCGGTCTGCCAAGTCGGTATCTATCACATTACAGACCCTCCTCTGAACCTTATCGAGAAGCCCGAGGAGAACAGCAGGGGCACCTGACCAGATATGGCAGCAGTATTCAATGCACGGGCGGATGGTAGATTTATAAATGTGCAGGATAGATTTAGACGGAAAAAATTTCCGGGCCCTACACAGAGAACCGACTTTCATAGCAGCGGATTTAGCAATGGATTCTATATAGTCATTCCATTTGAGGTTCGCTGAAAGTGTGAGACCAAGGAGGCGTAGTGTTTTACTCTCTGGGAGGCAAGCCTGGTCCATGCTAATGGGAGGTAGGTGAGATTGTCGATGATGGTTAATTGACAGTAGCTTCGTTTTAGAAGCATTAAAATTTACTAGCCATTTCTTACCCCAGTCCAATATGGATTGGAGGTCTTTTTCAATCTCGGCTGCGAGGTTAGCTTTGACGCCTACACCAGATTTTTGTTGGAGGCGAGAGTAAACTGTGGTGTCATCGGCGTACAAACCGATTTGGGTTCTTATGGAATCAGGGAGATCATTAATATAGATCAGGAAGAGTGTAGGACCTAAGATGGAGCCTTGGGGGACACCTGCGTTTGTATGGTAGTTCTGAGAGGCATGTCCGTTTAATACCACTTTCATTGTGCGGTTAGAGAGGAATGACTGGATTAGTTCAAACAAATGTCCAGTTATACCATAGCTCCGCAGTTTACATAGAAGGCCAGCATGCCAAACTCTGTCGAACGCCTTAGATATATCCAATGCAACGGTTCGAGCTTCGCCATTCCTGTCGAGTGCCTGGTATATGTACTCGGTGATGGTCGTTAGCATATCAGCAGTAGACCTGGTGAAGCGGAAACCATATTGCTTGTCCGAGAGGAGCCTGTGTGCTGTGAGATGCTGAACCACCTCGGCGTTGATAATGGCTTCGAACACTTTGCCAAAGATCGGAAGAAGGCTGATAGGGCGGTAATTTGCAGGGTCAGAGGGTTCTCCAGTGTTTTTAAATATAGGAACTATAGAGGAAGATTTCCAACAGGCAGGAAAGCAGGAAGCAGATAGGCAGAGGTTATCCCTTTTATTTTAGTTTTTGCTTCGGGTTTGGCTCTAAGTAGGTATAATTGTAGTTCTTAGTCTCATCCATGATACCATTTACTCAGATGACTTAATTAGCCTTCAAAATTCAGTTTACGACGAAAAATCTTATTTCATATCGATACCAGGAAATCAAAATTTGACTTACATCCATTCATTTTTCTTTCAGTCTCCGGTTTCGCTTTAACTGGAAACAACTATTGCTTTTTAGTCTTTCGTGCCAACGTCCAAAGAGTCTGAGCTCCAGGACCATGGATTAGTTTTGAAGCTTTCATTACACCCGAGCCACGCCGGGCTATACTGCTAGTATTCAATATTTGTGAGTGCCAAATTCTCAAAGATCGAACATGTAAAAGAAATATTTAAAATTATATTAACATGCATTGGGATTAACATAATATTTCTCACTATCTACCTGTTTAGAGAGGTTTCTTCTTCTATGTGCCTTTTTTTTTCCGGACGTAGGCGATCATAACTTTTCCAATCCCTGGTGGCTCTTAGCACGATTTCTCCTGTCACATCACGAAACCACCGTTCTGTCATCCACTGCTCAGGCCCTTCAAATATGTTTTCCCCTGTCTCTTTTCCCCTCTATCTGGCCTGTTAGTATCAGGTTCTCCAAGCCCTCCTTCCTCAATGCATGTCCCAAGAACTTCAGTTGTCTCTTCCTGATGCTTAATATTAATTTCCTTTTCGTTTTCATCCTTTCTAAAACCTCATCATTGCTCACATGCTCGGTCCATGATCTACGCAGCATCCTTCTGTAGAACCACATTTCAGTTGCTTCAAATTTTTCCTTCTTCCTTGATGATATTGTCCCGCATGATTGCCATATTAAAGAACTGAAAACACATAGCAATCCAGTACTCTCTTCCTAGTTTCTAGCGAAATTGTCCTGTTTCTTAATACTTTACTCAACTTCTGGAATTCCTCTTTCGCCATGCCAATTCTCCTTCGGATCTCTGTTTCGCACTGTTAGAACACTTCCCAGGTATTTAAATTTTTGTACCTGTTTGATTTTAGTATCCCCCCACGTCTATTTGGTATTTTGAGTTGCCCTTTTTGCTGATGACCATGCATTCAGTTTTCTTTCAGTTTATTTGTGGTACTTTCTTGTCACTCTATTCAGCTACCTTCTGTAAGGAGTCTTGGAGTTTCCTTTCCGTGTCTGCTATCAACATTGTATCATATGTATATTGTTCAAATTATGGTCCCCGATGACAAATCTTAACATAACACCTTGGGTTCTCATAATAGTCTCGCTGTACAAGTTGAATAGATCTGGTAAAAAGACACATCCTTGTCTTATGCCCCTTTTCTATCTGGGGACTGAGGATATTGAAAGCAAGTAAACAGAGGAGTGTTCCACATACTGAAAGTGCGATGTTGATGTAGAATTGGCCTATAGTAGAATTGGCCTGTTATTTTCAACTATTTCAGCGGTAAAAGGGTGGGATCTGGATGCCAGTCTTGTAGTATGCTTACATTCACGTGAACGGGGCACCAGAAAAAATCGCTAGAACAGCTGCCATGAAAATATCTGCAGAAAAAGCCACATCTCGTCGGGATGAAAGTGACTGAAGTCGAAAGTCTAACTCAAGGTCGATTGCACTGCAGTTAATTTTTTGAATTTTGTTGAGAACCTCGAGACGTATAGCAGAAGCACCAAACCAAATATGCATTTACTCGAGCTACTAGATTGGCATTAAGCTCTTACTCTTTTACCGTCGAACTATTGAAATGTAACCACCTTTTCTACTCTAACATTTCCTTTTCTTGCACTTTTCGTTTGTGGAACTCCATTCAGTTTGCTTCTTTTCCTGATAGTTACAATCTCCGAAAGTTTAAATCCAAAGTTAATTGCTATCTTTTGTTTACTTGATTCCCATACATCTCTTATCTTTTCTTCGACATCACCTGTACATTTTTAATCTCTTACGTAACCTCTTGCGTACCAGTGGCATTTCAACTTTGCATGGGGTGAAATGATAACAAAATAAATAAAATAACAGAAAACTTATACGTATATATATTTCCGTGTCCCCCACAAATAATAATACCATGTGCTTACACACCGAGAAGATTAAGGGAAACAAAAATGAAATGCTTTACATATAATATTGAAATTCTGTTCTCATGGAAAAGCCATTTGAGGACCACCGGATTCATGTACTATGTTCCAGGCATAAACATATTCTCCAAGCAGGAAACACATACAAGTGAGTGTAGTGGGGTTGTCAAAGCAGGTGCCGTTTAGCCCGCAAAGACAAAGAGTAATACGATCGAAGCAAGGATAATGAAAACGAGGATTTATAAATCTAAGCCAAATTTTATTTATCAATCTGGCAAATCTATGTACAGAATTGTCTAGAGTAGACAGATCAAGAAGTCGAGTAGTGCCAATCGAGAGATCGTCTTGGTTCAGGGCAGTAAAACAGAAGCCGGCAGAGCAGTGTGGAGGTAGTCTGTCCGTCCTTAGGGTGACTGCCGCTAGAGGTTCGGCTTGGTAGTTCTTAAAAAGACTGTTGCTGGTAGCTGCTGCTGCTGGAGTCGGGTAGTCCTTATGTAGCCGGATAGTCCTTAGAAGGACTGTCTCATATGTAGTCGAGTAGTTCTTAGAAGGACTATCGGATATGTAGCCGGGTAGTCCTTAGAAGGACTGTCGCATATGTAGCCGGGTAGTCCTTAGAATGACTGTCGCATATGTAGCCGGGTAGTCCTGAGAAGAACTATCGCATATGTAGCCGGGTAGTCCTTAGAAGGACTGTTGCATAAGTAGCCGGGTAATCCTTAGAAGGACTGTTGCATAAGTAGCCGGGTAGTCCTTAGAAGGACTGTTGCATAAGTAGCCGGGTAGTCCTTAGAAGGACTGTTGCGTAAGTAGCCGGGTAGTCCTGAGAAGAACTATCGCATATGTAACCGGGTAGTCCTTAGAAGGAGTATTACTAGTGGCTGCTGCTGTTGAGTTAGGCAAACGATGCTGAGCGCGGCTGATTTTGCTGGTAGCTGTTGCTGCTAGCTGGTGGTCACAAGATCATCCAGGTGCAGATAAAAGAGAAAGCGCGTCGCTCTACGCCGGAGACCGAGATTTAGCCTATTCCCCCACTTTTTTAACGTGGCGAACATGGGTGCGTATTTTGATCAAAATATTACCCATCCACTCCGTGTTCAAAACAGGTCTTAACTGGTTTTATTCGGTCTTAATTAGTCATTTGAGACCGGAGATTTTCTCTACTCCCCCACTGGAGCGAGTTGTGACACAAGGTCGGTTTTTAACGTGGTGAACGCTCAGGCTATTGGTCAAAATATTACCCATCCCCACTGACTCGGTGGATAGGTTCAAGACCGGTTTTAAACTGGTTTTATTCGGTTTTAATTAGTCATTTGGGACCCGGGATTTACTCTACTCCCACATTGGAGCGAGTTGTGAAACAAGGTCTGTTTTAACGTGAGGAACCTGAGCCTTTACGCTCAAGCCATTGTTCAAAATATTACCCATCCACTGCTCACGCGGTAGATAGGTTCAAAACCGGTTTTAAACTGGTCTTATTCCGTCTTAATTGGTCATTTGGGACCCAGCCAAAAAGATGGAGCCGCGATCCTGGTGGAAGGAATCGGCTATGTATATGTCAGCCGCGGTTAGCAACGTTGCATAGTTAACAATGTATTTTGGTTGTCGTTTAAAATCTACCTTCCACTTTTGAATGTACACATGGGTTTCATTTGAACATCATGTGCATATAAATTAGTTTTTGGTCATTGGTTTTAGGTAAGAGAGCTTGTGTATGTCTATGTTTCGTTTTGTATTTTTTTTTGTGTTTTTTTGTGTTTTTTTTTTTTTTTGCGTTTCGACTTTTGAAACCACTGAGTTAAGGCTTGATTAACGGCTTTGTTCTGTTTTCTGTGGTGACGCTTTTAGACATTTCAGTAGCCGGCAGAAACTTCCGGCCGGGTGCGATAGAAGATTAAATTTAGGAAAAATTGTTAAGCAGAAAAACTCTTCCGTGTCCCCTTCTGGTTCACATATGTTTATAAAATATTGTGAAAGCGAATGAGATTTCCTAAAAAACAAAACATTTAAAACAAAAACTTTAAGGATAAATTAAATTCTTATTCTAAATATTCACTTATGTAAACGGCCCTGATTTCAACAAATGCATCTTTTCATCTACGGCCAACATTCTCGGGCAAAATCCATAACGTAATTATCGCCTTGTTAGAAACGGGGTTTTGCGCATGCTCAAATATTACGATCCCTAGGGAAGCATTGACGCAAATGGCTTCTCTTGATATGAACATTAAAATGAAAAAGCTGGAAAACATTTATGGCTTTTATAAGCTGCATTACACACAGCGATGCAGACACAAAAGTTTTTTTTGGGGGAAAAAACACGCTTTGAAAAGAGTTGATCCAGTTCATCTCTTCTCTATGCAAACTTTTACATCTCCACTTTCTTCATTTGATTCTTTTTGCTTTAGATTCTGCCAACTGATTAAACATGAAAGAGGAATGCATACTGGTGTGCTTTCTGTAAAGTTCATATAAAGTAACCATGGTCGTATTTTGGGATATATGGTCAAGCATGATTCTGCAAATCTCGCCTGACGGTATGGTATCAACGAAATTATATTCAAAATTCAGTCGCGTTTGTTAATTATATTTATCTGCAAATAATATTGGAAAAAGTATGAATTTATATCTTCTTCCACAGCTATGGGTTAAATAGCAGAATAAACTGGATCTTGGCAGGACACTAACCGAGAAGAATAACAAGTCTGATTTGAAAAAATTCATTGGACTTAAAAAGAGTTTACGTTAACGAGATTACACATGCGCACAAAGAAAGGCGACGTGTGAAATTTAATTTATGTTTTTAAATAAAAAATATTGGTTATAGATTTTAGCCGATTTCAGGAATTTTTTTCTTTTATGTTTTCATATCTTTTTTTATTATATAAACCACATTGTATTAATAGACTGCCAGCCAAGACAGGCAAAAAGTTGTACAAAGTTTACTATGGATTTTCTAAAGATTGAAATGTTATATATTACAGTTGAAAAACAACGAAGAACACGCATATATCTAAACTTATTTACTAATGGAACTTTGTCTCTGTGTGTGTATGTGTGTGTGTGTGTCTGTCTGTTACCTATAGACTCCGAAACGCTTGAACCGATTTTTTTGAAAATTTACGCAGTTGTACTATAAGCGTCTGCGAGTGTTCTTAGCTAAGTTTTGTGACGAGGTACCCCAGATAAATATCGAAAATCGATAATCGAAAAAATCGGGTTATAGAAGGAGTGGTCCGATTTTAATCAAATTTGATACACTCATAGACAAAGACATAAAAAAACGATATTCAGAAGTTTCAAGGTTGCAGTTCTTAGAATAGTGCAGAAAATCGATAATATATATATATATATATATATATATATATATATATAGTACACTAAATCTAAAAACGAGCCAACACCGACCGCAGTTTTACACAACGGATCGTCGGGGCCCTGGCGATTCGTTGTGTGAAACTGCGGTCGGTGTTGGCTCTTTTTTAGATATAGTGCACTACATTTTTTGCTCTACTTTGGCACTTTCGTATAGAGCACTTTACTGTTAAGGTTTTCGTCTTGTTTTTTTTTAATTTCAAACAAGCTCTTGACGCATTGTGCTTGGCTTGTTTCTTTTTTTCCTCACCTTCATTTAACCTATGAGGTAGTCCCCGTTGGGTTATTGACGATTTAATTTACTGATAGGTTAGCATTGGTTTTTCGGACATTAGTCTATAATAATTACTGCTGCTTTATTGTAATTAAGTTTCGAGCCTGGGTTATGTAGCAATCGGAGTCTAACCGTACTGATGAGCTGTGATACAGCGAAACAGAGCTGTCTGCGGATGACAATATATATATATATATATATATATATAAGGCAAGATGTTTGTGCGCGTGTCTGTTTATCTGTCTGCATGTCCTTTATACAAATCCACATTTTTTATGCTTTTATCCGAATGTCATCAAACTTCACACAAATATTCTTTAGGCTGAGTTTGAACTCCAGGACCATGGATTAGTCTTAAAGCTTCAATTACACCCGAGCAACGCCGGGCTATACTGCTAGTATATATATATATATAATGAAATGAAACCAAAAGATTTTGAGACATTCATGTAATTGTATCTATATCCATTTTATTTACGCACAATATTTTAAATTCTAAAACTCTCCCACTAAAAACACTCCCAGCATCTATGTTTTGTCATTTTAAATTTCCATCACATTATATATATGATCCTGTAACTGAACAATATTTCACTGCCTGATGATGGTGTACTTGGCACCGAAACCTGAAAGCTTATGAGTTGCTGTCCCATATGTTATTATTATAACACTAACAATAACTATATCTCTTTAAATGCTCTACATCTGTATTGAGCACTTTATAAATAGGAAAAATTACCAAACTGTGGAATATATAGCTTTTAGTTTATACCACTATATATAAATCTTTTGACATAATATATATATATATATATATATATAAGCTGATGATGGTTCGCCTGAAATAGGCCCATATTTCCGATTCACCATGAAATAATGTGTCTGCCTTAATTTTTCTTATATATATATATTATGTCAAATTATATATATATATATATATATATATATATATTATGTCAAATAAATTTGAAATTTACATTCGTTGAATGGCCATTTCATCGAGAAAATTCTCACTTCGTCAGCAACAATCGAAAACAGAAATTCAATAGATCAAATATAATACAAATGTTATATACCGGAAAAAACACAAAAACATATTCATACACAGGAAGTAAAAACAAGGGAGGGATGAAGAAAAAAATTAATTACATTTGTCGGCCAGACATAAGATAGGAAAAGCAGAAACCAAGATTCATGACTTGATATTAGAAAACTTTCTGTTGCTGACATTTCTTTGCCTACTGTCTGCCCGAGAAATATAAATATTTTTTTCTTTCTTAACCTCCCACCCACCATTTTTCTTTTCTTTTTTTTAACTTCCTCTGTATGGATATGTTTCGGGGTTTCTTCCGGTATGGAAATTTTGTACCATATTTGAATTCATATGTTTTTGTTTTCGATCGTTGCTGATGAGGCGAGAATTTTTTCGCTGAAATGGCCATTCAAGGTATATAAATTTCGGAATTTATTTGACATACTCTAGATATTTGGCTCAGTTTTAATATTAATAAAATTAATATTAATAAGATCTGGTTTGGGGGATTTTTACCTTTTGCTCATCCTTTTTAGATTTTACACACACACACACACACACACACACACACACACACACACACACATATATATATATATATATATATATGTCACATTTTCTAAGAAAGAAGAAGGGTTGTAATAGACGCTAATGTTGATCTACTAATTTCTATCTATACTGTTCCTTCTCCTTGCCTTTCTTTTCTTTTTCTTTCTCTTCTTTCCGTTTTATTTTATTTATGATTTTCTTTTATAAGTGTTAAGAATTTTAACTATATTTATGATATAATACTATTAATGATTATATTTTAATTTATATTAATAAGTATGATTTGCAATTTATTTTTACCGTAAATATATTCCATTATATTTAAAAGTAAATTTTAATGTTAAATTTCCATGTCATGTTTTTCTAAGAAGGCAGTTGAGTTGCAGTTGAAGCTGATATCGATCTAAGGCGTAAATGTTTCTCTTTATACTATATAGACAATTGATAAGAAGAGAAAAACAAAGAAAAGAAAGTTTCCCTTTCTTTTCTTTGTTTTTCTCTTCTTATCAATTGTCTATATTTTTCTTTTTCTTTCTCTCTTTCGGGTTTTTTGAATGAGCGAGCAATTGTTTTTGTAGATTACAGTCACAAATATCTATTCAAAACACGGGCAGGTGAGCGTCTGTGTGTAACTAATTTTCGGCATATTTCTTGGGAATTATTTTGAATATTATTAGTTGCTGTATTTTTTGGGTCTGACGTGCAACTTTCTTTAAGCTGTAAAATACGTATTACCCATGAAATTGTAGAATATCTAATATCTAATATATATATATATATATATATATATATATATATATATATATATATATATATATATGTATGTATGTACTATGTTTTCAGCTAAACCTGTCCCAGCGCATGACTGCTTTTTTTTTTTTATTTTTTTTTTGCTACTGACACTGGTGTCTGAAAACACAGCTAGATTTAAAATACAGTCCATCAAAGGACGGATGAATTTTATTGTGTGTTCATTGGTCATCTTATACAATGGGGTAAGAGATGAAGACACGGTATCGCTGAGCGGAGGGTTTCCCAGACTGAAGGAAAGAAACAGAGGGTATCTCGAATGAAATAACGCTCCTGTCTCTGTGTCTTTTTAAAAAATAATTTCAGCTCAATCAAAGTAAGAAGGCTGTTTGTGCACAGGGGTTTACAGTTAGGAAAAATGAAAGCAAAGACTATGAATGGGAAGGATTGTGAAAAGCGCAATAGATTAACGGGATTCATAAAGGCAGAAGATAGTTATGGATGTTGCGTTTAAGTTTTGATAATTGTAGTTATCAGGAAAAGCAAGTAAACAGAAGGGAGTTCCACAGGAGGGAAGTGCAAAAAAAGAGACTGAGTAGAAGTTTGCGGTTACATTTATCCATTTCAACGGTAAAAGAGTGGGATCTAGATGACAATCTAGTAAAACGCTTAAATTGGTGTAGTTGAGGCCCCAGAAAGAAATGAAAATATTTGTAGAAAAGACAGAGGGAAGTCACGTCGATGAGAAAGTGACTGAGGTCGAGATGCTTGGTCAAGTTCGATTACATTACAGATTATTCTTTTGATTTAGTCTAGGATCTCAAGATGAATAACAGGAACACCAGACCGGATATAGTAGCAGAATTCAATGCAAAGACGAATAAGATTTGTAATTGTATAAGATGGATTCTGACGAGAAAGATTTTCCTGCACAGCATAGTAACCTAACTGTCCTTGTGGTAGATGCAGTTATTAATTCTATGTAATCGTTCCAGTGTAGTGAACAAAACAAGTTCCATATAAAAATTCAATTGCTAAACACTGACTCATTGAGTTTGTAAGTTTAAACTTTGCTTAGCACATACGCAAAAGCGAATCTAAAAACAAAACTCCCGAAATTTCACACCTCGATGCGAAATGTTTATCGGCCAATAGAAAACGAGGAAATCTCTAAAAATAAAAAAAAGCAATATTGGAGTCTCGTGTCAGTCATGCTGTTGCATGAAGAAAAAGTTACCTGTGGTGGTTAAATGAAAGCAGTTTACCATTTCTTGTCCTAGGTAACCACTGACTCTTTACTATAATGGTTAACTCATTATACCACTTCAAGTCAGTAGTAAAAGTGTAGCCAGGAAGGGTACAGGGTGTTGTTCGCTTGGAGTCTCGTGTCAGTCATGCTGTTGCATGAAGAAAAGGTTCCCTGTGGTGGTTAAATGAAAGCAGTTTACCATTTCTTTTCCCAGGTAACCACTGACTCTTTATTATAAAGGTTAACTCATTATACCACTTCAAGTCAGTAGTAAAAGTGTAGCCAGAAAGGGTACAGGGTGTTGTCCGCCTGGAGTCTCGTGTCAGTCATGCTGTTGCATGAAGAAAAGGTTCCCTGTGGTGCTTAAATGAAAGCAGTTTACCATTTCTTGTCCCAGGTAACCACTGACTCTTTACTATAATGGTTAACTCATTATACCACTTCAAGTCAGTAGTAAAAGTGTAGCCAGGAAGGGTACAGGGTATTGTTCGCTTGGAGTCTCGTGTCAGTCATGCTGTTGCATGAAGAAAAGGTTCCCTGTGGTGGTTAAATGAAAGCAGTTTACCATTTCTTGTCCCAGGTAACCACTGACTCTTCACTATAATGGTTAACTCATTATACCACTTCAAGCCAGTAGTAAAAGTGTAGCCAGGAAGGGTACAGGGTATTGTTCGCTTGGAGTCTCGTGTCAGTCATGCTGTTGCATGAAGAAAAGGTTCCCTGTGGCGGTTAAATGAAAGCAGTTTACCATTTCTTGTCCCAGGTAACCACTGACTCTTCACTATAATGGTTAACTCATTATACCACTTCAAGTCAGTAGTAAAAGTGTAGCCAGGAAGGGTACAGGGTATTGTTCGCTTGGAGTTTCGTGTCAGTCATGCTGTTGCATGAAGAAAAGGTTCCCTGTGGTGGTTAAATGAAAGCAGTTTACCATTTCTTTTCCAAGGTAACCACTGAGTCGAGGTCCTTGCGCCAAGTTCACTTTATTAGATCTGGCGAATTTTCTATTCAGGCTGGTGTAAATGGTAGTATCACCTGCAAAAATACCTACTTGTGAATTGATGACATTAGGGCAATCATTGATAAAGTAGATGGAGTAGATAGACTAAACTATCGCCCGGTTCACACTCCACCCACGCCTATTGAACAGGTGTAGAGGCTCATCCCTTGTTCCCTGTTTAGGATGTGGTTTCCGGCTTTCTCTCTTCTAATCTTTTCACTCTTACGTAGCCCCCGGCACATCAGTGGCATTACCAAAAAAAATAAAAAATAAAGATCAGTAACTGAATAGGTTCCAGGGTAAAGCTTTGGGGTCTTCACATTCATGTGAAAGAATCTGTAAGCGAGCTCGTTCAAAGCGTCCTTCATTTTACAATTACATAGGAACGATTGGATAAAATCAAACATTCGTCTTGTGACACCGTAACCCTGAAGCTTGTATATAGCCCAGCATGCCAAACCCTGTCAAGTAATATCCCCGAGATCATTGATAAAGATAAAAAAGGACTAAGACAAATTTTCAAGTTATATTGCATGGGCTATTGTTTAAACTGTAGTGGAATGGGTTTTACAAGTTCTACTGACATGACATGCTTGTGGAAACCCTTCAAAATCGAAAATAATTCAATATATATAACTAATATCACTAAACGTGCTAAACTGAATCCGGTAGCAAGGCCTCTGATTGGGAGGTTGTATGGAGGATGAACCATCTCTTAAGTGCTGTTTTTCTCAGGTCCACCCTGACCCAGAATGGTAGCACCTGTTAGGGTTCCAGATATGGGTAAATAGTTACCCCCAAACTGGAGTCAAAACACTATGAAAATATAAAAATAGACTTTTATAGAAAAATATACATTTTTGAAGGAAAAAAAATATTGAAATGATTCATTTTTGAACGAAAAATATTATCAGCAATATATTTTTTATACAAAACTTGAAGCTATCTTCAGTTTTTTTAAAAGAAAAGGTTTCATTAAAATATTACTAAATTAACCTTCTCACTATAATCAAACTTCAAAAAATACTTTAAAACCGAACCTTTTGGCATTAATTAACTCTCCGAGGTTGATATGCCGTTAAACAAAACTCAAATTAAAATAAAAATAACTAAAAGTCTTCATTCTATAGAAATCGATACACTTTCTTCATTTATTAACCAATCAGCGATGTTATCTCAAACGCTTTTTTCAGCCATGTCTGTTACCTTGAACGTCTATTGGGATTTAAACTTACTCCAGACCTCAAGTTGAACTTAGATTTACGTAGGTACATGACTCTTCCTGCTATCCTTTTACCTTTTTTACTAAATCCTTCACTCAGTTAGTTAAGGATCATACATGAAACACGCTTGAGCTCTCAAGTCTCTTGCCATCCATAAATGACTAGACATAATATTTTCTCGCAATAGGTCGCCATTTCTTTCTGCGGTAGACTGGTTGCCAACCAAGGGTACAGAACCCAGTCTCTCATGATATTCAATCTATTTATCTAGATAAGTCAGTTAAGTACCATACGTGATACACGCTTCGATGATCATGTCTTTTTATTCTTGACTGACTAGGCAGACGATTTACCTGCAGTAGGTTGCTATTTATTTCTGCGGTAGACTGGTTGCCAATCAAGGCTATAAAATCCAATCTGTTCTCCTATTCAATCCTTTTTATCCAGATCAGTAAGATAAGTGACATACATGATACACACTTAGGTGATCATGTCTCGAAAGGGACATGACTGACTAGGCAAAAGATTTGTCCGCAGTAGGTTGCCATTATTTTCTGCAGTAAATTGGTTGCCAACCAAGGATACACCACCCAATCTGTCTTGCTGTTTAACCGCTAGTGTAAGTGAGTGCAACAAATTCAAAAAGAATTTGAAATTGGTTTTTCAATATCTCGTTTCATGCCGATATTCCTCTACAATATATATATATATATATATATATATATATATATATATATATATATATTATCTGATTTTAAATATTTTGCAAAAGGTTGATAAACCGTAAAAAAACTAATCAATATCTTTTTACAATAATCGATTTGGCTGACTTACTAAGTTAATCGCCATGTATATCATGCATAAAAATCACTCGATTTTGACAAGGCTGTTCAAGAACATGACCCAAGTTGCTAGGTCAATGTTTTTGTCTTCTTGCTACTTGCAAATGAATCTCATTTATTCACTTGCTTGCAATTGACAATCGCCTACATTTTTTTATATCCTACCAATTTAATTCGACCACGCCACACGAAGAAGGTGCGTCAGGTCAGACACGCAAAAGATGCTTTCGTTAATGGCACTATTTTGACAACCAAGTTACATGAAAATGAAAGAAAATAACGCACCAAAGGGCCAAAAATCAATAAGGTTGTATCGGTGGATGAGTTTTAAAAGATCACTGAGGTCTTGTTGAACTTGGTACAATTCTTTTTGCGGGTTATCCGAAAAAGACCTCAAACTATTGAATTTGAACTTCTTTGACTGGGAAGACGAACCGTCATTAGTATTTTGATATAAGACGTTCTTCTTTCGTTCAATATAAACTAGAAAAATTCCAATAATTTTGAATTCCGTGAGAGATATCTCTTTTACTTTAGACTCATGGGGAAAATAATATCTAATCTAAACTTATTTATAAATGGAACTTTGTCTCTCTGTGTGTATGTATCTGTGTGTGTGTCCGTTACATATAGACTCCGAAATGGCAGAACCGATTTTCTTGAAAATTTACACAGTTATACTATAAGCGTCTGCAAGTGTTCTTAGCTAGGTTTTATGTCGAGGTACCCCCGATAAATATTGAAAATTGATAATTGAAAAATTCGCGATATAGAAGGAGTGGTCCGATTTTAATCAAATTTGATACACTCATAGACAAATACATAAGAAACGATATTCTGAAGTTTCAAGGTTGCAGTTCTTACAATATTGCAGAAAATCGATAATATATATATAAAAGGCAAGATGTTTGTGTGCGTGTCTGTTTGCCTGTATGTCCTTTATATAAATCCACAATTTTTATCTGATTCTCACCAAACTTCACGCAAATAATCTTTAGGCTAAATCTGAGCTCCAGGACCATGGATAAGTTTTAAATTACAACCGAGCAACTCCGGGCTATACTGCTAGTTTAAAAATAAGAAAAGATAAAGAGAGAGTGTAGTTGACTATATCTTAATTCCTGACCACTGACAGTCAATTTTTTCTTCCTTTTTTACGAATTCTTGTAGTAAATTCATTAGCAATTCATTTACATTGTACATATAATAGCCCTATTCTATCAGTAATGTTTACGTTTATTCCTGACCACTGATAATCCTTTCTCTTCTCCATTTGCAATGCATTCATATAGTAAAATCATTAGCAATGCATTTACCTTTATAAATATATTATAGTCATATTCTATCAGTAATGCTTGTATTCATTCCTGACCACTGACAATTCCTTTCTTCCTGATTTTCAATGCATTCCTATAGTTAGTTTCTTAGCAGTTCATTTACATCGTACATGTAATAACCCTATTCTATCAGTAATGCATGCACTCATTCCTGATCACTGATAAACCCTTTTCTTCCTGATTTTTAATGCATTTATATAGTAAAATCATTAGCAATTCATTTACTGTTGTATACCTATCTATATACAAGAATAGGATGTTCCTATACTCTTAAATACATAGACACTATTGGAGTAGAGAAGAGTGATCATCCTGATCCATACTCTGTCTTTGACAACTATCTCTCTTGCGAGCGGAGAGGGACCCAGATTGGGGTGAATGGATAAGAGCCTAACCCAGCTTTAAGTTGAGTCTACAGGATATTTTTGGCTGAGTTTAAGGGATCGGATTCCCCACTTGAATTGATCTTGTGTCGAGTGATTATATTGACTAGGAATTCACTAGCAGTGCATCTACTTCACGCATCATACGAGTCTTGTACTTGTTGATATACTATTATTCCCAATCTCAGTTTTGGTGATTACTCACGCAGTAATCTTTTAGGGTTACAAGTTTTACATTATACATAGAATAACCCCATATATCAGTAGTGCTTGCGTTCGTTCCTGACAACTGACAATTCATTTCTTCCTGATTTCCAATGCATCCCTATAGTAAAATAATTACCAGTGCTGTTCTTTATATATATAATAGCCCTATTCTATTAGTAATGCTTGTATTAACTCATGATCACTGACAATGCCTTGATGATATTTTAAAAACATAAAAGAAATACCTGAACTACAAAAATCTTCCCCAAAAGTCCTTAACATTACATATGAATTCAACAACAATAAAATTTCTTTTCTTGATGCATTGATAGACTAATAACAATAAACTTACTATCTCTCAGCATGGCCGTATCTGACTACCGGGCACACCGGGCACGGGTCCGGGACGATTAGTGCAATCATAGTGAAAATCCGGGTAAGGAAAATGTCTTCGTCAGAAATCAAATTAAACAATTCACGAAGAAAGAAAGAACCCCCCCCCCCCCAAAAAAAACCCCCCAAAAAACAAAGGAAACATCCGAATGAACGCAGTAAAAATCTGTTTGTTTATTTATTAATTTTGGGAGAAAAGACTGGTTATACTCAGAAAGTCCGAACCCGATTTCTTGCTTTCGTTCACGTTCTGTGCCTAATTTCCATTGGAATAGCCGAAAAAATCCGCAAAATCATAGTTTCGAGAAACGAAGGACACTGATGACCTCATCACATTGTCAACTAATAAATCCGGGCAATTTTCTCTGAGACCGGTGTTTTTTTTTTTTTACATCAGCTACGGCCCTGTCTCTCAGTATAAAATAACCAACCAGTATAAACACATGCACTTTAATCTATAAAGCTGAATGTCCTGATAATTACAAAACAGCTATAATAAAAACAACTTAATAATCTACGCAAATGTTAACTCTTTCACGAAAAAAAATGTCTACACTGATTGAAAAAAAAAAAAACATTAAAGAAACTCCTAATCAGAACATTCCCAATTACATCGATGATAAACAAATTAGACGAGCTATTAGTTGTATTAGGATAAATAAAAAATAACAATACTTCCTCAATAAACCCTAAACATATACCGCAATCAAATAAGTTCTAATTTCAAACTAAGTTGAAAACATTCCGAAAAAAATCAAGCATTAATATATGCTCCACTGATCCCCGTAAAAAAACTAATTTTCTACTATACTAAACTAGCAGTATAGCCCGGCGTTGCTCGGGTGTAATAAAAGTTTTAAAACTAATTCATGGTCCTGGAGCTCAGACTCTTTGGACGTTGGCTCGAAAGACTAAAAATCAATAGTTGTTTCCAGTTAAAGCGAAATTGTAGACTGAAAGAAAAATGAATAGATGTAAGTCAAATTTTGATTTCCTGGTATCGATATCAAATAAGTTTTTTTGTCGTAAACTGAATTTTGAAGGCTAAATAAGTCCTCTGAGTAAATGTTATCATGGCTGAGACTAAGAACTAAAATCATATCCACTTAGAGCCATTGATTTGTATATATATATATATATATATATATATATATATATATATGCGTGTGCGTGTGTGTGTGTATTGAGATAAATACTCAACACAATTCAAAGCATAATTAAGAAACGGTTTTCCTCTCAATATATTTTACACTCAATATATTTGCACTGAATAATATGCACTGAGCTCTCTAGTTTTAGCTAATTGATATTTTATATTAATTGGATAACATCTTTTGGATTATTCTCTCTGTCTCCATGGGTTGCCGTTCTCTACTATATATATATTAAAGCCGAGTTTAATAAAACAAAGTTTTATCATCAAAACATAATCTATTTATTAAGAGGAAAACGGAAGGATTTTTCACTAGCAATTTTCTTCATTTTTTTAATCCTATTCTCAACGTTCTGAATTTTAATTAAAAGTATCTTTTTTCGGAACAAATAGAGCTTGAGAAAACGTTATAAAAATGTTAGTTTTTATTTTTTGTGGTGAAATGATATTTATTTGGAGACCTTGCTTCATAACTTATTCAATATATATATATATATATATATATATATATATATATATATATAATAAAAATGTTACTATATATATATATATATATATATATATATATATATATATATATATTTACACACACACACACACACACACATATATATATGTTACTATATATATATATATAGTAACAGTTTATTATAAGTGTTTATAATAAAAACATTGTCTACTGCAACACAAAAGCTATTGTGTTTCGGTGCCAGTTTATTAGCTCCTCTTCAGACAGCCTGAAAAGCTGCTAATAAACCAGCACCGAAAGCCAACAACTCTTCTGTTAGAGTGAACAATATCTTTATCATAAACACTTATAACAAAAATATTACTATATATAATGCTCTACTAAATGTCGAGAACTCTTTAAAAAGTAAATTACTAAATCAGTGGACTGTTAACCCATTTAACACTGTTAACCCATATATATATATATATAATTATCCTATTCTTCTAATTAGTTACAAAATGTATTTTTTTAAATTTGCCTAAGCAGTTACTTCCCCACCACCTCCCAATACTAAATCAAGGGTCAAGTCACATACCACCCACTACCAAAGAGTGAAATTACTACTAAAATTCCGCTAGATTAACCCTATAAAAACAATACCTACCAACTCCTACCTTTACTAGAGCTAACCTCTGGGCTTAGAATGTTTCCTCATTCTCTGTTATAAGGGGTTAAAAAATGCATATCTTAAAATAACATGTTGAAAATGACTATTTCTCGCTAATTTTTATCTGAATTTACAGATATATATATATATATATATATATATATAATTACTTTATTTTTAAACCCGTCTCGAAAAAAAAAACAACAAAAACACTGAGTATAAACGCGGAGGAGATAAAATGAAAATAAAAAAGAAACAAACTAAGTACTTGAACATACGTCAAAGTACGCGTTGAAAGAAAAGACCCGAGACGAGAACCCTAACACTAAGGCGCTCAATACAAAAGTAGACCATATATATATATATATATATAAATGTGTATGTGTGTGTGTGTGTGTGTGTGTGTGTGTGCTAAAATATAATTTTCAATTAGGCTTTATTCATGTGTATGGACTGTATGGAAACATACAATTGAACATTGTAATCAACACCCAGCGGTGACAGTTTGTTTCATGCTAAAAACGCAGTTGACAGGCCTCCACACATTTGATTATTGTTTATTATGGCGCTTAAGCGTGAAGCAGACTGTCGCCACTATGTGTTTCTTTCAATGTATATATGGAAGAACATCTACTAGACTTAGAAATTTTACTATACGTAGGTGAAGATAATAAAACAAAGTTAACAATTTTGACTGTTAATATATAGCAGGCGTTGATGTTGAATTGAGAAGGAAGGACAAAGGGTTTAGGGTTAGGGAAATTCTGAAAGAATGCTATGCAGAAGCCTCGGTTATGCTTATAAAATTGGCCTTGTGCCAAACACAATCGAAGTCCTAACAATTTAAAATGTCAGAAGGTTGAATGAATGGTTGGAAGAATAAAAGTGTTTTATTTGTAAAATGAGTGGAATTTTATTAATAAAACTGAATAACAAATTGGTACATAGAAGAAGTAAATGTTCGAAGAGAAATGTAAGTAGTTAAATGTTCCACAGAAATTCAGAGCTCATAGTTGATAGTAGCAGAATGTGTGTATATAAAAAGTTTTAAAAGATTACTAATAATAGTCTGTATTCTTTTCCTTTTTATGGCCGGGAAAAAGTGAAAAGGATGGTCAAGCAACAAAGAAGATTGCACTTATCGAAGTTGAAGTATCTTGTTGTTTTCTTTGATGGTTTGTGGAAAAAGAGGAAGAAAAGAAAATTGGAAGGAGGAAGAATGAATGTATGTCAACGAGGCATGACCGGGTCGGCTTCTTGAAATTTCTTCTTTATATTGCGACGAGGTCCGTCAGATTACCGCTCCAAACTCGAACTCACTTAACCGGTCAAGAGACGTGAATAAGTACTTAGCAGGTCACGTGGTTGGATCAAACGACATACCCATTTTTTAGGTGTTAAGAACATTTGCGGTCATAGATCAATTTGCTATTTCCTATCCAATCAGAATCGTGAATCTTACTTTTCACACTGACTTGCGAAATTTGTCTTAGTCTGGATTTTTCCAAAATGTTTTAGTAGTTCTGATACATTTTTGTGGGTGTGAAATTTTACTTTTAGTGTTAATTGTTGGATGATATAGAATTTGTATGCTACAGTAAAAAAAAAAATACCTCATCAGATACTACGGATACGATTCACTATATTATGAACTCACACACACACACACACACACACACATATATATATGTATATATATCCGCAGACAGATCTGTTTCGCTGTATCACAGCTCATCAGTACGGTTAGACAGCCGATTGCCTTTTACCCAGGATTGAAACCCGACTGAATTGGCGTCGGTCAGCGATTCTACCTCTGAGCTACGGCCGTTCGGTAGAAGGTGGCAGACTTTTTAGCGTGTATTTTATCATTATACACGCCCAATAGCTGAGAGTGTTCGAATTCATTGCTGAATGAACGATGCGTAGATGCCAGAATAGCTACTTTTTTTCCAAAGTCTACCATTTTTCCAGAGTGCTCAATCAGGGTGTGAGAGCGTAAATAGTCATCCGCAGACAGATCTGTTTTGCTGTATCACAGCTCATCAGTACGATTAGACAGCCGACTGTGTTTTACCCAGGATTGAAACCCAACCGAATTGGCGTCAGTCGGCGATTCTACCTCTGAGCTACGGACGCTCGGTAGATGGTGGTAGACTTTTCTGATTATATCTTCTCACATTTGTAGTTTCTTTGTTCGTTTCTATATCTCTGTTAGATGAATGCACTTGCCGGATTCCTAATTATTATATAGATGGCGATAATAAAAGAAAGCATACTATATTAAATGATAATATATCAGTCAGTTAAGTGCCATACGTGATACACGCTTGGGTGATCATGTCCTTTTCGAGACATGATTAACTATCCCGCAGTAGGTTGCCATTACTTTCTGCGGTAGACTGATTTCCAACTAAGGCTATAGAAACAAATCTGTTCTGTTATTTAACGCATAACCGGAAGAGAGGGACAGATTCATGCAAGGAATTCAACTATAATTCGAACTCGAATTACATCTGAATATCTTGCATTCACTTACGCGCAAATACCCTTGAGAAAGGTAATAATCTGTCTTTTCCCCCCTGTTATGGGTTAAGTAACAGGACAGATTGGGTTCTATAGTCTTAGACGGCAAACACTCTACCGCAGAAAGTAATGGCAATTTACTGCGGGATAATCTTCTGCTTTGTCATTTATGTCTCTTTCGAGAGATGATCACCCAAGACTGTATCACGTATTGCACTTGAATTGCTGATAATATATAACAGGCGTTTAATTAAGCACGAAGATCAAAGGGTTAGGGTTAGGAAAGTCCTGGAAGGAGGTAAAAAAATTACCCCAACAGATTCTACGGATACGATTCAACATATTATAAACTTATATATATATATATATATATATATATATATGAAAATGAAATGAAAGCTTTAAAACTAAGCCATGGTCCTGGAGCTCAGACTGTTTGGACGTTGGCACGAAAGACTAAAAAGCAATAGTTGTTTCCAGTTAAAGCGAAACCGTAAACTAAAAAAAAAAAAAATGAATGGATGTAAGTCAAATTTTGATTTCCTGGTATCGATATCAAATAAGTTTTTTTTTAAGTAAACTGAATTTTGGAGGCTAAATAAGTCCTCTGAGTAAATGGTATCATGGCTGAGACTAAGAACTACAATTATACCTACTTAGAGACAAACCCGAAGCAAAAACTAAAATAAAAGGGCTGAAAAAAATAGACATACAGGCAGATAAACAGACACACACACAAACATATTGCCTTATATATATATATATATATATATATATATATATATATGTATATATATTATCGATTTTCTGCAATATTGTAAGAACTGCAACCTTGAAACTTCAGAATATCGTTTCTTGTGTCTTTGTCTATGAGTGTATCAAATTTGATTAAAATCGGACCACTCATTCTATATCGCGAATTTTGCAATTATCAATTTTCGATATTTATCGGGGGTACCTCGACATAAAACCTAGCTAAGAACACTTGCAGACGCTTCTTGTACAACTTTGTAAAATTTCAAGAAAATCGGTTCAGCCGTTTCGAAATCTATAGGTAACACACACACATACAAAGTTCTATTCATAAATAAGTTCATATATATATATATATATATATATATATATTATTGAATTTCGATTCACTGGCTTTATGTTTAAATCTTATCCCATTTGTAGTCATTTTTTATTTCTTGTTCGTTTATATAGCTCTGTTAGAGTAATGCATTTGCCGGATTCCTAATTAATGTTGTCTGAAACAATACATCGGTAAATACCGAGATCTTATTCTGTTGCTCCTACGTTCAAATTCTCATCATTTGCAAGCATCTGTATGTGACGTTGCGTGTCTGGGTTGTTATTGACGTCAAGTTTAGTAAATAAAAGTGATTTTGTTTTGGACGATGTAATGCGTGCCTCTTTATGAGCGGTGGTAAATAATGTCTTGTGTTAGGTTCAAAGGTGGACTGAATGAACGCCGGGAGCATTCGTGCCGACGAGATAAAAGAAAAGTTGAAAGGGGTCTAAAGAGGATAGGTTAGGAGAGGCAAATAGAAGTGAGGGTGAAGAGACCATAGAATTGAAGAAATGGAATATGAAGTCACCAGTAAATAAATTAAGAATAAATGAAAGAGCTAAAGAAAGAAAGGGAGAATTAATGAAAGACAGAAGAAAGAAGGAAAATATGAAAAAAAGGAAGAAAAACGAAAGAAATGCAGAAACAAAGAAGAAAGAAAAATGTCAGAAAGAAAGAAAAAAAGGAAAATAGACAGAAAAAGGAAGAAATGCAGAGATTAAAACCAAATAAAACGTGAAAAGAAAAACAGGAAAACATAAGGAAAAACGAAAGAAAGAAAGAAAGAAAGAAAGAAAGAAAAATATGGAAAGAAAAACAAACAGACATCAGGAAAAATGAAAAAGTGAAAGAATGAAAGAAATAAAGAAAAGAATAACAGAAAGAAATAAAGAAAAATGAAAGAATGAACGAAAGAAAGAAAGAAAGAAAGAAAGGAAAGAAAAACAGAACGAAATAAGTAAAAACTAAAGAATGAAAGAAAAAATGGAAAGAAAAACGAAAATAAAGAAAAACAAAAGAATGAACGAATGAAACAAAATAAGAAGGAAAGAAAAACAGAAAAAATAAAAAAAAAACGAAAGAGTAAAAGAATAATTGAAAGAAAAACAGAATGAAAAAAGGAAAAACGAAATAAGACAGAAATTAAGTAGGAATGAAAAGCGAAAAAAAAAAAAAGAAAAAAATAAGAAGCTAAGTAGACAAAGAAAGAGAGTGGGAACAAAAACAGAAGAAAGAAAGAAAGAAAAAAGGAAAGAAAGAAAGAGAGAAACAAAGAATGAAAAAAATAAAAAAACAAAAATGTAAGAAAGAAAAAGCAAAAAAAAGTATTTGTTTATACGTCTGTGAGGAGGTAGTATTTATATTATTTACACAGTTCCGCCTGTTGTCTTCATCTTTATTGCCATGTTTACGATGTTTCGGCTGTTGTACGCCTCGGCCTTCTTCAGGTGCTAGGAATTTTGAACCGAACCCAATATTTCGATCACTTGGCTATATACTTTTTTTCCATGTGCGATTCTACTTCCGGATGCCATTTAGTTATTTCCCTTTAACTCAACTTTTCTAAGCTATTTGGTCATCGAGGACCCATCGACCAGTGGATATAGACGTTGCTTAGTTCCAGTGACTTGATCCAAAGAGTTCAATAATTTGGCTACAATAGTGGTGAACAAATAACTTAGAATATTGTGTTAAAGAGAGATAACTACATGGCATCTGGAAGTGGCATTGCAGATGGAATGAGAATGATATACTTCAGTGACTGAAATAAAGGGTTCCGTTCAAAATTCCTAGAATCTGAAGTAGGCCGGAGCCTACAAAGGCGGAAAGGACGTAAATATGGCAATAAAGAGAACTACTGTCCGAACAGTGTATATAATATTAAAAAAAAGAAAGAAAGAGTGGCTGGAAGAAGGCATGTAATAAAATCGATTCACTCATTTTGTACTGCTTATCAACTCTTTGTCGTATATTTAAAAAGGGGAAAAATGCTACTGATGCGCAGGGGGCTACATAAGAAAAAAATGTTAGGCAGGAGGAGAGTCAAGAGAAAGACGAACCAGTTACATGGTATGTCAGAGATAGAGCTAGAGAATAGATGTGAACACAAGAGTGAAGACAGTTGCGAAAGTAGAGAGAAAGGAAAAGAACAAGATACACGGGGTGATCTAGAAAGGACTAGAGTCAAGTAGATAAGAGATGGGAATTGACTTTGCATTAATATTCCTGGAGGTTTTAGTCGTCAGGAAAGCAAGTATATGGAAAGGAATCTGAAGGAGTAGAATTGTCGCCTGCGTTTGGTTGATTTAACAGTAAAAGAGTGGGACCTTGTTGGCAGTCTGGTTGCACGAGTAAATTCTTATGGAGTGGAGAACCCGTGATCTAAGTTCATCGGAGCAGAAGCCATAAAAATATTTATAGAAGAGACAGAGGGAAGCCACATCCCGCCGGTGAGAAAGTGGCTGGAGTTGAGCAGACAAGTCGGGACCAATTACATTAGAGATTCTCCTTTGGAGCCTGTCGAGAATACTGAGATGAATAGCAGGGGTACCTGACCAGATATGACAGCAGTATTCTATGCACGGACGGATAATAATAATTTATTGATAAATAGTATTGGAAGTAGGTCTGAATTCATACATTTCCTGATTGTATTTGCACGTAAGTGACTATGACGAACCCAAATGAAATTCGAACCTGGTTCGTCGAGGAAATATTCCGAGCCATAAAGTATTACACGACCAGCATAACTAAACATACAGACCTGGTACTCATCCACTTACTGACCAGAATCGAGTGTTGCTTAACTATGAACCTGTGTTTTTAACATTGTATGACCGTAATCCTGGAAAAAAATAAGGAAAGATATGAACACCAACACATAGATAGATAGATAGATAGATAGATAGATAGATAGATAGATAGATAATGAACAGGCAGCGATGTGAGGATTTCTTCTTCTTCTTCTATGTACCCTGTCCCTTCAGGACGTAGGCGATCATGGTTCTCCACGTCTCCTTATTCCTTGTGGCTCTTACTATGTTTGCTCCTGTTGTTCCTGGCAACCCCCGTTCCGTCATCCACCTGATCAGACCCTGCAAATATGTTATCCGCTGCCTTCCTCTGTCTCTCCTTCCTTCTATCTGTCCAGTCAGTATCAGGTTCTCCAGGCTCTCCTTCCTCATTGCATGTCCCAGGAACTTCAGTTGTCTCTTCCTGATGCTCAGCAACAATTTCCTTTTTGTTGCCATTCTTTCTAACACCTCGTCGTTGCTTGTATGCTCAGTCCACGATATCCGTAGCATCCTTCTGTAGAACCACATTTCGGCCGCTTCCAGTTTTGTCCTCATTTTCGATGATATTGTCCAGCATTCACAGCCGTATTGAAGAACTGACATCACGTAGCAGTCTAGCACTCTTTTTTTCGTTTCTATTGAGATTTTCCTGTGTGTTAGTATTTTGCTCATCTTCTGGAACGCGTCCTTTGCCATGCCAATTCGCCTTCGGATCTCCGTGTCGCACTTTCCATCTCCTGTTAGAACACTTCCTAGGTACTTAAATTCTTGTACTTGTTGGCTTGTAGGAAATTGTTGTACAGATATACACACTTTTCCAGACGCCGTACTGCTGCTAGACAGTTACGAGACAGCTACAAGACTATTAGCCATAAGCAAGCTTCATATGATACTAGAGATTTCAGCAAGACTACGTCACCTTCAAGCGAAAGTATATTTCTTGATTGCGTTTTTTTTTTCGTTTAACACGGTGAAGATATAAAAGTGGCGACGAGGATTCGAACTCACACGGACAAAGAAAAATATTCTTCTCTTTACCCTAACATAAATAAAGTGACTGAGAATTCGAATTCACAAGGAAAAAGAGAAAAAAAATGAATCCAAGAAAACTATGGAAGCATTATAGATAATTATTCAGCAATGACAAAAATTCCAGAAGAACAATAAATGCAATAACACATAAATGAAACCCTGGATATGTAAAGAAAAGATATAACGTCAAAATAATAGTCGCGAATTCAATCAAATAATTTAATTACGTCACAGAATATATTACATACATTAACGGCCATAATTATTAGGCTACACTAGTGTTTTAAAAAAATTATATAGTTCATACTATTTTTAGTATTTATTGCCAAGTGAATAACTAAATGAAAATAGAATGATTCTTTTGTTAATACTGCACAATAACATATGCATCAAATGAATTTATAAATATTTAATAATCACCTATATTGCAGTTTCATCAATGAAAGAATGAAAAACATTTAGGGTTATCTGGACGAGTTCATCTTTGCTTCCTTGCCTTGTAAATTGCAAGGTAATAATAAAAAAATCTATTTTCACTTAGAATTATCCACTTGACAATAAATACTAAAAATAGTATGAAATACATAATTTATTTTAAAAACTGAGGTGGCCTAATAATTATGGCTGTTAGCGTATATACTACATTCATATCGTTCTTTAGAAAATGTGAGGCCATTTTAAAAAAATTTAATGTTACGATGGTCAGATGAAAGAGAAATAATTTTCTGTAACGAAAATTGCGCCCTACTGAACTTGAAAAATATTTGAATTTCATTTTAACGAATACTGCAGGAAAAAGAGTCATTTAACGAAACAGTATCGTTATCATCAAAATGTTTTGATGAAAAGAATTCACTTTTTTATTCACGTTGACAACGCATGAAACTTACTAAGGAGGTTGATTAAGATTTTGTGACATACGCTGGTAAAGTCAACCGTGTGTGAGAGAAATTTAAATTGGACAAATCATCCGCAGATATGTAATCTTCTTTAAAGGTCTAACGTATGGCAGCTGTACGGAAATAAGCCCCCGAATTCTTACAATACTTGAACAGGATTCAAAGTTAACAATACAGATAATTGCAGAAGAATGTCAAGATTATCAATTTAAGGCAGGATACAGCGAAAATCGACCAAAATAGAACGTCAACAGTAAAACTCGTCCGAAATAAGACACAAAATAAGAAAAAAAAATCCGGAATATATATACTTCAAAACTTAACACACACAAAAAAAAATTAAAACCAGAAAAAATATTTTAATAGAGGAAAAACAGGTAACAAAAGAAGCTAATTCAAGTCGAAAGGTGTTATGGTGAAACACACTTAATCCTCAGATAATGTACTCTCCCTCCTATATTAATAAGAGTTAACAGAAATTTAACTCGATAATTTTTTTTTTTGGTGGGGGGAATTTGTTATGCCCCTCCCCACATATTATTTTCATGATTTATTTTTAAATATAATTTCGTTCACAATAAAATTTTTATGCTCAATTGTTTTTTTGTTTTTTTTTTGGTCCCTAGTATATTTGAGGTATTTTGGTATATGAAGGATTGAATGCTGATGGACAAGTTCTTGTGGTGGATGAGAAAATTGTAAAGTATGTTTGGGTCGTGAGTCGGATTAGCTAGGTATAGAATAGGTACTGAAGACCAACCTGAGTTTTTTTACCCACTCCCGCAAACCGGCCTTGTGCCACAATTGTATTATATACAATAAATAATGAGAAATTTTGTGGGTTGGTTGGATCCAACTAACATCATGATTTCTCCTTGTATCTTTTGTTTAAATAAATTTTTTTTGAGAATTTATGCCATGCCCCTTCCTACATATCATTTCATGATATATTTTTAAATAAATTCTTGTATCTATTATTCACAATAAAATTGTTATACTCTTTTTTTTGTCTTTTTTTTTTTTTTTAGGTCCCTGATATGTTTGAGGTATTTTGGTATATGAAGGATTGAATGCTGATGGACAAGTTCTTGTGGTGGATGAGAAAATTGTAATGTATGTTTGGGTCGTGAGTCGGATTAGCTAAGTATAGGATAGGTACTGAAGACCAATTTGAGTTTTTGCTCCCCCCCAAATCGGCCTTGTGCCACAATTGTATTTTTCATACAATAAATATTGAGAAGTTCTTGGGAAGTTCATAGGAATTCTTAGAAGTTTTAGAGAGTTCTTTAGAGTTCTGGTGGAGTTCAGTAGAACTACTAGGCAGTTGATATTAGTTGGCAGTTAGCCGAATACTAAGGAAGATTACCAAGTTCCTAAAATTTAGGGTGCGATTAGCAACCGACATAGCACGGTTAGCAACCGGCATAGCACGATTAGCAACCGGCATAGCACGATTATAACTTTCAGTGCGAAAACTACTCCACAACAAAAAGAAATACACAAATTTACTTGCTGAGAAAATATAAAGGTCAAATGTTAAAAAATTCATTGCAGTAGAAATGAATAAATGCGTTGATTCGTTAGAATTATTTGGGCTGTTGATTAGCCGATTCTTTGGAAAAGTTAATTGTTCGTCGGAGAAAAATATTACATCTAAAGAAACACTGAGTAAGCTAAAGGATAAATTCCCGAATATTTTCTCAGAATTGGGAAAATGTACAAAGGCAAAAAGAATCAAAGAGATAGGCCACATATTATACCGGCGCATTACATTTTCTTTGTTATCATTATTCCAGGCAAAAAAAAAAAAACACTTTTGTATATAGGTTGCAATTTTGTTTCAAATGATTCTAATGCACAGACTTCAACTGTTTGAAGGCGCTCTTACGTAGACGAAAACAATTTTCCAGCTTCAGGTGATAAGCGGCAAGAAAAAATCGCCCACCCTGTAGTAGTTGAAAGATAGAACGTTGAGAGATATAGGGAGGAGTAGGAATATTTCTCCAGCACCCGCAGTCTCGTCCCACTTTCCAAAACCTGATATGATTTAAGGATTTTTTGTTGATTTCTTTCTTAGTCATGTAGGTAAGCTTCAAACTCCTTTTTTCACATTAAGAAGAATCTTAAATTAATGCCGACTTCAGACAAAAATGTTAGTGACATATTCATTTTAAATAACCAACGAGAGTGTCAAAAATATTTTTAAAAAATCAGTTTTTGATTGATTATAAAATATGTAGATTGTTTCTGATTGATTAAAATCAATCTATTTTTTACGATTGGCTGGTGTTAGGTACCCTCTTTCTAGTAGGGGTAAATTTTCGTTTTAGGTCCCGAAGGATTTTCCCCCTTCAAATTTATCCAAATTAGCATTATTTCTGTGCAATTGTATATGCTGAACTCAAATCAAAAATTAGTTATTGAAGAAACCTAACTTTTTTATTTGAAAGTCCATAAAAAAAGGAACTATATCTCACACTTTTTCTCTCCCTTAACTCTCACAAAGTCATGTAATTAACTGTAGAATGACGTACTGCGTAGGACAACAAATTTCAGTCGATTATCGGTCGATTTTCTTCCTTTACTGAAACTCCCGGCGATTTACTTCCTGTAATGAAAGTAATAAGCGTAGGAATACAATAGCGTATTACTTTCAATACAGGAAGTAAATCTCCGGAAGTTTCAGTAAAGGAAGAAAATCGACCGAAAATAGACCGAAATTTGTTGTCCTACGCCGAAAGTCATTCAGCAGTTAATTCCATGACTGCTTTAAAGTTACGGGAGACAAAATATAGTTCGATTTTTTTCTGGACGTTTAGATCAAAGGAGGCAGGTTTCTTCAATAACTAAGTGTTGATTTGAGTTCAGCATATACATCTGCACAGAAATAATGCTATTTTGGATACATTTGAAGGGGGAAAAGCCTTCGGGACCTAAAACAAAAAATTACCCTAGTAGGTTGGAAAATATGTATTTTGGTTGGCTTTTTTTTTAAGCGGTATTCTCTGTGAATTATTTAATGCTGAACTCTAATTATTTTCTTCGCAATTTTGGTTTTTAAATAATAATGGTATTAATGCTACAAGTCTTACTGATTAACCCATAGATAGAGGAGAAGACGTGAATTCCTACCTTTGCTAAGGGAACATGCACGTAAGTAAATATAGCGAAACCAACTTGAATTGAAAGTCGATTAACAATTTCGAGCCATTATTCATTACACAACCCACAAATCGAAGATTACAGAATCTAGCATTCCCAAGCAGTCACCCATCCAAATACTGATCAGGCTCGGTATTGCTTAACTTCGGTTATCGTATCTGACCTGGTGTTTCAGTATGACGTAGTCGTAAGCCATGTATTCTTTTTCGGATTTGTTAGAAAAATGTATTCTATTTTTGATTAGTTAGAAATTATATCAGGTTGTTACAAAAATAATGTCCGATTTTAGAGCACACTTCAAAATGCCTAAGTTTTTGATTTTCACTGAGATCATTAATTGTTTTTTTTTTCACTTTGTCAATACTCTGAAAACGGTGTGAGACTGTTACCCTGCTGACACCAAGCGTCTGAAAAATTTCTGACATTTTGCCGTGAATTTTGCTCATCAACTAATCGTTGTCAAGACTTCATGACCGTCTTCTATCTTCAGCTTCAAGGCTTTCATCAGTACGCATTTTTTGGAACCATCTTCGTACTGTCCGATCACTTGTGGGACCATCTCTTCAAGCTCTGTTGATGTTGGCAGATGTTTGGGAGGCACTGTGCTTATAGCGGGCATCTCTTCTCTTATTTCATTTGTAGTGACGGGTAGTAGGATTCCGTAGTAGGTTAACGGAATTTGGCCTTGTGGGAAGATAGCACACTATAATTCATAAATGATTCTAAATTCAAGAAAGGCAATTTTGAGTCTAAAATAACATTTATACATATATACATTTCAATTAATTTTTTACAATTAAAACAATACTTGGAAAAAAGGTCCAACGAAGTTAGAGAGAGTTCATGGCAGATAGTAATGGGCTGAAGGAGACAAAAGAATGTTCAAGGAAGATATAACGCTGAAAGGTAAAAGCTTGGTAGTATGATTAATGTTCATTATCAAGTTGCCGTTTCTAAGGTCAGTAGGTCAGCAAGTTGGTTTGTGGAATGTCTTAGAAAAGGTCAGTTAGTACTTTGAGAACAGGGGAGGAAAAAAGAGGCGAACATAGTAGCCGCTCGACCTAGGTCAAGGAAGAAACTAATTACACTCTTCTCCTTTGTCTGTGCCTGTCTGTCTGGGTGCCTTTTGTCACGGCTTTTATATTGTTCTTCTGGCTCAAAACGCTGGTCGTTTTGCATTTCATCCTTGTATTTGGCTCCGGGCTTCTCATTGGCTGATAAATAAAAATGGTAATTTGAAATTTGATTAATTTTTATTTTTCAACCAGAACACCTGCGCGGGGCCACTTGCGTACGACGACTTTTTATTCATTAGCTTTCTGGTCAGTATAGAACCAACATCAGG
>JBBBDQ010001140.1:252500-400000 GCA_037127315.1 Ascarosepion bandense
TGTTGTGTGATCAACCTTTAATGATTCTGCAGGCTTAGCTTGCGTCTGACATGCCCTCTGCTTTCGGGTAGAGGGCGCTCTCTGCTTCCGAGCAGAGAGCAATAACCCAGTCGTGGTTCCGCCGAAGGGTAGAACCACGACTGGGGAAAAATAGACAGACATTTTTTGGCCCGGCTATATGGCCGGGAATTCCCACAATAAAATGACCATGTGTCACATCCGGCCTGCGTGGGAAGGCTAGTAAATACAGACATAAGTCCTCATTAAGTAATGCCTTCCTCTTCAAAACTTGTTGGCGTGCCTGATTATTCTTTATCTTCCACATCAAAATCATTTTGTTTTATAAACACCTAAACCAATCTTTGAATATTTGTTTCTTACATAGCATGGTCGCCGTAAGTCTCAACATGAATTCTCTGTGCTTCAGCTGCAGATTTCTTTTGAATAAAGTAGTGCAGTAAAATTCCCCACAAATACACTTTTTTGGCACGTAATATAACAGGTTCAATTGTATAAAGAACAAAGTTGTAAATACTTCGGCAAAATGATATACACTAAATTTCAAGCTTGCTTATAGTACTTCTCTACAGATACGTTATTATCTGAAATTACTTGCACGCAGTTCTGGGAACGCTATTTGCTAGAAGACAGCGAGAACTTATTCAAGGTCCCAATACTTAAGCATTATTTATAGTCGATAATCGTAATTGAGTATGCGCTCTGTTTATTTATTAAACAGTGCATTTGATAGAGATGTGCGCTGTGGTGCAGTGGATAAATCGGGGAGCCGTGTTCGATTTCCAGTTGAATTCTTTGCATTCACTTACGCACAAATACCCTTCGGAAAAGTATTAATCCGTCTCTTCCCTCCAGTTATGGGTTAAAGAGTAGAACAGATTAGGTTGTATAGCCTTGGCTGGCAACCAGTCTACCGCAGAAAGCAATGGCAACCTACTGCGGGATAATCTTCTGCTCAATCAGTCATGTATCTTTCGAGACATGATCACCCAAAGCGTCTATCACGTATGGCACTTAACTGACTGAATAGGCGTTCAATTCTTTAGATATAACGTGTAAAACTACATGCAATGCCCTTCCCCCATCAGTCGCCAACTAGAGAAGGTAACACAGTTTCGGTGTCGAACGTAACATTCCCAACCCTCTCTGTTTTTTCACAGGACATTTTTTTTTGTGTAAATGTGTCAGTTACTTGGGAATTTTCAATTAATAGATTCTAAATGTTTTTTGAAAAGCTTTTATTTTTCATTGTTAATTAATACATAACGTGCTCGTAGCGGCCGTTATGAATGACGTAGAATGAAAGGTAATCAGATGTGTTTCACATCGAAAGTAGCATTAGATTGCGACGATAGCTTCAATCAACTTCGTATACTTGTGATCTTGAGAAGATCCAAAAACACACCTGTTGAACTGTGGTGTTGGGACAATATGAAGCATGCTTCAGGCTCTTTCAGATGATGCCCACTTTCAAAAAGAAGGAAACAGTTCACCGTCTAGGGAATCCACGGCCCCCGACCTCAATAGGTGGCACATGACATGTTCACCCCTTTTCCACGCAGTCGGATAGCAGCAGGTTGTAGAGAATTTTTTTTACTCGTGTGCCTGCTCTCTGTTTTCCTTCCATGGAACCGATATTCTACTAGAACACACCACATTGAATCAGGCCAAAGTATTTGTTCACCTTCCTTGTAAAAACGGATCTTAGGTTATCTGGTAGTTAAAAACTGTTAGTTGACTGATTCACTATGTGTACTAAGACTTTGACCAATTCCAGCACATTATTATGACGACACGTGTGCATCTCTAGTGATTGTGGGCATGCAGAAAGCACATGACGCGTAATACGCATAAATCGATGTCAGTATACCCCAACAGCTTGAGGTTTTTCTCATTTAGTGAGAGATCATACGTAGATCGCAGGAGGAATGATATTGCCAATGGCTTCATTACAATCTGTTTATTCTATAATAGCTTTATCAAATCAATATCACTCCATTGTAGCCCAAGCACATTTTGAACTGAGAAACAGCAGTAGCTTCTCTTTCTCGAAATTCCTGAATCTTTAATCACCATGTCTCGTTTTTCCTTTGGATCCTGTTTGGAGAAACACTGGATACTTATGCTATCCCGGTCGGATCAGTTGACTTGGGTCACCCCTATAATCTCACTGATTGACCCAACCGTGTATCACGAATGGCACTGACTGATCTGGATAAAAAAAAAGATTTAATAGCAGAGCAGATTGAGTTCTGTAGCCTTGGTTGGCCACCAGTTAATCTCAGAAACACATTTCAACTTATCTTCTACCTAGTCAGTCATGGATCAAAAGAAATGTTATCGCCCAAGCATGTATCACATATGGCACTTAGCGGACTAATCTGGCCAAAAAAATTGAATAGCAGCACAGACAGGTTTTTATAGCCTTAGACTTGATTGGCAACCTGTCTACCGCAGAAAGAAATGGCAACCTACTGCGGGAATATCTTCTGCCTAGTTTGTCATTGCTCGAAAGAGACATGATCGTTCAAGCGTATATATATATATATATATAGATACATATATACGAAAAATCTAAAGTGAGCCAAAACCTACCTTGGTTTCACACTACGGATCGTCAGGGAAAAGGCTTTTCATTGACGATCCGTAGTGTGAAACCGCGATAGGTTTTGACTCACTTTAGATTTTTCGTGTGTTTTTGCTCTACTATTGTATTTTAGTACTTTCGTATTGAGCACTTTTTCTTGTGTTTGGTTCCGTTTGGGGTTTTTTTCTTTACTGCGGAATATTGAATGTTTGTTCTTGTTCCGCTGGTTTCTTTTTTTTTTCTCCCCATTTATCCGACGACTTAGTACGCCGGATTGTAACGGATTTAGGTTCTGTTTGTTAATGGTTTTTTTCGAGAGTTTATATTGGTATAAATTTACGGAGTGCATTCTTACAGAGTAAGTAGTTATTATCATTATATATATATATATATATATATATATATATATATATATATATATATATAGTTCGTAAGTGCTACTTTTTCTTGTTTCTTTCCCCCTCTTATTTTTGTCAATTTCGCGTATTGAAGATGACATCAATGATGCGTAAAAGTGAGAAATTATTTAATATATGTGCAGATGTTCTTGTATGTAAGAATAATTTCGTGGCGATATTTCTTGTGACTCTGACATTAAACTTATTTCGTTGTTCAAATGGAAAAATTTATTCAAAATATAAGCCTTCCCATACAAAAAGCCCGCCTTGTTGAA
Organism: Ascarosepion bandense; assembly: GCA_037127315.1. Classification (NCBI taxonomy): domain Eukaryota; kingdom Metazoa; phylum Mollusca; class Cephalopoda; order Sepiida; family Sepiidae; genus Ascarosepion; species Ascarosepion bandense. Next base: position 255,779 of record JBBBDQ010001140.1, read on the forward strand.
TGAACTCACAATATTATAACCACTAGGCCACGCCAATATCTGCTATAAATATGGCAAAATATAAACGAAATGAAAATCAATAAAACTGGTTTCAGGAGAAGGTGATATCAATTGCCGAAAGCAATGTCGCTTTTCTCGATCAGAGGCTGACGACCTGCTTTTTGGTAACCTTTCCTTTTTTTCCAGCGGTGTATCATCCAAGCTCGCGAACAATATACGTCACCTCTGCAGTTCCATGGAACAACCACTTTTCTTCCAGTCAATTTAGTATTCCCGCAGGGCTGCTTTAAAAACTTCTAGGTGTCGATCAATCGTTTATGCATAACTTGGAACAAACACCGTCAAAATATTCAATTTTTCGATCAGCATTCGTTAGAACAGACTTAATATACCCGAAAATATCAGACAGGCGTCGTTGACCACGTTTAAATATTCTACATTTGTTTTTTGCATATAAGCAATATCAAGGGTTGGGTGTCTTGCTAGTTTTATCACGATAAAATGTTTAAGTAAATATGGATCTTCCGTTCCACGAAAAAGAAAACTGTTTTATTAATACTTTGCTTAGTTTTGGAAGGCACCGTTTGCCACTCACGTATCTGTAATTTGGGAATCTTTTTATAACTACAACTCAGATTCTTAATCTTGTCTTACAAGCTTTTGTTTTTGATCGTTAACACATACACAACGCACACGAAGCTCCCGTTATCAGTGACATAGAATAGAAGGTATGCAGATGTATTTCACGTTGAAAGTAGCATTGGATTGAGAACATAGCTTCAATCAACTTTGTTTATTTTAGATCTTGAGCAAATCCAAAAAGATGTTTGTTGAGCCGCGGTCTGTAGACAATATGAAGCACGCTTCAGGCTCCGCCAAGTGATGCCCAACTTCAAAAGGAAGGAACAAAACGTGATACATGCTTCTTGGAATTTCTGTGTCACATTTCCTATCCCCACCGTTAAAATACTTCCCAGATATTTGAATTTTCGTATTCCAGTCTGTATATTATAATCCGTAACTTACATTGAAGGATATTCCGTAGACTGAAGACTATACATTCTTTCTTCTTACAATTGATACTTTTTTTCTATATTTCTTTTACTAACTTCTGCAGGAGTCCCAGTAGTTTACTGAGATGACTGAAGTCGCAACACTAGATCACGTTCTAGAATAGTGCTGATTCTTAGAATCTTATCAGCAATATCTAAATTCACTGAGCAGAAGCACAAAACTATATCTGACAGCAATATTCAAGTTTTGGACGAATGGTAGATATAACAATATATAAGATAGATTTTTGAGTAAAAAATAGTCTATTGCGACAGAGTGAACTAACTTTTCTCGCAGCAGATTGAGTAATGAATTCAATATAGTCTTTCTACTTCTTGTTAACTAAAAGCTTTGGTTCAAGAAAGCACAATAAATCACAAACCTGGAGGTTAGCATCAGCCATATTTTTAATAGCCGGGTAGTGTCTTTCTAATGATAAGCAATAACAATAAGAACAATAAGCAAAGTTAAGAAGACAAACTGTAATAATTAACACAAAAAATATCTAAAGATCAAAGTTGACTGGACAGCCAGAAGCCGAAGGAGACTTCCAAAAATAAAAAGTGCTAGAGAAGTATCTATCAGCATAGAACTTACGGTTACATTTAACCATTTCACCTCTAAAACTGCTAATCAATCTAGTCAGTCAGTTAATTGCTATACGTGATACAAGCTAGGTAGATAATGTCTATTTTGCGACTAGGCAGAATTTTTTTCCCCGCAGAAGGTTGCCATTAGTTGCTACGGTAGAATGGTTTCTAAAAAGGCAACAGAACCCAATCTGTTCTGCTAGACAGAGGGAGAAGGGATAGATTGGTATCTTTCTAAAGGATATTTGTGCTTAAATGAAAGAAACAAAATCGACTGGAATTCGAACACGGCTATCTTTTTTCTCATTCTTAGTCGATATCCATTACACAATAACCTACATCAATCCAGTTAGTCAGTAAAGAGCCATACGTGATACACGCTTTAGGTGATCATGTCTCGAAAGAGACATGACTGACTGGACAGAATATTATCCCGCAGTAGGTTGCCATTGCTTTGTGCGGTAGACTAGTTGCCAGCCAATGCTATAGAACCCAATCTGTCCTATTATTTAAACCATAACTGGAGGGAAGAGACATATTAATACCTTTCCCATGAGTATTTGTGTGTAAGTGAATGCAAGGTATTCAGTTGGAGTTCGAACTCAGCTCCCCCATTTCTCGTTCCGAGTCGATATCCACTGCATCACAATGCGCATCCATACATCAATCCAGTACTGCGCTAAAATAAAGATTTTAACGACGAGTGCTCATCAGCACAGGAATACATTTATAGAAAGCGCATAGAATGCCAGGACATGACCAATAATATTGCAGATTTTTGTTTTGATTTTATCTATCTGTGACCGTGTATTCTTATCTATCTATCTATCTATCTATCTATCTATCTATCTATTTTTATAATCATTTCACCTCCAAGCAAGGCAGGACCGCTACTAGTTCGCAGGTGGGCAGTACCGTGAGAGAAAAAACAAGGCGCTGGGGATGTCGAAAAAAGATAAGAGATTGATGGGAAATTAGGAAGATAGAAGATGGCAATTGATGTTGCATTTAAACGTTTGGAGATTGTAGCTATCAGGAAAGCAAGCAAACAGAAGCAGTTTTACAAACAGAAAGTGCGAGAAAAGAAGCTATTAGAGTAGAAGGGTTGATTGTATTTAACTTTTTGACGGTAAGAGGGTGGGATTTTGGTGTAAATCTAATAGCACGAGTAAATATATTGGTTGGGGAACCTGGGCAAAAAAGCTCATCAAAGCAATTGACATGAAAATACTTGTAGGAAAGACATAGGAAATCCATATCTTGTTGGTAAGAAAGTGACTGAAGGTGAGCTGCTAAGTCCGGATTGAAAAGGTCACGATGAATAGCGGAAGCAGCTGACCGGATACGGCAATAGTATTCACTACACGGACGAATCTTAGATTTATAAAAATGAATTCTGACAAAAAAAAAAAAAAAAAAAAAAAAAAAATCCTACCCGAAATAGTGAATCAACATTTCTAACAGTAGATGCAGCTTTGGATTTGATGTAGTCATTTCATTTGAAATCATTTGAGAGAGTGTAACCAAGGAGGCGCAGTGTTGCTCTCGAGGAGATTAACGACATCCCTTGCAGGCAAGATAGTTTTTCTGTGGTGATTAAAAGAGAACAGTTTCGATTTGAAGGTGTCAAAATTTACGAGCCACTTATTACTCCATTCAATCACAGATCCTAGGTACTTTTGAAGAGTAGCATTCGTTTACTTTTTCAGCCTTGGCAGATTTCTTATTGAGATGGGAGTAAATGGTGGTGTCATCTGTATAGATGCCTACTTGGGAACTAATTACAGCAAGATCATTGATGAAGATCAGAAAATGTGTAGGACCTAAGATAGGGCCTTGAGAGATGCTCGCATTCGTATAAAAACATAGATGAATGTGTTTTGTGATCCTTAAGTAACTCATCCCTAATTTGAAAAATTTTCGATTTTTTAAAATTACTAGTCGCGCGTTCGTAAAAATTCCCTGTTATACGTTTGAAAAAATGAAAAATCAGTTATTATAATCGCCTGGAGATACCTAATTGTTGAAACTTAGATTGCAGAAATAACTCGTTTCCAAATGAAAAATATTCAAAAGCCCTACAATACAAATGTATTCAACACGTTTTAATACAACTAAGTACTGCTCCGATTTAATTATGACCCCAAATCAATTAATATATATAGTATCCATAATGGTATTTGTGTCGCTACATGTTTTGAGTCGAAAGTTGACTCTCTTCAGGCGAATAAACTTATGACGTCTCATGTCCAGATTTTGTTTGTTTTTCTGATGGCCAAACTATCGTGTATAAATAGATGCTTGCATACGTGTTGGCTTTTTTTTCACTTACACATTAAATCCATCCAGAGTCTAAAGATCCCATAGTAATATCAAAGTTAACTTCCTTGGAATTAATTTTCTCCACAGATTTTTTGTATTCATTATTAGAGTTCTATCCTCCTCCAATATATATGAATAAACAGCGGCGAATTCCAATGCTGTAACAAATAGTTCCTTTGATATCGATGGATAGTACTCCTCAAAATAGAATTGGATAAAAAAGCAGTTGTTGTTTTCTTTTATATTATAAAACCAATTTGTTACATCAGTGGTATCTTTCCATAATTTTAATCCAAGGAATTGCATAATTTGTTTATTTACTCTTTCCAATATGTTTTTCGTAATTTTTCCTATCTCCAGTCTTGTGGGATTTATCATTCTAGTAGTATGTTTATGTTAAAATTTGTCTTATGATCTTTGATCTATAACACTCCTTTGTGCTGAGTTTTTCTAAATATATATATATTATTCATGTCTCCCTATGTTGATCTCTAAACGATAAAACAATCATCTTGATATCTCTTCCATGATTTAGTGAATTCTGTTTTTATGTCTTTCCCATATTTATGTTTTATTTGCTAGTATAGGCTTTCTTTTAGATATGCTAGTGTGAGTGTTGCATGTGTCGGTGCCATTGTTGTCTCCAACGCGGTACCTGTTGTTTGAATATAATTTTGGCTATTAAATTCAAACACTATCCCAGAAACAATAAAAAGAACTTGATAACCTGTAGAGAAGAATTGAATCAAAATCATTGCAAGCAATTTTGAAGTATAAAGTCCAAATCAAATTTCGCAGATCAGAGAAAAATTTATTATTGCCTACGAAGGTGACAGGAAAGATTTGACGTGTGAGTGTGAAAAAAACCCTATAAATATATATTATATAAGCTTTCTGACCTGCTCACGATATTTTGGCCATCACAAAAGCAACCGGATCTCGATATATAAAGTCACAAATTTATTCGCCTGACGAGAGTCAACTTTAAACTCGAAACACGTGTGGCGACACAAATACCATTATGAACACTTAAATATATCATACAAAAAGCAAGTAATATCAATAATAGCTACAATAAATCCACACTTAAACAAAACGTTAACGGCTTCTCGCACTTATATATATATATATATATATATATATATATATATATATATATATATATATATATGAGCAGTAGTCTTTCATTTAAACCCTAGCAGTATAGCTCGGCGTTGCTCGGGTGAAATGAAAGCTTTAAAACTAATCCATGATCCTGGAGCTCAGACTCTTTGGACGTTGGCACGAAAGACTAAAAAGCAATAGTTGTTTCCAGTTAAAGCGAAACCGTAGGCTGAAAGAAAAATGAATGGATATAAATCAAATTTTGGTTTCCTGGTATCTATATCAAATTTTCTGCATATTGTAAGAACTGCAGCCTTGAAACTTCTGAATGTCGTTTCTTATGTCTTTGTCTATGAGTGTATCATATTTGATTAAAATCGGAAAACTCCTTCTATAACCCGATTTTTTCGATTATCGATTTTCGATATTTATCGGGGGTACCTCGACACAAAACCTAGATAAAAACACTCGCAGACGCTTATAGTACAACTGCGTAAATTGTCAAGAAAATTGGTTCAGCCGTTTCGGAGTCTATTGATAACGGACACACACACACACACACACACACACACACACACACACACACAGACACAGACACACACACAGACAAAGTTCCATTTATAAATATGATTAGATAGATATTTCGTTAAAAACGAACGACAAGGATGTTTTTATTGATATTGTAATTTTTTTTTCAGTCTTTTTACCTGTTTCCTTTTTGCTTGAGATATGAAATGTAAAAATGTTCCATAATGTTCGATTTTCCAAGCGCTTTCAGACTCTTCACAGGCCATTTTCAAGGATGTTCTTTTTCCGGTGTTGTTGTTATGTCCTCATGTTTGAGTGTCATGTCATTTTTAGTGTTTTAGTGTTTTTTGTCTTTGTTTTTAAGGAGAGTTCTTTAAAAGCTATATCGTAATGCTAGCGGCTGCGCATTGTGCTAACGTCTGTCTATTTCTTTCAAAAACTTTCAAAACTCCATATCCACTGTTAAATAATGTAAGATTGATCGAAGGAGAAAATTGTTTGATATATAGTGCCTCTTTATAGCGAGGTGCCTTTCATTTTGTGATTTAAATAGTATTTTTGTATTTTCAGCCAAAGTTTTTCTTAAAAATTGTTCAATACATTTATATAGTAGAGTTTTTGAATATTTTTCGTTTGGAAAGGAGTTATTTCCAACCTAAGTTTCAACCTTTCGGTATCTTCAGGCGATTTACAATAACTGATTTTCCAACGAAACACACACACACCCACACACCCACACAAACATATGCATGCTATCTTATATATATATATGTGTTATCCGCAGGCAGATCTGTTTTGCTGTATCATATCTCATCAATATCGTTAGACATCCGATAAGATAGCATTAAATTTGAGACATTAAATTAACAAATTAAATGAAGAATCAAAATAATTAAAACAAAGAATTTGCATTCTGAATATACTTTTGGGTGAAGATTCTTGAAGACTTGGTTACTAAAAGAATTATCAATTATCCACACAAGTTACAGTATCGCGATAGCAATGCCATACATAGAAATTAAATTTTTTTTGTAAACAGACGGAAAACCCGATTCCAGTGAAGATAATCCACATAAACTGATTCAAAATTAATGCCAAAAATAAGAGTTATTCTTAGAGAAGCTGATCTGAGAAGTCCACATTCATTACTGCGAAGTAGAATTTTGGCCACACCCGAAGATAGGAGCTTTTGGAAGGTGAGCCCATAGCCACACCATTACGCTGATATTAACCGATGTCTGGCTGTTGCTTTGTAGATTTCAGCCCTCATTCACTCAACTTATTATCGCCTTTTCGATTCTTAAGGTCTTTCTTAATGTAATCATTGTTCTTTCTTTCGGTTGATTTCGTTCTTTCAAGCAACTTTTTCTTCCTTACTTTATGTTGGATGTGTTGCCATCTTTCTCTCCAAATTCTATTAGTTCATTCTTTCTTTCTTTCTTTCTTTCTTTCTACTTTGTCTTTTTAATTTCTCTTTTTCTAGCCATTTTTCTTATTTTCAAATACAAAAATTTAAATACCTAGGAAATGTTCTAACAGGAGATGGAAAGTGCGACACAGAGAGCCGAAGGCGAATTGGCATGGCAAAGGATGCGTACCAGAAGCTGGGTAAAGTACTAACACACTGGAAAATTTCACTAGAAACAAAGAAAAGAGTGCTGGATTGCTATGTGATGTCAGTTCTTTAATACGGCAGTGAATGCTGGACAATATAATCGAAAATGAGGACGAAACTTGAAGCAGCGGAAATGTGGTTCTACAGAAGGAGTCTGCGAATATCGTGGACTGAGAATGCAAGCAACGATGAGGTGCTGGAAAGAATGGCAACAAAAAGGAAATTAATAGTGAGCATCAGGAAGAGACAACTGAAGTTCCTGGGGCATGCAATGAGGAAGGAGAGCTTGGAGAACCTTATACTGACAGGCCAGATAGAAGGAAAAAGAGACAGAGGAAGGTAGCGGATAACATATTTGAAGGGTCTGATCAGGTAGATGACGGAACGGAGGTTGAGTGGTGTAACAGGAGAAAACATACTAATAGCCACCAGGGATGGAGAGACGGAGAACCATGATCGCCAACGTCCTGAAGGGATGGGGCACATAGAAGAAGAAGATGATACATAGTCTCTATCTTTCTTTTTTATTTCTTCCTTTCTTTTGTGTTCTTATTAAACTTAGGATTTTCTTTCTTTGTTTCTTTGTTTCTTTCTTTCTTTCTTTCTTTGAAATCGGTAGTTTTCTTTCTTTCCAGCCTGTCTTTATCATGTTATTTTCTTTTGTTTGTTTGTTTGTTTCTTTCTTTCTTTGTTTCTTTCATTCAAATCGTTTGTTTTTTTTCTTTGAAGCTACTCATACTTCATTTGATAAACGTTTTTTTTCTTGCTTCTCTTCATCAGATCGTCGACCTTTTTTTTGTTTGTTAATTTATCTATATCTTTCAAATCTGCTGCCTTTTTTTCTTTTCAATTTGTCTTCATTATATCATAGTACTTTCTTTCTCTCCGACATTTCCCTTTTTCATTTGGTTATACTCCTTTTCTTTCTTTCTTTCTTTCTTTCTTTTTTTGATTTGCTTTCTTTCTCTCCGGCCTTTTCCCTTTCATTTGGTTATACTTCTTTCTTTCTTTCTTTCTTTCTTTCTTTCTTTCTTTCTTTCTTTCTTTCTTTCTTTCTCAGACACTTTTCAAACATCCAGCCACTTTCTTTCTTTCTTTCTTTCTTTCTTTCTTTCTTTCTTTCTTTCTTTCTTTCTTTCTTTCTTTGGCATTTGGTTATACTTTCTTTCTTTCTTTCTTTCTTTCTTTCTTTCTTTCTTTCTTTCTTTCTTTCTTTCTGATTTGCTTTCTTTCTCTCCGGCTTTTCCCCTTTCATTTGGTTATACTTCTTTCTTTCTTTCTTTCTTTCTTTCTTTCTTTCTCCTTTTCATTTGGTTATACTCCTTTTCTTTCTTTCTTTCTTTCTTTCTTTCTTTCTTTCTGATTTGCTTTCTTTCTCTCCGGCTTTTCCCCTTTCATTTGGTTATACTTCTTTCTTTCTTTCTTTCTTTCTTTCTTTCTTTCTTTCTTTCTTTCTTAGACACTCTTCAAACATCCAGCCACTTTCTTTCTTTCTTTCTTTCTTTCTTTCTTTCTTTCTTTCCGGCCTTTCCCGTTTTCATTTGGTTATACTTTTCTTTCTTTCTTTCTTTCTTTCTTTCTTTCTTTCTTTCTTTCTTTCTTTCTTTCCGGCCTTTCCCCTTTTCATTTGGTTATACTCCTTTTCTTTCTTTCTTTCTTTCTTTCTTTCTTTCTTTCTTAGACACTCTTCAAACATCCAGCCACTTTCTTTCTTTCTTTCTTTCTTTCTTTCCGGCCTTTCCCCTTTTCATTTGGTTATACTCTTTTCCTTTTCTTTCTTTCTTTCTTTCTTTCTTTCTTTCTTTCTTTCTTTCTTTCTTTCCCTGTATATTTTAATCTGGTCAGCAACCTTTATTTTTATTTTTTACCTTCAACTGGTTATCATTCTTTTATTCTTTCGTATTTTCTTCTCTTTTGTTTGGCTTCTTTTTTGTTTCTTTATCGTCTTCCTTCACAAAAGTTTCTTTCAATCAGTTCTGCTTCTTTATTTTCCTTTCATTTCCTATTCCTGCCTTTGTGCTGCACACACATATTACATGTCTGTCAAAGAAAACCGCCTTTATTCGTCCAGACCCATTGTAATATGTCTTTCCTTTATGCAAGAAGTAAAGACATTCTTTTCCCTTTTACTTTCACACACACACAGGACATTGATACGCATTAAAAAACATGTTCCAACGGAAATTATAATAGTTAACGAGACATTTCGTCTTGTTGATACAACACTGGGAGGGAAAATTGTTCCAGTTTCCGGATATGCCTCGTATCACCCATTTATAGATTCAAAGTTAAGATCATTGAGTTATAATGCTTTGTTCTATAGTTTCTACTTCTGCAGAGCGATGTAAGGTTTTAATTCACTGTGGTCATTCTTTTAGATTGTACGTCGATCTAATCTAGTGAGACTTGTTTGAAAACAAGAGTCTGCAATGTCATTAGTCCTAAACAATAAACTCGGTTTCAGTCACTTTACTCCGTCATAACTTAGCTTCCCTTTGTCTTCTCTATAAATAAATAAAACTACTTAGAATCTGCAATATTATTGGTCTTAACCTGGCATCTCTGCTTCAGTCACTTTCTCACCGTCATAATCTAGCTTCCCCCTGCCATTTCTATAATTAAATAAAATTACTAAGAATCTACAATATTATTGATCCTAACCTGGCATCTCTGCTTCAGTCACTTTCTCAAAGACGTAACTTATCTTACTTCTGCTTTATCTATCGTCGTTGTCGTCCTGCGGCCTTGGCCGAGATAGAATTCACTACACCCCTCCAGTATTCCCTGTGCATTTGGAACCCTGGCGCAGTTTATAGCGAAATTCATAATCTTGTCAAATGCTTCACCAGGGCTACCAAGGATATTTTTTATTGTGACACCAACACTGGATAGGTTACCGCCAGGCCCCATCCTGTAACTTAAACCATAACTGGAGGAAAGTGACGTACCAGGGTACCAGTGCTTAAGTGAATGCAGGGTACTCAACTGGAATTCGAACTCGGCCCACCGATTTCTCTTTCCAAGCCGACATCCACTGCACCACAACGTACATCCGTCACTAAACGCTTACAGCGCCTGGTCTTCCCCAAGCTGTCACCCATCTAAGTTCTGACCAGGCTCACGTTGCTTAACTTCGGTGATCAAACGAGAACAGGTGTATTCAACGGATATGTCGTAAGCCATATCCACTAATAAATATAACTAGTAACAATCTAGAATGTTATTGGCCTTAAACTGGCATCTCTGCTTCAGTCACTTTCTCACCGGCATAACTACCTTCTATCTGTCTTCTCTATAAATAAATATAATAATTAATAATCTACAATGTTATTGGTCTTAACCTAGCATCTCAGTCACTTTCCTACTTCCATATCGTAGTTTTCTGTGTCTAATCTATAACAATTTTCAGAGTAATTGTTCGGATTAACTTTCGTGTCTGATATATAGTCTTTATAAAATTAGGCGCTGTACTAGATTTTATGGTTAGATCTCGTTTAATAACAGTTGAAACAACTAGATATAACCGCATGTTTAATACTAACAGTTTCTCCTCTCACATTTCTCGTTTTTAGATCTCTTTTCTGGCATTTTTCTTTTTAAGCAAAGTTGATTTCCTCTTAACATCCTGTTAGAACACATTCCATAAATTTAAATTTCTGAATCTGCTTGATTTTAATATTACCGATTTGTAGTTGGCCTTTTAGTACCCTCTTTTTCCTGATGACCATGCATTCTGTTTTCTTGTAGTTTATATAAAGTCCTTTCCTCTTTCTTTCCGTTGCCTGTATCTTTACCGTGCTTTAAATGTATGATCAGTTACATGTCCTTAGCTATATATTTTTTTTTTTAATCATTTCACCCCAAGCAAGGCATTCCATTGCCACTATTGCGCATGGGGCTACATAGGGGAAGGTAAAGAGGAGGAGTGGTTAGGTGTAGGAAATGTCAAAAGGAAGGTGATAGATGGGTAAGGATACCGAGGATGAGGGTTGGGCAGATGGGAAGAGTGTTTGAAAGAATGGGAGCGAGTTAGTGTGTTAGGAGGTGTCTATTGACCTTATATTTAAACTCCTGGAGATTGTAACCGTCGGGGAAGCAATCATGTGGAATGGAATTCCACAGTCTGGAAGTGCGAGAAAAGAAACTGTTGGAGTAGAAGTTGCGGTTGCAGTTTATCGGTTTCACAGTAAAAGGGTGGGATCTAGTTGCTAATCTACTTTCTCGGGCAAATTCGTATCTTGGAGCAGCAGCCGTGAAAGTATTTATAGAAGAGACACAGGAAAGCCACGTCGCACCGGTGAGAGAGAGTCTGCAGGCGGTCTGCTAAGTCGGTATCGATCACATTACAGACCCTCCGTTGTACCTTGTCGAGAAGCCCGAGGAGAATAGCAGGAGCACCTGACCAGATATGGCAGCAGTATTCAATGCACGGGCGGATGGTAGATTTATAAATGTGCAAGATATATTCAGACGGAAAAAACTTCCGGGTCCGGCACAGAGAACCGACTTTCATAGCAGCGTATTTAGCAATGGATTCGATATAGTCATTCCATTTGAGGTCCGCTGTAAGTGTGAGACCAAGGAGGCGTAGTGTTTTACTCTCTGGAAGGCAAGCCTGGTCCATGCTAATGGAAGGTAGGTGCGATTGTCTATGATGGTTAATTGATAGTAGCTTTGTTTTAGAAGCATTAAAATTGACAAGCCATTTCTTACCCCAGTCCACTACAGATTGGAGGTCCTTTTCAAGCTCGGCTGCAAGGTTAGGTTTGTCGCCTACACCAGACTTTTGGTCGAGGCGAGAGTAAACTGTGGTGTCATCGGCGTACATACCTACTTGGGATATTATGGAATCAGGGAGATCATTAATGTATATCAGAAAGAGCGTAGGAACTAGGATAGAACCTGGAGGGACACCTGCGTTCGTATGGTAGTTCTGGGAGATATCTCCGTTTAATACCACCTTCATTAGAGAGGAATGACTGGATTAGTTCAAACAAATGTCCAGTTATACCATAGCTCCGCAGTTTGCATAGAAGGCCAGCATGCCAAACTCTGTCGAACGCTCTAGAGATATCCAAGGCAACGGTTCGGGCTTCACCATTCCTGTCGAGTGCCTGATATATGTACTCGGTGATGGTCGTTAGCATATCAGCAGTAGACCTGGTGAAGCGGAAACCATACTGCTTGTCTGAGAGAAGCCTGTGTGCTGTGAGATGCTGAACCACCTCGGCGTTGATAATGGCTTCGAACACTTTGCCAAAGATCGGAAGAAGGCTGACAGGTCGGTAATTTGCGAGATCCAAGGGTTCTCCAGTGTTTTTAAATATAGGAACTACAGAGGAAGATTTCCAACAGGCAGGAAAGCAGGAAGAAGATAGGCAGAAGTTGTAGAGCTTAGAAAGTACAGAGGAAAGTTCGGGGGCACATTTCTTTAAGGCTATGATTTGGATTCCCTCCCCTCCGCTCGCTTTGTGAGGGTCAAGTTTTGAGATTATCTTAGAGACAAGCGAGGGTGTAATAAAGGACGTCATTCAGTTGAGCCTCATTTTTAGATGGGAAGTCGGGTGTAGAAACTCTAGACGAGACCAGTCTCGAATTACTCGAGAATCTGCGGGAAAAGCATTCAGCCTTGTCCGCTGGGGAGGTGAGGACTTCAAATTTGTTTATTCGTGGGGGTATTGTGGACTTGCTCTTGTTAAGTACTCTTTTACAGAGTCGCCAGTAGTCTTTGTTGCCGAACTTAGAGGATTCTATGCGTTGCTTCATTCTGGCAGCAAATAACATCTTAGCTTCGTTAAGTATCTTTTTACACTTATTACGAGCTGAAGCGAAAAGGCGTCTGTTTTGGTCCGACGCATAGCTACGATAGAGTAGGAAGAAATGATTCCGGTGGGCAATGGCGGCCGAGCAAGCGGGCGAGAACCATGGAGACAAATGAGATTTAAGCTGAAATTTCCTGGCAGGGATGAAAGCATCGATGTCAGCCTTAACCCAGGAGGAGACCTCTGATGCACATTATTCGTTGGGAAGACTAAAAACGTTGTTCCATGGGACGTCACAGAGGAAGTCTCGGAACGAATCCCAGTCTGCTCTTTGGTAGCAGTAGGATATTCTACTTGTCTGGGTTTCTTGGGTTGGGTGGGAGTGGAATGAAATGCTGACGGAAACTACGGTGTGGTCAGAGTTACCGAGTGGGCAGAGTTGTCTGGTAGTTCAAGAGACTGGGATGGATTTGAACCGATACTTTCAATCTTCATTGCTGCTAAAATTTGCAACTTAACTCATTGAGTTCTTTGAGTTCAAAGCGTTGCAAATATTGTCGTAAAATTTGTCGTAAAATTTGTTGTGTAGACTTATCCTGGAGGGCGAAACCTCTCACAAGTAAAGTTGTCTTCCATTTTATTAAACATTTTCTCCTGTATTGCTCTTAATATATAAAAATATTTATTATTATCTCTTGTATATATATATATATATATATATATATATACAACTCTTGTATATATATATATATATATATATATATATATATATACAACTCTTGTATATATATATATATATATATATATATATTAATTACCTATAAAAAAATGGAAAACCTCTAACCTTATTGTAAAAATAGTAATTCACCTCCAAGATTTAAATTTACGGAACTGCGTTTCTGATCAATCCAAAATCTTAAATAATTACATAGAATATACTACCACATTTTTAACAAGAAAACTCACATCACAGCTCTCTGATCATATCTCTATTAGGTCTCATTTAGATATACATGGAAGCCTACCAAACTCTATCCATAAATAATGTCGTAAAATTTGTTGTGTAGACTTACCAATATAACAAACTTAGTCCAGTGAATTTCCGGAGGTCGAAACGCTTCACAAGTAATTTATTTTTCACTTTGTCATACATTTTCACTTATATTGCTCTTGATATATAAAAAATTATATTATCTCATATATATATATATATATATGCAGCTTCTTCACGTGCGTGTGCGTTATTTTGTTGGAGGCTATCGATATTTGTAATGATTTGCGACTATACCCGTTGATGTTTTCGTTGAACTTATGAAATTTTCCACCATATTTGTTGATTTCAGTTTTGACAATATTATGCGTCGTCAGATTGATGGTGTACCGATGGGATCCACTTTGGGCTCTATGTTGGCTAATATATTTGTGGGCTTTCATGAAGAGAGCCTACTTTTAGGTTCTTCCTGGCCCACGGTTTACTTTCGTTATGTTGATGACACTTTTAGTGTTTTCAATCCATGAATCAGAGGTTGACCAATTCTTCTCCCTAATCAATAGTGTTCATCCTGCCCTTAAATTTATAGTAGATAAGGAGATCAGTTGTTATGTGCCCTTCTTAGATGTTCTGGTTCATTGAACACCTTCTTTTATTACTTCAGTTTATAGGATGCCTACTTTTAAGGGTCTTTACATTCTATAAGATTCTTTTTGTTTTAAACAAAAGATTAATTCGATTAAGAATTTGACCCGTAGAGCGCTAATGATTTGTTCAGATGGCACATCGAAAGATGAAATTAGTTGTATAACTAGTGTATTCGTGAGCAATAGTTATCCGTTGGACATTGTTCAATCGATTATTCGAGAAATTATATTGCTTAATTTAACAAAATTAAACCTGCAATGATTAGAAAATGTCATGTCTATCTCCGAATACCGTGGTTGGGCAGAGTTAGTGAGACCTTTGCCAAGCAGATTTCATTAAGTTCACGTGAATGTTATTTTGCAGCTAACGTACATGGTTTTTTTTTTCAAAACTAGGTCTGTCCTTCCATTTATACATAAAGACATTCTACCCCCGACCCACCAAGTTAATGTTGTTATTTGGTTGTTATTTAGCATTTTAAATGTTGTTGTGGAGTCGACTGCATAGGTAGAACAACGCAGCTTTTCAATGTGTCTGCTAAAATTCGCACTAAGAATTTTTCGTCTGGTGCTACCAATCGAAATACATACAGTTCTTCCTTTGCGGACCATTTGATAAATAATCCCAGTTGTGCTGCGGATTTTAGTCTAGACAGGTTCTCCGATTTGACCAGATCACACTCGTTATTCCATCTGAAGGCCTTGGAGAGGCTGTTTATCAGGTCTAGGCAGCCCTCTCTTTGTAAACAAAGGGACTGTTTACTTGGGCTTGCTCTGCTGTGTCTCTAGCATATTCAAATGTAATAACTCTTAGTAAAATCAAACATTTTTTTCATTTTCGTTCATTCATGTCACCCATAATAGATTTGCTTTTCATAATTTTTCCCGTTTACAATTCTGATGACAGGGGACGTTTTTGGTGTCTTTGTCTTAAAATTTGGCATGGCCGATCATAGTAAAATTTTATTTCTCCAACGCCAGAGTATATATATATATATATATTTCACCGCACAATGATGACCTTACGGCTCGTCAGATTTTTTGGGTCTGACAAGCCGCAAGTTGTGCGGTAAAATATGTATTACCCCTGAAATTGTAGTATATCTAATTTTTTTCTAAATTATATTACTGTTAAATTAAATAAATGAATTTAACATTGAGTTCTTTTGAGTTCGTTTCTATCAGAATTTACCTGAATAATATACCAAGTTATATATATATATATATATATATAGTCATCCACAGACAGATTTGTTTCACTGAATAACAGCTCACCAGTACGGTTAGACAACCGATTGCTTCTAGTCGGTGATTCTACCTCTAAGCTACGGGCGCTCGGTAGAGGAAGGCGGACTTTAGCGTGTTAAATACAATGCAAACACACGCCAGTAACTGAGAGTGTTCAAATCTATTACCGAATGAACGATGCATAAATGCCTGAGAAGTTACTGTTTTTATAAAATCTACCATTACTCCATAGTGCTCAATCGGGTCAAATCAGCAATCAGCTGAGTGGCCAGCAGCAGATGTAAGCCGTTCAAAACGACTAAAGCCGCAAACATCAGCAGGAAAAATCTTAGCCTCTGCATTTTGGAATACGCATCGTATTTTGTTCGTCGATTAACTTTAGAAAGAAGGAGGCATCAATAGCGAATATTATGGAGCATTATTGGTGCTTTGAAGAAATCATTAAAACGGTCACAAATGAAAACGAAAGAGTTCATCAAGACAACACGCCGTGTCACAAGTCGATCGCAACGATGGCAAAAATACATGAATTGCACTTCGAATCGCTTCTGCTTCTGCATCCATCCTATTCAAAAATCTGGCCCCCAGCAACTAGTGGCTGTTTACAGACCTCAAAAGAATGCTCCAGAGAAAGAGATTTGCTTAAAATGAAGATGTGATATCGGAAAATGAGGCGTATTTTGAGATCAAAAACAAATCTTTCTACAAAACAAAAAGAATCGAATTATTAGAGAAGCGTTGGAATCAGTGTATCACTTTAGAAGGAGACTATGTTGATGAATAAATTCGAATTTTGCTCATAAGTTGTTGTATCAGTTAGGCCTGGGGTTTATTGAGTGATGTGTTATCTACAGTTGTGTGCACTACAATTCAGAAGCAAATATACAGAAGAAATTTTTTATTCAGATTGACAAGTATTTCATGACAAATTGCTTTATAACATTGTTATCTGATCTCTCCGCTACCATATTATTCAATCCAGTCCCATCCAGCTCCAATAACAGCCTTCACATGAGGTCGAAATCTCCTACAGGCGTTGGTCACCTGCTTCATGGACAAGTTAGTCACGGCCTCGATGATGGCAGTCCTCAAGGAGTTAACAGTATTATATGCACGTTTGTTGGAGTGTCTCTCAAGAACGCCGCATAGGTAGTAGTCGAACGGATTCAGGTCTGGGCTACTAGGGGGCCAGAACTCCTTTGACCAGAGGAAATTTCAGCTTAAATCTCATTCGTCTCCATGGTTCTCGCCCACTTGCTCGGCCGCCATTGCCCACTGGAATCACTTCTTCCGGCTTTATCGTAGCCACGCGTCGGACCAAAATAGGCGTCTTTTCGCCTCAGCTGGTAATAAGTGTAAAAAGATACTTAACGAAGCTAAGATGTTGTTTGCTGCCAGAATGAAGCAACGCATAGCATCCTCTAAGTTCGGCGCCAAAAACTACTGGCGTCTCTGTAAAAGTGTGCTTAACAAGAGTAAGTCATCAATACCCCCACTAATAAATGAATTTGAGATCCTCACCTCCTTAACGGACAAGGCTGAATGCTTCGCTCGTAGATTCTCGACCAATTCGAGACTGGATTCGTCTGGAGTTTATACACCCGACTTCCCACCTAGAACTGAGGCTCAATTGAATGATGTCCACATCACGCACCCGCTGATTTCTAACATAATCTCAAAACTTAACCCTCACAAAGCGAGTGGTAGGTACGGAATTCCAATCATAGTTTTGAAGAAATGTGCCCCCGAACTCTCCTCTGTCCTTTCTAAGCTCTACAACTTCTGCCTATATTCTTCCTGCTTTCCTGCCTGTTGGAATTCTTCTGTAGTTCCTATATTTAAAAACACAGTAGAAAACTCGGACCTCTCAAATTACCGCCCTATCAGCCTTCTTCTGATCTTTGGCAAAATGTTCGAAGCCATTATCAACGCCGAGGTCGTTCAGCATCTGACAGCCCACAGGCTCCTCTCGGACAAACAGTATGGCTTCCGCTTCACCAGGTCTTCTGCTGATACGCTAACAACCATCACTGAATATATATAACAGGCTCTCGACAAGAATAATGAAGCCCAAACCGTTGCCTTGGATATCTCTAAAGCGTTCGACAGAGTCTAGCATGCTGGCCTTCTACGGAAACTGCGAAGCTATGGTATAACTGAACTTTTGTTGGGCCTAATCCAGTCATTCCTCTCTAACTGCACATTGAAGGTGGTATTAAACGGACATGGCCCCCAGAACTACCCTACAAACGCGGGTGTCCCTCAAGGTCCTACGCTCTTTTTTATCTACATCAATGATCTGCCTGATGCCATAACATCCCAAATAGGCATATACGCCGATGACACCACAGTTTACTCTCGCCTCGATCAAAAATCTGGTGTGGGCGACAAGGCGAACCTCGCTGCCGAGCTTGAAAAGGACCTCCAATCCGTGGTGGATTGGGGTAAGAAATGGTTCGTAAATTTTAATGCCTCTAAAACGAAGCTGCTATCAATTAACCACCATAGACAACCGCACTTAACTCCCATTATCATGGAACAGGTTTGCCTCCCAGAGAGTAAAACACGACGCCTGCTTGGTCTGACACTCTCAGCGGACCTCAAGTGGAATTACTACGTCGAATCCATTGTTAAATTCGCTGCTATGAAAGTCGGTTCTCTGTGCAGGGCCCGGAAGTTTTTTAGGTCTGAATCTATCCTGCACATATATAAATCTACCATCCACCCGTGTATTTAATACTGCTGCCACATCTGGTCGGGTGCCCCTGCTATTCTCCACGGGGTTCTTGACAAAATACAACGAAGAATCTGTAATGTGATCGATAACGCCTTGGCGGTCTGCCTGCAGTCACTCTCTTACCGGCGTGATGTGGCTTCCCTCTGCCTCTTCTATAAATACTTTCACGGCTTCTGCTTCGATGAACTTAGGTCACTGGTGCCCTCTAGGTACGAATTTGCACGAGATAGTAGATTAGCAACTAGGTCCCACCCTTTTACAGTGAAACCGATAAAATGTAACCGCAATTTCTACTCCAACAGCTTCTTTTCTCGCACTTCCCGCCTGTTGAATTCCCTCCCTCATACTTGCTTCCCCGACAGCTACAACCTCCAGGAGTTTAAATGTAAGGTCAATAGACACCTCCTAACACACTAACTCGCACCCATTCTCTCAAACACTCTTCCTATGTACCTCCTTACTCGTCTATCACCCTCCTTCTGACATTTCCTCTATCTAATCGCTCTCTCAGCACCTTCCCCTATGTGACCCCCGGCGCTATAGTGGCAGTGGAATGCCTTGCTTGGGGTGAAATGATTAAAAAAAAACATGTCCAGATTCTTGTCACACCAAACCTGGACTAAATTGGACGCATGAGCAGGAGCTCTTGTATCCTCATGGATGGCGCGAAGGACTATTGACCTATGTACATTAAGCTTTGTCGCCAACGTCTGCATTGTCGAGCTCGGGTCTTCATCGATAAGGACTTGAAGCTGCTCCAGAAAGTCCTTGTTCCAGTAGCGAACCTCGGATTGGTCCTGTTTTTTTTTTTTAGGAATCAAGAACACACTCACAGCCTCACCAGACTCTTTGAAGGTTGTGGCAATGTCGTACACAGTCGATTTTTGGAAATGAAAAACTCAACAATCTCTGGGCGTGCGACCACAACGTAGGGACAAAATAATTGCAGTACGTCGCTCAAGTTCACTGGACACTTTGCTCAATTTGTTCTTAATTCAACAGATTGTTGTCATACAAATCTGAAACAAGAAGAAAAATGATATATTTAATATGGTTGTCATTTTATGCCAAGTTAAAGTTAGTCCGGATTGTAACGCAAACCCTTGTATATCTATGTCGGGCTTTGAATTATTACCCTGCTATTTACTAAACGAATTAATCGGCACAGCCGCCCTCAAATTTGATGTGTTTGTGATCCTATTGTGAATCACTTCAATCCCATCTTTTGATCTTCACATGTTGAAGAGATTCAGGATAATATATTGCTTACAATTTTTTCTTGTCACCCAAAGCCAGTGAACATATTTATTCCTCATTCAGATAGGATCTCATCTGCGATGGCGACATTCGCTAAAATATTTGTCGAGAAAAAGGAAAAGAAAAAGATACACGGGGTGATGTAGAAAGGATTGGAGTCAACTGGATAAGAGATGGAAATTGACGTTGTATTTAAATTTCTGGAGGTTGTAGTCCTCAGGAAAACAAGTATACGGAAGGGAGTTTCACAGGCGGGAAGTGCGAGAAAAGAAACTACTAGAGTAGAAGCGACGGCTACATTTGGTTTATTTAACTGTAAAAGGATGAATACTTGTTGCCTGTCTGGTTGCACGAGTAAATTCTCGTGGAAGGGGCACCAGTTACCTAAGTTTGTCGGAGCAGAAACCATGAAAATATTAGTAAGAAAAAAATGAAACAATCGTCGAGCACTTATTTTTGCTAACTTTTCTCAGATTATTAGGCGTTCCAGATTTGTTGAAACGACTGCCAAAGTTTAGTTTTTTATTGGAATACTTTTGCGACATGGAAGGGCGACTAGCTTCAGTGACCTTGCTTAAAATAGTTGGTCGGTCAATAGAGAATAATTCATAACCTGGCCAAATGAAAAGATTTTTAATATAAGAATTTGTTTTAATTTATTTTTCATTTCCTTTTCAAAAGTCTCTAGTAATACTAACGATATGATTTAGATTTCTTTCATTTGAGACAATCTAATCAATGCCAATAATTTTGGCAATACCTTACAAGGAAATATTCGTCATTCATTGATTGAGCGAACACTTGTTGTCGGTTGAAATTTATTAATTTACCAGGTTGGGCTGAAATGTTCAATGCTAGAGTTGTGAAAGCTTGCATGCATTACTTTAAACTCTTTTTTATTCATAGCTGCTTTGTTTCTTTCCAGGGTGCAATGAAAAGTTCACCGACTGTGAGAATGAGATGGCAGAACTCTGAAATCTTATTAATTTCAATGTATTATTATGTATTAATTTCAACAGTTCTTAATAATAGCTACATTGTTTCTTTCCACATATGAGGGTGGGATGAAAGATTTATTGGCTGAATATGAAGAAGTGATGCTAGAACTGGGAAATCTTGCATGCTCCAATGAAAAAGATTTGGCTTCACTGAAGAAGTGATATCGGAAATCGAAGCGTATTGTGAGGCGAAAGACAAATTGTTCTACAAACAATGCATCGAATTGTTAGAGAAACGTTAGAATCAGTTTCTCACCCCAGAAGGAGACTATGTTGATGAATAAAGTCAAATTTTGTCTAAAAGCTGTTTTTTTATTAGTTAGACCCGGGATTTATTGAGTGATATTTTATAATTGAGTATATACGGTAATTGTTACGGGAGGAGACAATTCAACATCACAAATTTCTGGAGGTTGTAGCCGTCAGGAAAGCAAGAATACGGGAGCGAGTTCCACAGGCGGGAAGTGCGAGAGAAGAAGCTGCAGGAGTAGAATTGTCGTCTGCATTTGGCTAACCTGACTGTGAATGGGTGGGACCCAGTTGCCATTCTGGTTGCACGAGTAAACACCTGTTGAGGAGGCATCAGTGACTTAAGCTCGTCCGAGCAGAAGCCATGAAAGTATTTATACAACAGACCACATTTCGACGATGGGGAAGTGGCTGCAGTCGAGCCGCCAGATCAGTACCTATCCCATTACAGACTCTCCTTTGGAGTTTGTCAAGAACACTGAGGAGAACAGCACGGGCACCTGACCATAAATGGCAGCAGTACTCCATGCACGGACGGATGGTTGATTGATATCGGAAAGGCTTATTGTGAGGCGAAAGACAAATCTTTCTACAAACAATGCATCGAATTGTTAGAGAAACGTTGGAATCAGTGTATCACCCAAGAAGGAGGAGACTATGTTGATGAATAAAGTCGAATTTTGCTTAAAAGTTGTTTTATTAGTAAAGCCTAGGATTTATTGAGTGATGTGTTATCTATATCTATGTTGAAACTTCGAACAGTTACCCTGCTATTTATTAAACGAATTAATCGACACAGCCGCCCTCAAGTTTGATGTGCTTATGATCCTATTGTGAATCACTTCAATCCCATCTTTTCATCTTCACATATTGAAGAGATTCAAGATTATACATTGTTTACAATTTTTTCTTTCCACTCAAAGCCAGTAAACTTATTTATATCTCATTCAGATTGGCTTGCATCTGAGATCGCGATAGTTTACTAAAATATTTTTATCTTCATATATCTAGGGATACAAGCCTTTGTTTGCTTTCCGTCCGTATTAGTTAGTAAATAGGCTGATGAACAGATGGCTGTACTTCAAAGGGCAAAAAAGTAAATTCCTTTTATCCTGCTGTTTTCATTTTTACAGTTGTCTATCGGATATTATATGCCTCTCATGCAAAATATCCGTTTAATTAGATAAAGATATTGAATTTACTTATCTTCGTGTTTGCATCAAAATCCACGTTTAATAAAATTTCTTTCTTGTTGGATTTTCCAAAATAAATTGTCTGTTCACAGGGTGACATTTTTGTTGCAAGATTATTTCTAAAGTTGAAGGGTTAAGTGAAATGTTTTTGATGTAGGATTCTCTGTATTTAAGGTCCACCCATTTCAAATCGAAAATGAACTCCTTTGAACCGCTATCAAATGTTCAAACACTTGTTTCTGTCACAAAATAAAAAGTTTGCCTGTTTTTAGAATTAGATCATGGCAAAGACACACACACACACACACACACACACACAATGGAAAAAATTATTAGTCAAGTTGTGATTCAATGGATATCGGCTAGAAATGGGAAATCAAAATCCGAGTTCGAATTCTAGTTGAATTCGTTGCATTCACTTACGCACAAATACCCTTGTGAAATGTATTTTTTATTATTTTACCCCTAGCAAGACAGATATCTGCCAATGATGTGCAGGGGGTTATATAGAAGGAAAGTGATGAGAAAGAGGCACAAATTATAGGGAGTGTCAGAAAATGGGTAATAGAAGGATGAAAATACTGGTGTGATGAGAGTAGAGTGGACGGAGAAAAGAACACGAGAGGGAGGATGCCAGTCAGAGAGATAGGAGATGACAGTTGAGCTTACATTTGAATTGTTGGAGATTGTAGCTGTCGTGGAAGCAAGTGTACGGAAGAGAATTTTACAGGCGAGAAGTACGAGAAAAGAAGCTGTTGGAGTTGAAGTTGCGGTTGCATTTTATTGGTTTCACTGTAAAAGGGTGGGACCTAGTTGCTAACTCTAGTAGCTTGAGTAAATTCATGCAGATGAGGCACCAGTGAGCTTAGCTTGTCGGAGCAGAAGCCGTGAAAATATTTGTAGAAGAGACATAGGGAAGTTACATTACGCCAATGAGAATGTGACTGCAGCTGAGCTACCAAGTCGCGATCGAGCACATTGCAGATTATCCGTTGGATTTTGTTAAGAACACCGAAGTGAATAGTTTTGCCGTTCTTATTGAAGCTCGAGCTGTTGCCCTGGATATCTCCAAAGCGTTTGATAGAGTCTGGCATGCTGGTTTTCTACGCAAGTAACGGGGCTATGGTATAACTAGACGATTGTTTGATCTAATGCAGTCATTCCGTTTGAATCGCGTAATGAAGGTAATATTCATTAAATCTAAAAATATTTTCTAGATCTATATAACCGTCAACGGGATGGTCTGCAAAAAATGAAAAAAGAAAAAAAATCAAAAATGAAAAACGAATCATTCACATTACAACTGCCTCCCATCGTTTGTACAATTATGTGAATCAGTTTCAGACTGACGGTCCAAAGCGATAGATCTTACGTACGAATACCATTGGGTTGTGTTTCAGGAAGATTAACCCCTCTCCCACACACACACGCGCAAACAACTCCCCACAAATATATATATATATATATATATATATATATATATATATATATATATTATCCAACATTAGTGGCACGATTTGAAGTTTCATGCGCTACGCAGTTATCATATGTATATTATGATCTGACCGTTTAAGAGATTTGAATTTAAGATCACTCGATGTGCATGGAAGTTGAATTTTATAATGTTAGGGTAAAAGCTTTTGATATATCTAGAGTAAAATTTAAATAGAAAAAATTACATAGAGATAAAAAAATTAAATTAAAATTTTAGATTTAAAAATGAAAATATTATTAAAATGCAGGGAGTAAAATCTAAAGGGTTGTTATGCGTAATTAATAATAATAGTGCGAGAAAAGGAAGAAAAAAGAAAGAAGAAAAGTAAGAAAGAAATAAACAAACATATAGAGGAATCGCTATCATTCAAGATCTAAGAATTTCAGTTAGTATTTTTTCGATGACATGTGGTCGTTAACTCACTGTTTTTATTAAATAGATTAGTGTTATTTATTTGATTTAATGTGACAATTTCCATCTGTTTTCTTTTCCATTATAAGATTTGCTTTTAGCGACGTTATTCTAGGTAATAATTGGGTTCTTCTTTTTTAATTTCCAATAATATGAAAATAAAACAGTGGTTTTGCTGTATTTGCTGTTGTTTAAAAACAAAATAAGGTTATTGAAATAATGTTTCCACTTATTTGTAGTTGCTCCAATTTAGACATTAACATTATCCGACTGGATGAAAGGTCTATGAGTAATACTTTCGGACTTACACTGGCCATTTATTGGGCAAGTTTTATTTTTTCGGCTGTTGTAATTATTTTTAGAAGGGTAACTGTTGTTGGTGGCATGGTAACTGGCATTATTCAGGATGGGCAAGGTTTTATTTGATATCATATTATGCTGTGAAATATATTTATCTATGTTCTTAACGCGACTAAAACTGACTTTAACATTGTTTCTGTTGAGAAACTTTTTTTAGTGTAGGTGAATGATAGAAGTGTTTGTGAATTAAATTTAGGAAGAATTTTCCAATGTTTGTTTGAACTTTACGGCTGAAGGGTGAGTTAAACTAAATAATGTTACGTTTCCGTGATTTTTGCTTATTTCTGCCTAAGTCTTTTTTTTTTCTTTCTGTGGTTCCTTCTTTCTTTCTTTCTTTCTTTCTTTATTTATTTATAGTTTGGTACTCTTCTTCTTTTTCTTTCCAACCTTTTTACCTGTTCATTTTTTTTATTCTTTCTTTCTGGTTCGATACTGTTTCTATTTTCCTTCTCGCCCATTTATCATTCAACCGCTCATTTTTCTTTCTTTTTCTTTCTTGTTGGATACCGATACCTTTTTTTCTTTCCAATCTTTTTTTATTCATCCGTTCATGATCTTTTTCCTTTCTTTAATCTTTTAATCGTTTTTTTCTGTTTTAACTTCTGATTAGATAAATTTACTTTTTGTCTTTGCAGCATTTTGTTCTTTTAACCGTTCAACTTCTTTCTTTCTTTCATGTTGGATATCGTAGCCTTCTTTCTTTCCAACATTTTCTTTCATCCGTTCATCGTTTTCTTTCTTTCTTTCTTTCTTTCTTTCTTTCTTTCTTTCTTTCTTTCTTTCTTTCTATTCAGTTTGCCTTTACCCTCTCCAGCTTCCCTTCTCGCCTTTGGTCATAATCCATTTCTCTCGCTTCTTTCTTTCTTTCTTTCTTTCTTTCTTTCTTTCTTTCTTTCTTTTGGATGCCGTTGCCTTCTTTATTCCTAGACATTTTTATTCCCCACTTTCATATTCTTTCTTTCTTTCTTTCTTTTTTGAATACCGTTTCCTTATTTTTTTCCAATCTTTTTCTTTCACCCGTTCATCTTCTTTCTTTCTTTCTGTTTAACTCTTTTTTGTATATTTAATTTTTGAAAAATATTTTTTTATTTCATATCACTATTCATGGAAGTTTTCAAATTCTTTGAAAATTCAACGAATTAATAACCCCCTTTCTCCAACTCATAGAAAATGTATTTGTTTACCAAAATGCCCGATTCCTCAGTCAGTGAGACAACACCTTTTTCTTTTGCTTCTCAACTTCTCGTCTCACCTTTTATATCGTCTATTGTTCGTACATAAAATTATCAGAAATTGTTCATCATCTTGTCTTGATTTACAAAATTCCGCGCTCTATTCAGAAACTGAACGGTTGGAGACACAGATTATCGAACGTAACCAAAACCACTGACAATCAAAATGTCCTTAAAGCAAACACTCTTTTATCATAGCAGTGAATCAGCAGCAAAAACCAACCCCAGTTGTAAGTTATTTCCCCAAACTTTTTCCATATTTCCAGTATAATAAGTAGTCAAACACTTCCTGTCTGGGGACGTCTGGGGACGTCTACAGCATTATCACCTGGGCATTCGTGCGTCCAGTGATGGCCGGAAAACACTAACAAGTTTGACGACTCTGTTATCTAGATTCTTATCTTGATAGATTGCGTTGTTGCCCAGGGGAAATAACAAGAAACAGGAAGTAGGCGAGACAATCAAATGACTCAAAACTAATCGAGCAATCACGAAAGTATTTCGTTCAAATTGAAGTTGTCTTCTTCTTTTGCTTTCTCTTATTTTCTCTCTCCGATTTCGCCTTCGGCATATCGATGTTTCTTTACCGCTTCGCATTGATTCTTACCTTCACTTTCTTGCGTATCATTAGCCGGCACGGAATGATATTCGATACATTCATTACTTCTTTTCTTTTTTAAAATTCAATTTTTCTTTTTTTTTCATATTTAAGCTTCCGTTTTTCATTTTTCTCACTGTGGCATTTTCGCTTTCTAAATTTTGTATTTATTTTCTTTTCTCGAAGATCTTGCATTCTTGCATCCAGATGTCTATATTATTTCCCTCAGTTCTAACTTTAGTCGGTCAACATTTTTATCTGATATTTTCTGGCTAAACAGTTGCTTGTAGCCATACCTGACTATTTTTCATCAGATGGGTGACACCATTAGCTTTCTTGCTGTAAGTCTATCTTACATTCATTCTTTCTAGTTCGTTCGAAATTTTGCTTTCTTTAAGTCCTTCCGTTTTCATTTGACTACCTTTCATTCTTTCTTTCTTTCTTTCCTTCTCTTTTGTTTTGAATTGTTGTTTTCTATCCTTTCTTTCTTCAGCTGGTTATTCTTTCTTTCTTTCTCTCTCTCGTTCTTTCTTTCTTTCTTTCTATCTTTCTTTCTTTCTTTCTTTCTTTCTGGTCTTTCTTTCTCTCTTTTTCTTTCTTTCTTTCTTTATTTTTAAGCGTTTGCTTTCATTCTTTCAAGAAACACTTCCTTCATTTGATCAACATTTTTCTTTCCTTTTTCTTTTTTTCTTTAAAATCAATAAAATCAGCCATTTTGACAAATTTGTAAACAAAAGTTAATTCTCAGTTTAAAAACCTTGCAAAAATAACAAAAAATATATATTTCTGAAACATTATTTTAAAATTTTTCTTCTGTTTGCCTTGTCCCTTCAGCACGTAGGCGATCATGGTTTTCCACGTCTCCCTATCCTTGGTGGCTCTTAGCACGCTTTCTCCTGTTACATCACGCAACCCCAGTTCTGTCATCCACCTTCTCAGAACCTTCACATATGTTATCCGCTGTTTTTCTCTGTCGTTTTTCCTTCTATCTGGCCTGTTAGTGTCAAGTTCTCTAAGCATTCCTTCCTCATTGCATGTCTCGTGGAACTTCATTAGTATCATCCTGATGCTCACTATTAATATCCTTTTCGTTGCCATTATTTTCCATCACCTCATTATTGCTCACATGCTCGGTCCATGATATCCGCAGCATCCTTCTGTAGAACCACTTTTCAACTATTTCAGGTTTTAAACTTTATCTTCGATGATATTTTCTAGCATTCACTGCTATATTGAAGAACTAACATCACATAGCAATCTAGTACTCTCTTCTTTGTTTCTAATGAAATTTTCCTTCGTTTTAATACTTTACTCAGCTCTGGAACTCGTCCTTCGCCATGCCAATTAGCCATCAGATCTCTGTGTGGCGCTTTCCATAACCTGTTAGAACACGTCCCAGATATTTCAATTCTTGTACTAGCTGAACATAGAAAACGGCGTAAGACAAGGATGTGTCTTTTCACCGGATTTGTTCAACTTATACAGCGAGAATATTTTGAGGACCCTAGATGACACGCCAGGATTTGTTATTGGAGGCCACAACCTGAACAACATAAGATATGCGGACGATACAGTGCTGATTGCGGACACGGAAAGGAAACTACAAGACTTCATACAGAAAGTAGCAGTGGAGAGTGACAAGAAGGGACTACAAATAAACTTTAAGAAAACTGAGTGCATGGTCATCAGCAAAAGATACAACCCAAAATGCCAAATACAGGTGGAGGATAACAGAATCAAACAAGTACAAGAATTTAAGTACCTAGGAAGTGTTCTAACAGGAGATGGAAAGTGCGACACGGAAATCCGAAGGCGAATTGGCATGGCAAAGGACGCGTTCCAGAAGATGATCAAAATACTAACACACAGGAAAATCTCAATAGAAACGAAGAAAAGAGTTCTAGACTGCTACGTGATATCAGTTCTTCAATACGGCAGTGAATGCTGGACAATATCATCGAAAATGAGGACAAAACTGGAAGCGGCCGAAATGTGGTTCTACAGAAGGATGTTACAGATATCGTGGACTGAGCATACAAGCAACGACGAGGTGTTAGAAAGAATGGCAACAAAAAGGAAATTGATGCTGAGCATCAGGAAGAGACAACTGAAGTTCCTGGGACATGCAATGAGGAAGGAGAGCCTGGAGAACCTGATACTGACTGGACAGATAGAAGGAAGGAGAGACAGAGGAAGGCAGCGGATAACATATTTGCAGGGACTGATCAGGTGGATGACGGAACGGGGGTTGCCAGGAGCAACAGGAGTAAACATACTAAGAGCCACAAGGAGTAGGGAGACGTGGAGAGCCATGATCGCCTACGTCCTGAAGGGACAGGGCACATAGAAGAAGAAGAAGTATCTTCCACCTGTATTTGGCATTTTGAGTTGCTCTTTTTGTTGATGAACATACATTCGGTTTTCTTGCAGTTTATTTGTAGTCATTTTTTGTCACTCTCTTCAACTACTTTTCTGCAGGAGGTCATGTAGATTTATTTTCTGTGTCTGCTATCAGCACTGTATCATCTGCGTATCTTATGTTGTTCAAATTGTGGCCTCTGATTACAAATCCTGGCATAGCATCTTGGGTCCTCAGAATATTCTTGCTGTACAAGTTAAATCCGGTTAAAAGACACATCCTTGTCTTAAGCCCCTTTCTATCTTTGTAAATCTGCTGAATTCTTACCAGTCCGCTTCCAGCACTTTTCTAAAATTAAATCTGGAATTATTATAGGTTTCTTTTTGAGAGCTTTAAGAATCTGAAGTTCCCAATATTTACTTAAAGAAGAAACATACATAGAAAACTCATTCAAAAACGTACAATACCAACATCATTTCATCCACAACGCAAGAAGAAAGGCATACAAAATATAGAACCGAATCAATAATAATAACATAATCCGCAATAATAATTTATATGAAAACAGATGCATAATACTACCGAACAACCCTATCACGTCCACTATTCAGAACAACCTGTCTCATTTTAACAATCTTAAAATAGTCACAAACACTTCCTAACCATTATGGATATACTCAGATCCTCAAACACTAATAACAATAATATTTCTGAAGCAGGCATTTATAAAATAAATTGTCAAAACTGTTCCTCCCATTATAATGGAGAAACAAGTAGAAATTTAAAAAAAACGCATTTATGAGCACAAATGCACTAGTCATACATAGAAATAAATTCAACCACAATTTGGATTTTAAATAAGTTACACCTATAAAAAGAAAATAACTCACTTAGAAGAAAAATCCTCGAGAATGCCACCATTGAATATTTTCCTAAATATGGTCTTTTTCTACTGGTTAACTCTAGGCATATATGTATATATTGTAAGAATTTTTCCAGTTGCTTCCTTCTGTGGATGTGTTTATTTTTTGTTTTTGTTTTTTGACAGTATATAGAGTGAAATAAACAAACTCAAGACTCGAAATAACTGTTTAACAGCTTTTATTTGTCGCTGAAAGAAAGTACAGAACAGTAGTATTTTGCGAGAAGAATAAATGGATTTCCCAGTTAACAGTGTTCTACCCCAATGCGGAACGAAAAGTCTGAGAGTCAAACCGCTAGGACTACTACATGTTTTTTTGAAGCAAGAATTTTGTGAAATTAATTTTTCATCTGGTTCAACCAGTTAAGTGCTATACGTGATACACGCTTTTAGTGATCATGTCTTTAAAGAGATATGACTGACTGGGCAAAAGATTATCCCGCAATAGGTTGCCATTACTTTTTGCGGTAAACTGGTTGCTAGCCAAGGCTATAGAACCCAATCTCTTCTGTTATTTAACCCATGACTGGAAGGAAGAGACGGATTAATACATTTCCCAAAGGTATTTGTGCGTAAGTGAATGCAACGAATTTAACCGGAATTCGAACTCGGCTTGCCGATTTGTCGTTCCGAGTCGATATCCACTGCACCATAACGCACATCCTTCATATGGTAGGTGTCTCTAAAAGAGCTTTCTCGGTTTGCTTTCACGAGGAACGGGAAATCTGAAGTCAGTCTGCCAGTTAGGGTGACGTGTTTTCTATAGCAAAAGTTATAGACCTTAGATCTAGGTTATAATGTGGTAACGAAGGCTGACCTTGAAAGTAGCGCCCACTGAAACGGAAAAGTAGAAAAAATAAGGCTTTCATGTCTTTTGGAACTTCCGGTTTTTCTCTGTTGGTTACCTCTGTCACTGCCATTACTGAATCCCTGCTCTCATATGCCACAATAGCCAACAACAGTAGTTCTTCTTCTTCTATGTACCCTGTCCCTTCAGGACGTAGGCGATCATGGATCTCCACGTCTCCCTATCCCTTGTGGCTCTTAGTATGTTTGCTCCTGTTGCTCCTGGCAACCCCCGTTCCGTCATCCACCTGATCAGGTCCTGCAAATATGTTATCCGCTGCCTTCCTCTGTCTCTCCTTCCTTCTATCTGACCAGTCAGTATCAGGTTCTCCAGGCTTTCCTTCCTCATTGCATGTCCCAGGAACTTCAGTTGTCTCTTCCTGATGCTCAGCATCAATTTCCTTTTTGTTGCCATTCTTTCTAACACTTCGTCGTTGCTTGTATGCTCAGTCCACGATATCCGTAGCATCCTTCTGTAGAACCACATTTCGGCCGCTTCCAGTTTTGTCCTCATTTTCGATGATATTGTCCAGCATTCACAGCCGTACTGAAGAACTGACATCACGTAGCAGTCTAGCACTCTTTTCTTCGTTTCTATTGAGATCTTCCTGTGTGTTAGTATTTTGCTCATCTTCTGGAACGCGTCCTTTGCCATGCCAATTCGCCTTCGGATCTCCGTGTCGCACTTTCCATCTCCTGTTAGGACACTTCCTAGGTACTTAAATTCTTGGACTTGTTTGATTCTGTTATCCCCCACCTGTATTTGGCATTTTGGGTTGTATCTTTTGCTGATGACCATGCACTCAGTTTTCTTAAAGTTTATTTGTAGTCCCATCTTGTCACTCTCCACTGCTACTTTCTGTATGAGATCTTGCAGTTTCCTTTCCGTGTCCGCAATCAGTACTGTATCGTCCGCGTATCTTATGTTGTTCAGGTTGTGGCCTCCAATAATAAATCCTGGTGTGTCATCTAGGGTCCTCAAAATATTCTCGCTGTATAGGTTGAACAAATCCGGTGAAAAGACACAGCCTTGTCTTACGCCTTTTTCTATCTTTGTGTATCTACTGAGGTCGTTACCTGTCCGTATGCAGGCCGTTTGCTGCCAGTAGAGATTCTTGATTATTCTTATATCTTTGCCGAAAATGTCGAGGTTTCCTATCATTTCCATCAATTCTTTGTGTCGTATTTTGTCGAATGCTTTCGCGTAATCAATGAAGCATAGGTACAAGTCTTTCTTCATTTGTAATGCCCTTTCAGAGAGCATCCTAATCATGAATATGGCGTTCCTTGTTCCAGTGTCTTTGACGAACCCGCACTGTTCCTGTCCTATCTCTGGCCTGATTCTGCTTCTCGCTCTATTCATCAGGATTCTGACAATCAGTTTTGTAATGTGACTCATTAAGCTGATAGTTCTGTGTAGTTCACACTCGTTTGCACCTGGTTTCTTCGGCAGTGCTATAAATATCGACTTGCATAGGTCGTCTGGTATTATTCCGCTGCTATAAATTTCGTTTATTATGTCGGTAATCTTTTCTATGCCATACTCTTCTAAAGCTGTCAGCAGCTCTATCACTATGCCATCTGGGCCAGGTGCTTTATTTCTGTTCATTTTGGCCATTGCCGCTTCCACTTCGGATTTTAGTATTTCCGGTCCATCCATCTCCTTGTGTATTCTCGGTTGTTCTCTCTTGTCGCCAAAGAGATCCTTTATGTATTCTTCCCATCGCTGGAGTATTTCCTCTTTCTCTACTATGATTGTCCCTTCCTTGGATTTTATGCATCCTGTTGAGGAACAGGTTTTTTGTCCTGTCAGTTCTCTTATCTCTTTATGCATTTCTGCTTTGTTGTTCCTGCTCAGTCTCTCTACTTCTGCACATTTGTTGTTGAGCCATTCCTCTTTGGCTTGTCTGCATTTGTTCCTTATCTCCCTGTGAAGTTTTTTGTACTCTGTTCCGTGTCTTGGCGTTATTTTTTGTCTCCTTTGCATCATGTGGAGGATCTCTTCGGTCATCCACTCATTTTTTCTTCTTCGTCTGATTTCCTTTGGGGCTATGTTGTTCGCTGAGGTCACCATTGCTTCTTTTAGTGACTCCCATTTTGAGTATCCTTTTCCAATTTGTTCTTCATATTTCTTTTTTACGCTGTTATTATATTCTTTCTGCAGGGTGAGATCATCCTCTAGTGTGTCGTATTGCAGTCTTGGTGTTATGCTGGGTTTCTTCAGTCTTCGGAGTTTCACTTTTAGTTTGCAGATGACTGGGACGTGGTCACTTCCGCAGTCAGCACCTGGGTACGTTTTGCATTGGACTACTGCGTTCCTGAATCTCTTGTTTATAGTTATGTAATCTATTTGGTTCTTCGTGTCCCCTCCTGGGCTTCTCCATGTCCATAAACGTCGTGGGTGTTCTTGGAACCAGGTGTTAGTAATGACCTGGTCATTGGCTGAGCACCATTGGATCCATTTTTCTCCTCTTTCGTTGCGCTCTCCTAGTCCGAAGTTGCCGTTCGTGTCTCCTTCTCTATCTTTACCTACCTTTGCATTTAAGTCCCCCATTACTATCCTGACTTCTTGGCTTTTGCACTGAGCCTTAGCACTGTCCAGTATTGAATAGAATGATTCTATTTCGTCCTCTGAGCTTTGAGTTGTCGGTGCATAAACTACTATAATAGCTATATTGAGGGGCCTTCCTCGCAGTTTAACCAAGAGGACTCTCTCTGACAGTTGCCAGTATCCAAGTACACATCTCTTCACTTGTTTGTTTAGTATTAAAGCGACCCCTTTTTCGTGTTTTTTTCCTCCTGCATATATTATCCTGTGGGTGTCGCTACTGAAATCTCCGTTATTAGGCCATCTTGTTTCACATATTCCTAGGATGCTGATATTCAGTCTGTTCATCTCCTGTTTGACGTTCTCTAGTTGTCCACAGTTCAGTGTCCTGACGTTCCATGTTCCTATAGTGAGTTTGTCTTTGATGCGCACAGTTGCAGGGTAACGGTCCAGCGACACCTGTTGCTCATGTCGTTCTTTCCCGGGCGAGGGACAAATTTTGGAGTAAAATGTCCCCTTTACGCCGTTACTGTATTATATATGATCTGATACCATAACAGAGGTGTCTTTTAAACGAATTAAATCACGTTTAAGTGTAATTTTTTTGAATTTCTTGATAAATAGCAAAATAATTCCCACTGCTTGAAATCCACTGCAAGAACGTTTTGGTTCCCTGTGCGGGCCAGAAAGTTTTTCTTTTTAGAATTCATTTTGCAGATTTATAAATCTAGCATTCGCCTGTGCGTTGAATGCTGCTGTCATATCTGGTCGAGTGCTCCTGCTATTCATCTTGTGGTTCTCGACAAAATCCAAAGAAGGTCTGCAATATAATAGATACTGACTTAGTAGCACGCCTTCAGTCACTTTCTCACCGACGTGAATGTGGCTTCCCTCTGTCTTTTCTACAAATATTTTCATGGCAACTGCTCCGACAAGCTTTTATTCATCTTGAGGTTCTCGACAAAATCCGAAGAAGGATCTGCAATATATTCGATCCTAATTTGGCAGTCTGCCTTCAGTCACTTTCTCACCGACGTGAATGTGGCTTCCCTCTGTCTTTTCTACAAGTATTTTCATGGCAACTGCTCTGACGGGTTTTTTTCCCTCTGGTACTTCGACCACATGTATTTACTCGCACAACTAGATTGGCATATAGGTCCATCCTTTTTTCTGTCGAACTAGTTAAATATAACCTCCTCTTCTTCTCCAACAGTTTCTTTACTCACACTTTTTATTAATGGAACTTATTTTCATTCACTTTCTTCCCTGATAGAAACGGCATCCAAAAGCTAAACGCAACGTCAATTGCTAACTTTTATCTATTTGATTCCCATCCATCTCTTATCATTTTTTTTTTTTACAATCCCCGTACTATTTTCCTTCTCTCGTTGTAATCCCCTGAGCACCAGTGGGATTTCTGCCTTGCTTAGGGTGAAATGATTATAAAATAAAATAATAATGTGGAAGCTTTTCGTCCTGAAGTATTTATTTAATTCTGACCTTGCAAACGGTTAGATATTTGAATTGCATTTCAGTAAAAAAAAAAATAATTAAGTTAAAATTAACGTTTACTTTATTAAATGAAACATAGAAACCCCGAAAATAAATTCTTAGAAGCTAAAAAGCAAAAAAACAAAGTCAAGCATTTAAACTTGCAAGATCAAACGGAGATGTCACGAATAACGTCACGTGTGGGCGGAAAACATTGTGAAGTAGGCGTTACGAAACAGTATTTCCGATTGAACGCATTGTAATAAGGAGACTGGCGCATGCGCAGACAGTGATGGAACATCTTGTTGAATGCTACAATGTTAACAAGACGTAATAATGATCACAATAATAATAACATTAAAAAAGGAACTCGTATCTTTGAAGAATCGTTTTCCCCAGGTCTCCGTTGTGTTTTATCCGACTGTCCCTCAGATTACAAAGGTCTCCTCGCGCGACATCTTAAATGATGAAATCCGGAAGCGGAAGTCACGCGCGGTTTAAGATAACTTATTCATGAATACTGTATGGTTTGAGAAAAACAAAGAAAAGAACAATAAGTGAAAGCATACGATGGATGAAAAAACAAAATTTTTTTAAAGAAGCAGCAATTTTCGGCATTTATTTATTTAATTTTTATAAAATTTACTAGAGATGTTTTTTTTAAAATCATATCACGCCAAGCAACGCGGTAACGCCACTGATGTGCAGGGGGTTACGTAAGAGTGAAAAGACTGGAAAAAAGAAAGCCGGAAACCACACCCTGAACAGGGAACAAGGGATGAGCCTCTACACCTGTACAAAAGACGTGGGTGGAGTGTGAACCGGGCGATAGTTTAGTCTATCTACTCCAATTGAGAAAAAAAATGAAAAAGGGGAAAAAAAGTGAAAAGATTGGAAAAAGAAAGCCGGAAACCACATCATAAACAGGGAACAAGGGATGAGCCTCTACACCTGTACAAAAGACGTGGGTGGAGTGTGAACCGGGCGATAGTTTAGTCTATCTACTCCAATTGAGAAAAAAAAATGAAAAAAGAAAAAACAAAAGTGAAAAGATTGGAAAAGAGAAAGCCGGAAACCATATCCTGAACAGTGAACAATGGATGAGCCTCTACACCTGTAACAATAGACGTGGGTGGAGTGTGAACCGGATGATAGTTTAGTCTATCTACTCCATGATATGAAAAATGATCTAAAACTATGAATTACTTGACCTGTGGAAATTCCACGGGTTTTGAGAGTTCAAATTAATCCTTATTTCCTCATGCCTCTGCTCTTCTCTCGCCTTTTGATTTTATCTTCTCATGTTCTCCTTTATCTAATAAAATTAAAGTTATCTACTATTTGATAGTTATTTTATTCTTTTGCCTGTATCTTCTCATTCACTCCCGTATCCATTATAATACAATTAATATTATCCATTATATAAAGGTTCTTCTCTTCTCTCACCTTGTATGTTAGCATTCTCTTGCCTATCCGTTCCAATACAACTAAAATTATTCATTATCTTATTTCTCTGTTCTTCTCTCGTACTTTGCCTGTATCTTCTCATTCTACCCCTTATCCTTTCGAAAACAATTAATATTATTCATTATTTCTTGATTCCACTCTTTGTTTTCATAATCACCTGTATCTTCTCATTCTTTTCCTTATTCTTCCCAAAACATCTAAGATAATTCATTTTCTTATATCTCAGCTATTTTCTCCTACTCTACCAGTATCTTCTCGTTCTATCCCTTATCCTTTCGAAAACAACTAAGATTATTCATTATTTCATGCTTTTCTCTCGCCTTTTTTCTGTATCTTCTTATTCGTTTATTTATCCACTGTAATAACGATTATTATCATCTGTTGTCTCATGTCCAATGCCTTCTCTCACTCTTTGCTTTTATCTTCTTATTCTCTCTCTTATCCTTACCGATAAAACTAACATCACTCAAAATCATGCCCTTGATCTTCTCTCATCCTTTATCTGTATCTTCTCATTCTCTCCCATATCCCATCCAATGAAACTAATTCCAACCATGGAATTTGATTTACGTCTCTGATGCGGAGGAGCTACATAATAGTTAAAGTTTAGACAAGAAGAGAGTGAAGAGAAAGACGAACTAGTTACAGGGAGTGTCAGGGAAAGGGTATGAGAAAGATAGGAACACAGGTGTGAAACCATTTGCGAAGGTAGAGAGAAAGGAAGAGAACAAGATATAGAAAGAACTGGATTCAAGTGGATAAGAGATGGGTATTGACATTGCATGTAAATTCCTTGAGGTTGTAGCTGTCAGGAAAACAAGTATATCGAAGGGAGTTCCATAGGCTGAAATGCGAGAAAAGAAGCTGAGGGAGTAGAATTATTGGCTGCATTTGGTTGATCTATGAGAAAGATAGGAACACAGGTGTGAAGACATTTGCGAAGGTAGAGAGAAAGGAAGAGAACAAGATATACGTGGTGATGTAGAAAGAACTGTATTTAAGTGGATAAGAGATGGGTATTGACATTGCATGTAAATTCCTTGAGGTTGTAGCTGTTAGAAAAGCAAGTATATGCAAGGGAGTTCCACGGGCTGAAATGTGAGAAAAGGAACGGATGGAGTAGAATTGTCGGCTGCATTTGGTTGATCTAACTGTAAATGGGAGGGACCTTGTTGCCAGTCTGGTTGCACGAGTAAGTTCTTGTGGCGAAGGGGGCACGAGTTCATCGAAGCAGAAGACATGAAAATATTTGTAGAATGGGAAGCTACATCACGCCAGTGAGGGAAAATTTAGGCAAGGGAAGGCGGGCTTTGGTGCTTTTCATCACGAAGCTGTCCTTGAATAAAAACTTTAGCTACCAGTCTTACATGACGTGTAAAGTTAAACCTTTCAGTAGAAAAGGCTATTGAAACTGTTGAAAAAAAACAAAGAAATGCCTAAAGAAGGTGAAACGAACTGGTGAATCAGGGACAATCTAGCGAAAAGAGTTTTTAGCAGAAACCAGCTGCACCGCACACAGAACAACAGACAGCTTGTTGACAAATATCAAAATATTAGTCTATATTTCTGAGATGAGGTAGCAGAGTATTTACATAATTAGGACGATTGTTCTCATCTTTGTTGCCATTTGTACGACGTTTTGGTCGTTCTATGCTCTGGCTTCTCCTAATCCGACCAAACATAGAGATGAACACAATATGGGAACCAGCAATAAGGAGTGCCATAAAAAATCATTAATGTCAAAAATTTCAATATGAGCTCTAGTAAAAATTATTAGAAAAAAACCATAGCATCGAAAATGCTAGAGAAAAAACCATTAACATCAAAACATTACAATATGAAATCTGGTAAATAATGAAATACTGGTTATGTTTATAAATCTTTAAAATTTAGTTGTTCATATCTTTTGCAAGTCAAGAGACGTGGTTAAGTATTGGAATCTAGACATGTGACCTGCTCGAACTGCATACCCATTTTCTAGGTGTTAAGAAAATTTGACCGCGGTCAGGGATCAATTTGCTATTTTCTATCCAATCAGAATCCAGAATCTTAATTTTCACACTGACTTGTGAAATTTGCCTTAGTCTGGGTTTTTCCAAAGTGTTTTCAGTCATTCCGATCTATTTTTTCGGGTGTATAATTTTACTTTTTTGCAATTTACTTAATCGTTGGATGATATAAAACTACAAGAATGGGTTTGTTGGAGAAAATGCAGCAGGCGTCTTGATTGCCTCTGTATAACCCAGGCAAATGAATGCGTTCATTAGTGCGGAAATAGGTATTGCAATTTTCATCATGAAGCTGACCTAGACTGAGACACCTCTACTACCAGTCATAGAAGAGCTGTATAGGAAACGCTCGATGAAACCATCTAATAAAGGCGGAGAAACTCCCAAACAAGGCGAAACATTTTGTTGAACAAGGGACAAACTGGTTCTTTTCTGATGAAAATGTGTTTGTCGATATCAGCTGCACAGCTCTCTGATGAACAGACGGGTTGCCTACAATTCATATGACGTTTCTAGTGTCATCAAGACCAAGTTTTGTACCAGTGTCATCACTGAGACATTTTATGATACTGCGGCTAAACTTTAATTCATTTTCTTCTTTGATAAGGCGTCTGACATTATCTATGTAGAATAGGGGAAAAAACACTTTCTATTTTAGTTTGTAAACAGTTATTAATGATTAGTTCATGTGAAAGGGAGATTAAAGACAGAGTGAACAGAATGGATCACCGGGAGTCTCCTTAAAAAAATTCCTTCTAAAATATTCAACCAGTTGGAAGTGACAGTATGTTTGGTGTGATATAGATATAACTAGCAGTATAGCCCGGCGTTGCTCGGGTGTAATGAAAGCATTAAAACTAATCCATGGTCCTGGAGCTCAGACTCTTTGGACGTTGACACGAAAGACTAAAAAGCAATAGTTGTTTCCAGTTAAAGCGAAACTGTAGACTGAAAGAAAAATGAATGGATGTAAGTCAAATTTTGATTTTCTGGTATCGATATCAAATAAGTTTTTTCGTCGTAAACTGAATTTTGAAGGCTAAATAAGTCCTCTGAATAAATGATATCATGGATGAGACTATGAACTACAATTATATCTACTTAGAGCCAAACCCGAAGCAAAAACTAAAATAAAAGGGCTGGGAAAATACAGACATACAGGCAGATAAACAGACACACACACAAACATATTGCCTTTTATATATATATATATATATATATATATATATATATATATATATATATATTATCGATTTTCTGCACTATTGTAAGAACTGCAACCATGAAACTTCTGAATATCGTTTCTTATGTCTTTGTCTATGAGTGTATCAAATTTGATTAAAATCGGACCACTCCTTCTATAACCCGATTTTTTCGATTATCGATTTTCGATATTTATCGGGGGTACCTTGACACAAAACCTAGCTAAGAACACTCGCAGACGCCTATAGTATAACTGTGTAAATTTTCAAGAAAATCGGTTCAGCCGTTCCGAAGTCTATAGGTAACACACACACACACACACACACACACACACACACACACACACACAGTTCCATTTATAAATAAGTTTAGATTAGATGTGGCTTTCCACAGTTCTCTGTTTAAAGAGGTTTATTATCAACGAGTAGAATTTGTACATTTTTAAATTTTTATTATCACCGAGTAGAATTTGTATATTTTTAAAGCCTCATGATCCAGGAGTGAGACACATCAAATGCTTTACTGCAATCTATCTAATCCATACTCTAATTTATGCCTTATACTACAATTTTCCAGGAGTAATTTATTTATTAGTAGTTGATCTTTGCAACCATATGAACCTCTGCGAAGTTCCTTTCTGTTCCATTGAGAAAAGAGTAAGTATATTTCGTCAGTAAAAAAGTGATAAATCTATGTTTTTATCATCTTTTTCATTTGTTTTAATGGTACCTCGATGTGGTGCATTGATTGGCATGTTTGTTTTACTAGAACCCATTACAACTGAGTAGTGAGCTCGATCCTCAGTGGGTACCACTTGCTTGCGGCCTTGTCCCATATCTAAGCGACGCTTAAAACCACCCGTTTTGGATAAGAAATATGTAGAACATTGAATGATATATTCTGGAATTTCATTTGAGTTATTAATCAGCATTGATAGAGTTTTCGTAAGAGATTCATGGTGATAGAGTCAAGTTGGGTATCTTGTTATTTTCATATATTTTTAAAAAAATTAAATTAAATCTTTTAAAAGGAAAAATTTAATAATTATTCATGAATGGTTTTCTTTTAATCACTTGTTTCTACAAAAAATGTTTTTGCTTTTCTATTAATCATCAATAACATTGTAATATCAATTGCCAAATATATCTATGTCAATTATACAACAGACCAAAAGTTCCACTCCAAAAAGGTGCTGCTCCGTATAGATGGCTGCTACGGACAAACCACCGCTTTGAATGGATTGTCGCCCCCCCCCCTGCTCCTTAGTATTACCACTGACCTTGTCATTTCCTGGGGTTCCCATTTTGGGGATTTTGTTACAGCTTGTCTCACATTATTCTTGGTTATATCTTTCTGTTCTTGTACAGGGATTATTCTTCATTTTCTCTTGTTTTTGTTTGTGCCACTCTGCATTGGGATTTTATTCCTTTGGGCTACCACAAATATTCTCCCAAAACTTTTTACACTTCTTCAATAGATGGTGGCTTTTTGACTTTTTCTTCTTCTTCTTCTTCTTCTTCTTCTTCTTCTTATTATTATTATTATTATTATTATTATTATTATTATTATTATTATTATTATTATTCCTTAGTTGGCATGTATGTTACACTCTGTCACTACTTCATAAATAATGGACTATTATTATTATTTTAAAATTCCATTACAGGTTCTATCTCAGTAACAGGATCTGGATGTTATTCATACCAGTTCCTTGCAGTTTTCTTCGCATAAAAGTTGCAGATTTTCCAGTGCAGATATTGACCCACTCTGTCATATATATATATATATATATATATATATATATATATATACAGCTTGTCTCACATTATTCTTGGTTATATCTTTCTGTTCTTGTAAGAGATTGTCCTTCATTCTATCTTGTTCTCATTTCATCCACATGGCATGGGGATTTTATTACTTTGGGTTGCAACAAATATTCTACCAAAATTTTTGTTCTTCTTTTTCAGAAGATGGTGATATTTTAAGTTCAATAACTGATTCTCTAATTTTCTTGCAAAATGTCTTGACACCCGTTTGAAATATGTGTGTCAATAGAACCTACATGACTTTTCATATCATCTTGTACTCTGTGCCTTGAATTGCAGTTTCTGATTAAATTTTTTTTTGATTTGTGAATTTCATTGACTGTTTAATTTTATATTTATACTTGATCGTCTTAAATTTCCGTATTAAACTATTTAAATTTCTTGAAATCTCATCGTGTATCGTTAACTCACGTCTATTTTTTTTTCACTTTCTGGTCTTAATTTTACATTCCAGCTGGAATTTTTTGTCTGTTAAAATCTTTTATTTACTTGAGATTAACTTTTTCAGTTTAGCTTCCAAAGCTTATGCATATATTACATTATTCACTTCTGGTTGTTGGCTGTGGTGCAGTGGATATCGGCTCAGAACGAGAAATCGGAGAGCCGAGTTCTAATTCCACTTGAATTCGTTGCATTCACCTACGCGCAAATAACCTTCGGAAAGATATTATTCCGTCATTTCTTCTTCCAGTTACGACAGATTGGGTTGTATAGTGTTGGATGGCAATCAGTCTACCTCTAAAAGTAATGACAACCTACTGCGGGAATATCTTCTGCCCAAGCGTGTATTACATATAGCATTGAATGATGGTTTTCTAATTGTCTGTCTGTTAACTATGTTTGCAATGCAGTGTTACATATTTGCACGATGTTTTTACTAGACTTTCTGACATGAATTTTTGCAAGTCGGTGTCTTTCTGACATTTGTGTGCGAGTTAGTTTGTTGCTTATCTAAATGATGTTGGTTTTCGCTTCAGTGCGTTGTGGTGCAGTGCATATCGGATCTGAACGAGAAATTGGGGAGCCGAGTTCGAATTCCAGTTGAATTCATTGCATTCACTTACGCACAAATACCCTTTGGGAAAGATATTAATCCGTCTTTTTCCTCCAGGTATGGGTTAAATAACAGGACATATTGAGTTCTATAGCCTTGGCTGGCAACCAGTCTACCGCAGAAAGCAATGGTAACCTACTGCGGGATAATCTTCCACCCAGTCAGTCATGTCTCTTTCGAGACATGATCGCCCAAGCGTGTTTCACTTATGGCACTTAAGTGGCTCCTTTAACGATTGATTCGTCTTCGTCAGTGACTGAACCTGAATTAATGCAATTCACAATTCTTTATATTTCGTGAGATATTATTATTTCGTTTCTCATTGTCATATATAAATATAGTGTCGCTACCAACACATGAGTTTGAACACAGATCCCCATGGAAGAAACATAGTCGAGCTCATTTTGACCTAATTAGAGGAATTGTAGTGACGTTGTAAAAATGAAATGTATATGAGTACATAATAAACATTTGTGGCTGAGATAGAAAAAAGTTTGACAGTATTCTCCGAAAGTATTATTTCTAGTATATTTGACTTTACAAAAGTGGTGACCAGTATTTACGCAAAGAAACAAAACAAGTATCCTACAAGTCGTAATAAGATATTCAGTTGATATTTACCACTTCACTAAAAAGACGTCATATTCGCTACAGAGAAATATTCAGCGGAGAAAATGTAAGAACTAAAATCTATCATGATTCAAATGCCGTCGCTACAAAAGCAATATAAAGAACAATTGCAGCAACAAAAACAGTTACCTGAACAGCAATTAAAATTACAACAACAATAATTTTTTAATTATTATTTAATAAAACTACGAAAAAATCATCAATTTTATTAACTCCAGATGTTGTTGCGAATTCAGTTAGCGATTTTGTATACAATCCAGACGAAAGGATAATTTTTTAACTTATTATAGAAAATACGAAAGGATCTTGAAAAGGGATTGTTCGCATTAGAATGATGAAAAGAAAATTTGTTTATTATTAAGATAATGCGAGAAGTTCGAGTTAAATGATTTAACTCTGAATTTACTTAAATGCCTAATATTCGTACAGGGCTTAACATCTTATAAGGAAGCGAAAATAAAATCTTGTATACTTGCTAGTTTAGAATAAATTCCAAATTAACTCTCCAGAAAATAGCGGAAGAGTGTCAACGCATTGTATATCTGAAAATCGTTAAGGCAAGTATTGAGGAAAGAGGCTTTCCATCAGTACATAGCATCCCACCAACTAAGAAAAAGGACTATAGACGTTTTTCAACTCCTAACAGAACAGTATAAAAGACGATAAGCTCCTACCTCAATACCGACATATGTGTTATGGTGTCAATAAATACTAACTTGCGTGACTTTTCGGAACGCAGCTGTGATGCAGGCAAGAGGCAGTCGGAATGAAGTCTAGAGGCAGTAGTAAGACAGTCGAGACACAGCGTAACTATACTGTTCGAATGTACACTTCTATTTGCTGATTACTAATACTATTACTCGTATATATATATATATATATATATATATATATATATATATATATATATTCTGTTATTCGAATACACTGTTCAAACCTACCTTCTTTGTTTCTGTGTCTTTCTTCCTTGCCAAACAGGCCAGAAAAACTTGGCGACAAAGATTTCGCCATAATGATATGGAAGATGTAAAAAAAAGTATTTTAGAGATTTAAAGATTACGGTTTTAAATCACTGAAAGAAAATACAAACTGTTTATGCCCAGAATTAAATATCTAGGACAAATTATCGATGCAAACGGTAAACGACAAGATGCTTTCAGGATGAACGCAATAAAAGACATGCCTGCCCCAACAAATGTAACAAAGTTAAAAGCATTTTTAGGGTTTGCTAATTACTAAATTAATCAATAAATGAAGATACGAAGAAAAATGCTTA
Organism: Ascarosepion bandense; assembly: GCA_037127315.1. Classification (NCBI taxonomy): domain Eukaryota; kingdom Metazoa; phylum Mollusca; class Cephalopoda; order Sepiida; family Sepiidae; genus Ascarosepion; species Ascarosepion bandense. The sequence continues at coordinate 299,800 of JBBBDQ010001140.1, forward strand.
AACTCAGTTTATCAACATTCGTCTGGTCCACAGGTGTCTATACATAGATTTTAGGCCTGTTGATGTTGGTGTCTTAATCGTTGATGGGGCACTAATTTTAGTCAATTTTAAGGGTGTGGTTAAGGGTTTTTCAGATATTGAGTCATGATAATACACCAATTCATACTGCTAAAGTTGTGGCTGAATGTCACGAGGAATATTCTAATGAAGTAGAACATATTATCTGGCCCCGAAATCTCAACATCATTAAACATTTATGGTTCATTTTAGAAAAACATGAATTAAGGGCATCCTTGAATAACCTGCTATATAAAGATATTAAATGGAATTGGTTAGATAAATGTCAAACTGCTTTCGAAGTGATTTAGGAAGTCTTAACGATAGACTCGTCACGAACTCATTTTGACTTTAGATTAAAGATTGTGGTTGCATCAGATGAAAGTGATTCGGGTATTGGAGCGGTGATACGACACAAATATGAGGACGGAAAACTAAAATAATAGCTCACGCTTCAAGATCATTAATAGCAGCTGAAAAAAATACAACCAGATAGAAAAGAAAACAATGGCTGTTCTATTTGCTATGAAAATGTTTAATAAAATAAATAAATAAATAGTAGAGAATTCATTCTACAAACAGACCATTGTCCATATATCGATCAAAGTAGTATGTTATCACAGTAGGGAAATATCTTATTAAACTATAATTATAAAATGGAGTTTCTACCAACCAAAACACAGAGTCATCCGGACTATATAGATTAATAACAAAATTCTGCAAACTACTTGAGAACGTAGTAGCTGCGGAGATAAGTGCAATGTCGTAAGAGAGCTGCCCGTAACTTTAGAGAAAATAAGAATTACGTTGGAAAAAGAAGATTTTATAATAAAAATGAAGAAGCAAATAAGATTTAAAGAAAAAAAAAACAGATGAACAGAGCGAAAACGCTCCACCAAACCACAGGCCTCTGCAGAATCATACACTCCCATAGAAATACAAAAATTAGGGTTGTTTTTCTCGTTCACAGGTGTCCATACATAGGTTTTTGGGCCTGTTAATGTTGCTGTGGAGATGTGTGTTGTGGTGCGGGATGTGCGTTGTAGTGCAATTGATATCGACTTGGAAAGACAAATCGGGAAGCCGAGTTCAAATTCCAGTTGAATTCATGCCATTCACTTACGCACAAATACCCTTAGGAAAGGTATTAATCTGTCTCTTTCCTCCTGTTATGGGTTAAATAATAGGACAGCTTGGGTTCTATAGGCTTGGCTGGCAACCAGCCTACTACGGAAAGTAATGGCAACCTAGTGCGGAATAATCTTCTGCCCAGTCAGTCATGTCTTTTTCAAGCCCAAAGCATGTATCACGTATTGCACTTAACTGACTAAATGAAGATAATAATTGGAAACGTAAATAAAGCTTCTACTGGGCAAAAAGTGGGGGATCAGTTTTCTATTGTTATTAAGTAATAAACTGATCCCCTACTAATTACTTCTTATTAATACAATCTGTCTCTTCTACCTTCAGCTATATTTTAAAGAGCAGGATAGAAAAGCTTCTGCCCAGTCAGTCATGTCTCTCTCGAGACATGATCGCCTTAACGTGTATCACGTATGGCACTTAACTGAATGAAGATAATACTTGGAAACATAAGGAAAGATTCTACTGGGCAAAAAGTGGGGAATCAGTTTTCTATTGTTATTAAGTAATAAACTGATCCCCCACTAATTACTACTTATTAATACAATCTGTCTCTTCTACATTCAGCTATAGTTTAAAGAGCAGGATATATATATTCTGTACAGTCAGTCATGTCTCCTTTGAGACATGATCGCCCAAAGCGTGTCTCACGTATGGCACCTTAACTGACTGATGTTGGTGTTTTAGTCGCTGATGGGGCAGTAATTTTAGTCAAGTTTAAGGGTGTCGTTAAGGGTTTTTTAGATATTGACGGAGAGAAGTTACAAATAAAAAACTGGATGAAAGTGCAATCCATTTTGATTTTGTTTTTGTGAACCAATTACTTGCTTAGGCCGTGTTCTTCCATAGATTTAGGCCTAAGGAATTCTTTAAAAATTTGGAAATTAAACCATTCTTGAAAAGAGAATATGTGTATTTCCTTTCTTACTGTAGTGGATCTTCGTCGCCAATTTTTTGTGGAGTTGTGCCGAAACTTCGCCTCAATGTTGTAGAAACCGGTTTGTGCCGGAAGTAAGACATGGAACAAGAAGGTATCTTCAAAACAGTGTATTACTATAACAAAGAAACAAGATATTCACAGAAAGTGTTAATTAATAGTAATATAGAAATAAGTTTTATAACGCTGCCTGACTAGTAGCTGTCGTTAACTGCTGTACTTGACTGCTTGTCGTTGCTCGTATCTGCTCTCAACTCTTCTTCATCGAGCCTTAGAAGTCACGCAGATAAATAGCAAAAGGAAGAGTTCATTTCTCGTGGGAGGGTACCATAACACTTCCGTATACACATACTGGTAATGAACAATATAATGGAAACACATAGTACCATAATAGCATAATTTAGAAAATTTGAATAAACTGTCAAAAGATTGTTTATTTTTATATTTGTTATAATAATATTATTAGTACTTGATTTTTTTGCTAAAATTGTAGTTTTTTTTTCCAGATATTATTTAAATAAATTTATTAAAATTAACAGTCAGGATTATTTAAAAACTTTAAGTGATGAACTTCCTTCTATGATTCAGGAATGTTTTCAGGAGAAATACCATCTTTCAGGATGATAACACACCTATTCATACTGCTGAAGTTGTGGCTGAATGGCACGCGGAACATTCTAATGAAGTAGAACATCTTATCTGGCTACCACAGTTCCAAAATATCAAGATCATTAAACATGTATGGTTCATTTTAGAAGAACAAGTGAGGAGACGATATCATCCACCGTCAACATTGATAGAATTGGAGACAGTTTTAGTTGAAGAATGGGTAAAAATTACTCTGGAAACAATTTAAAGTTTGTACGAGTCGATTAATCGCAGAATTGAATAAGTAATTACTCATAATATATACCTTTTATTGAAATAGATTTGATTGCAATTTCAAAGGTGTTTCCATTATACTATCCATCCACTAAATATTTAGAGATATGCTTTTCTTTTTTTTTATTAGCGTTCAGATGCATGAAAAAGAGTGCGAGTTTCTGTAAACAACAGGGGATCGAAATTATTATTATTATTATTATTATTATTATCCCTTTGATTTCTGGTGTATAATCAATTTTTCCGGGTTCAAATCAGAGACCTAAGGTCAGAAATGGTATCATGACATTTTTCACTGAGTACTTAAAAAAATGAAAAACGACAAAGATAGCACAAAATGTACATATATAAAGCACATCGAAATGTGTGACCAGTACTTGTGAGTACATTCTTATATTTCGTTAAGGCTTACTTAAGCTGACGAAGATCAATGAGTCTATCGGAACATTTTTCAATCAATCCGAGGACTCAACTACAACTGGAATTCTTGATGTCTTCATGTCAAACATTTTTGCTTTAAATTTCAAGATGTTCTTTTATATTATAATCCTCAAATTTCAAGGTGATGTTTATACAAGTTTCTCTGCTTCCACTGGCCGTTCTCTGCTGGCGAATCCGTGTGTCGAGGTCTTTTTATAGTCTTCTAGAACCGGGACTTTCCTTCCGGTTTTGCCTCGCCCACGCAACGCCCACGTAATTCCAAGAGACACCTGTTCTGTTTGCCTCCGTAGTCATTTCCGCCGCTGGCGGAAATAAGGTCAAACGAGCCTGACTCATAACCCTGCGACATCCGCTCTAGGCCCCGACAGGATGTATTTCTCAAACACCTGTCTTGTCGTTCGCCGACCCCTTCACCGACGGGAAACACCATCGATTGCATCAACCTTCCTCGGGTGGGGCCAGATTGTTATATTACAAATAGTCCTTTGAATATCTTTAAAAATACATTACAATCTGCAGGGACTACTATATCAATAAAAAGACATATTCTGTTTCTTTTTCTTCGATCATGATGTTTAATGATTAGCTTTCATTGTACGTACCATTTCTCTTACCGGCTTACAAGATCTTTGTATTTTAATAGTTCTTTGAAGATATTTAAAGATACATCACGATCTGCGAAGCCTACCATGTCAATAAGAATGAGTATTCTGTTTTTGTGGTCTTTGATCACGATGTCTGACTAAATGGCTTTGATTTTTGTATCTTTGTGTATGGTAAACTCCCGTGAAATTTTTACACGTCTAATCTCTGTTACCCGGTCTGGGTAATGTTTACACCATTTCTTGCAGTTTCATTCCTTTAAAAGTTTTGTGAAAAGGCGATGCGAAACGATACTTCATTTTTACCCAAAGCTAATGCCTTGGTAAAGAATGAAACCGTTTCTCGGGTATCACTGGCTGCTCCTCGGGCAATACATGTAAAATGAATTTTCCTTTAGAAATAAGAAGAAATTATCATTATCATTACAGATGAGGCGAACAGAAACTACACTTTCATCATATATGTCTGAGGAGTATACGAATGTGTAAATCGATTAAAACTCTCTGCTATTTCAATGAGTGCCAAATGACTAACTTTAAAGATGAGAAAATATTATCAAAACAAGTGGCCCGTCAAAAAATACGTCAAAATATTTATATTGATACGCCGTCTAAAATATATATATTGATGTATCTACTATTAAGTACCTTACATTGAGTAATAAGAAAAAACATCCCTTCTTACCGTGACAGGAGGAGGTATATATATATATATATATATATATATATATATATATATATATATAGCTCAGAGGTCCAATCGCCGACTGACGCCAAATCGGTCGGGTTTCAATCCTGGGTTAAAAAGCAATCGGAGTCTAACCGTAATGATGAGCTGTGATACAGCGAAACAAATCTGTCTGCGGATGACTATTTACGCTCTCATACCCTGATTGAGCACTCTGGAAAAATGGTAGACTTTGAAAAACAGTAGCTACTCTGGCATCTACGCATCGTTCATTCAGCAATGAATTAGAACACTCTCAGCTAGTGGGCGTGTATAATGATAATATACACGCTAAAAAGTCTGCCTCCTTCTACCGAGCGTCCATAGTTCAGAGGTAGAATCGCCGACTGGTGCCAATTCGGTCGGGTTTCAATCCTGGGTAAAAAGCAATCGGAGTCTAACCGTACTGATGAGCTGTGATACAGTCAAACAGATCTGTCTGCGGATGACTATTTACGCTCTCAAATCCTGATTGAGCACACTGAAAGAATGGTAGAGTTTGAAAAACAGTAGCTACTTTAGCATCTACGCATCGTTCATTCAGCAATGAATTATAACACTCTCAGCTATTGGGTGTGTATGATGATAATATACACGCTAAAATGTCTGCCTTCTTCTAACAAGCGCCCATAGCTCAGAGGGAGAATCGCCCTGACGCCAATTCGGTCGGGTTTCAATCCTGGGTTAAAAAGCAATCGGAGTCTAACCGTACTGATGAGCTGTGATACAGCGAAACAGATCTGTCTGCGGATGACTATATATATATATATATATATATATATATTCTTCTGTACTTCACGACATAATAATTGCAAAAAATAGAATTATAAGGCACTGTTAAAAAGCGAACTTGTGACAAGAGCGTTTATAACTGGTAGTAATTTTAATAACTGCTACTAAAGAGAATGAACTGCGCCGACGCTGCCTCGCTATTGTCTCTGATAAAATGAGCCAACGATGCGTTGCTATTGTCTCGCTCTCCATGAGCGTGAAAGGAGGGTTACAGGGTGTTGCATCAAAATCCGACTCTTGACAAAAAGAAAACGAAATAGGCAATAAAAACAAAAGTTTTATATGCAGAGACCCGACAGTTTATTTAGCAACATTTCCGGCGACTGTTAGCAACAACGGCGTAAAGGAGGCAGTTTTTTCCAAAATCTGTCCCTTGCCCGGGAAGGAACGACATGAGCAACTGGTGTCTCTGGGCCGTTACCCTGCGACTGTGCGCAACAAAGAAAGGATTACCTTGAGGACATGGAACCTCAGGACGTTAAACAACTGTGGACAACTAGAGAATGCCAAGCAGGAAATGAACAAACTGAGAATCAATATTCTGAGAATATGCGAAACCAGATGGCCAAGTAATGGAGACTTCAGCAGCGACGACCATAAGATAATATACACAGGAAGCAAAAATAATGAAAAAGGAGTTGGCTTAATACTGGACAAAGAAATGAAGAAATGTGTTTTGGGATACTGCCAGTTCTCCGAAAGAGTTCTCCTGGTCAAATTGAAAGGGAGACCGTTCAACAAAGTAATTATAGTCATTTATGCACCAACAATACAAAGCACTGAGGAAGAAATAGAATCTTTTTACTCCAGAATAGAGAATGCCAAGGCTCAATGTAAAAGACAGGAAATCAGAATCATCATGGGAGATTTGAATGCCAACGTAGGCAAGGAGAGGGGAGGTATGACAACTGGAAACTTTGGGTTAGGAATCCGCAACGAACGAGGAGAAAAATGGGTCCAATGGTGCATAGCAAATGACCAGGTAATAACGAACACCTGGTTTCAAGAACACCCACGACGTCTATGGACATGGAGAAGCCCAGGAGGTGACAGGAAAACCAGATAGAATACATAAACATAAAGAGCAGATTCAGAAATGCAGTGGTTCAATGCAAATCCTATCCAGACACTGACTCTGGAAGCGATCACGTTCCAGTCATCTGCAATCTAAAGGTGAAACTCCGGTGATTGAAGAAGCATAGTGCAGCACCAAAACTGAAATACAACACACTCGTGAATGACCTCAACCTACAGAAAGAATACACTAACAGCGTGAAAACCAAATACGAAGAACAAATTGAAAAATGTCACTCTAAATGGGACTCGCTAAAGGAAGCAATAATGACATCGGCAAACAACATTTCCCCAAAGGAAATTAGGCGCAGAAAAAAAAAACGAGTGAATGACTAAAGAGATTCTCGACATGATGCAAAAGAGGCAGAAATGATATCAAGGCATAGAATGGAGTACAGGGAACTACACAAGGAAATAAGAAGAAAATGCAGACAGGCTAAAGAGGAATGGCTCAATGACAAATGTGCAAAAGTAGAGACATCGAGCAGGAATAATAAAGCAGAAATGCATAAAGAAATAAAAGAACTGACAGGACAAAAACCCTACTCTTCAACAGAATGTATAAAATCCAAGGATGTAATAATCATTTTGAAGAAAGAGGAAATCCTCCAACGATGGGAAGAATATATAAAATATCTTTTCCACGACAAGAGAGAGCAACTGATAATACACAAAGATGAGGACGGACCGGAAATATTAAAGTGTGAAGTGGAATCTGCAATCGCCAAACTGAATAGGAACAACCTAAGGTACGCAGATGATACAGTGCTGATAGCAGACACAGAAGGGAAACAACAAAACCTCCTACAGAAAGTAGCTGAAGAGAGTGATAAGAAAGGACTAGAAATAAACTGCAAGAAAACCGAATGCATGTTCATCAGTAAAAAGGGCAGCCCAATATGCCAAATACATGTCGGGGATAATAGAATCAAGCAGGTACAAAAATTAAAATACCTGGGAAGTGTTATAACAGAAGACGGAAAGTGCGATACAGACATTTTTTTTAATCTTATCACCTCGAGCAAGGCGGTAACGCCACTGATGTGCAGGGGGTTACGTAAGAGTGAAAAGATTGGAAAAGAGAAAGCCGGAAACCACATCCTAAACAGGGAACAAGGGGTGAGCCTCTACACATGTACAATAGACGTGGGTGTGGTTGTGAACGGGGCGATAGTTTAGTCTATCTACTCCAATTGAAAAAGAAAAAAATGAAAAAGAAAAAAAAAATGAAAAGTGAAAAGAATGGAGAATAGAAAGCCGGAAACCACCTGTACAATAGACGTAGGTAGAGTGTGAACCAGGCGATAGTTTAGTCTATCTACTCCAATTGAAAAAAAAATGAAAAAGAAAAAAAAAGAAAAGTGAAAAGATTGGCAAAGAGAAAGACGGAAACCACCTGTACAATAGACGTGGGTGGAGTGTGAACCGGGCGATAGTTTAGTCTATCTACTCCAATTGAAAAAAAAATAAATGAATTGGCATGGCGAAGAAAGCATTCCAGAAGTTGAGTAAAGTATTAAGAAACAGGACAATTTCGCTAAAAACAAAGAAGAGAGTACTGGATGGCTATGTGTTGTCAGTTCGTTAATATCGTAGTCAAGGAAAAAGATGAAGGAAAAACCTGAAGCAACTGAAATGTGCTTCTACAGAAGGATGCTGCGAATATCATGGATCGAACATGTGAGCAATGATGAGGTCTTAGAAATGATGGAAACAAAAAGGAAATTAATACTGAGCATCAGGAAGAGACAGCTGAAGTTCCTGGGACATGCTATGAGGAAGGGAGGCTTGGAGAACCTGATACTAACAGGCTAGATAGAGGGGAAAGAGACAGGGGAAAGCAACGGATAACATATTTGAAGGACCTAATCAGGTGGATGACGGAACGAGGGTTGCATTGTGTAACAGGAGAAGGCGTGCTAATAGCCACCAGGGATAAGGATAGATGGAAAGCCATGCTCGCTTCCGTCCTGAAGGGACAGGGCCCATAGAAGAAGTTACATTCTACATTATTTTTCAGTGCAATCGCCGCCGACGTCGACCATCTCAAGGCGTACGCAAAATGAGTCACATGCTTTGGCGACTATCTCCTTGTCTATAGCGGCGACTGACTCTACGATGGCAGCTTTCAGAGTGTCGACCGTGTTGTGGGCGTGCTTGTTGGTCTTGGCCTTGATATTTATATATATGATCTTGAAACATTTTTTAGGATATTCTACAAATCTATGGGTAATAACTATTTTGCAGCTAAAAAAGCCGCTCCTCAGACACCAATCATACAACAGTTAGTGTTTAAAATCATCCAGAAAATCCCTTTTTATATATAAAATCCTTTCTTGTATATATATATATATGTGTGTGTGTGTGTGTGTGTGTGTGTGTGTGTGTGTGTGTGTGCGCACCACGTTCTTTATTGTAGTTGAGAGGATGGTTATGATAAGAAATGTGGCAAAGAGGTACTACGATTTGTGACCAGCCCGATGTCCGAGTATTAAACCAAAGCATGACACGTGTAGCACTGGCTGCTTGGTTACTGGATGCGAAATTAGTTTTACCATTAGATATCACTACTATTACAATTAGAGATAAAGCGAATAGATACTGCACGTTTATTCAAGTCTGACGTAAACTAAAGCGTAACTCGAATTTAACTTTTTTCTCCGTCAATGAATGCCAAATAATCTTTATATTTAGAGATGAGATGTTATTACCATTATAATTAGAGAGGTACTACGATATATATATATATATATATATATATATATATATAATAAAACTGACTCTGTACGTATCTAGATCCTAAAATTTTACAAAAGCAAACCTTGAGGACCACAAATAACCGGCAGAATCTAAGTCCGTTACCGTCCGTCGCTATAAAGCGTTGGACAAGAGGGGAAAAAAAAAAGAAAACCGCGGAGTACCGACAATACATACAGTACCTCGCAGCAATGAAAAAAAAACCATCAAACGGAACAAACCACAAAGAAAGAAAAGTGCTCGATACAAACTAACCAATTCGAATTAACAAAGAGGAAGTAACGTAGAGCAAAAACACACGTGAAAAGTTCACAAGGTCGCCAAGACCTACCGCGGTTTCGCACAACGGCTCGTCAGGGCAACGGCAGACCAGGGATTAACCAAATAAATAGACACACCGAGCAAAGACTAACCAACCAGCATACCCAACTGGGGAAGGGGAGGTTCGGAAAAAAAAAAAAATTAAATTTCGGAGACACAGTATGGTTATAGACTAAGCAAGAAATTTTGCCTTATGAAATCTGCACCCATTCAGTATTTCAGTTTTCGCGTTAATAAGTTTGTTGGCAGGTTCAAACTTAGCTATTGCTAGCTTCTCCTCATCACATAACCTACAAAATTTATTGTCTTTATTATAGTTAGGGCACGTTTTTATTATTTCCCATTTCAGAATGGGGTCTCTTTTTGTTTTGGCTAGCAATAGCTAAGTTTGAACCTGCCAACAAACTTATTAACGCGAAAACTGAAATACTGAATGGGTGCAGATTTCATAAGGCAAAATTTCTTGCTTAGTCTATAACCATACTGTGTCTCCGAAATTTAATTTTTTTTTTTCCGAACCTCCCCTTCCCCAGTTGGGTATGCTGGTTGGTTAGTCTTTGCTCGGTGTGTCTATTTATTTGGTTAATCCCTGGTCTGCCGTTGCCCTGACGAGCCGTTGTGCGAAACCGCGGTAGGTCTTGGCGATCTTGTGATTTTTTTCACGTGTATATATATATATATATATATATATATATTACTACAGAACCTCCTAGCAGTGAAGAAAAAGATGACATGGGTGGCACTGGCTGCTCGCTCAATGAATATCGAATGTTTCCTTAGAAGAAAACGGCTAATATTAGCATTACCATTAGAGGTGAGAAGATACTACGCTTTGATCACAGATCGATGGCCAGAAAGTCAAGAAGAACGAAACACGGGTAAAATTGGCTGCACGGTCAATGAATGCCAAATGTTTCCTTAAAAGGAAACGGCTAATATTAACATAACCATTAGAGATTAGAAGAACAGATACTACGCTTTGATCACAGATCGATGGCCAAGGAGTGAAGAAAAATGAAACACAAGTAGAACTGGCTTCAGGGTCAATGAATGCCGAATGTTTCCTTATAAAGAAACGACTTATGTTAACACAACCATTAAGGATGAGGAGAACAGATACAACACATCGATCCCTGCTTGATGGCCAGGAAGTAAAGAAAAACGAAACTCGAGTAGAACTGGCTAAGGAAACGGCTGATATTGACATTGCCATTACAAGGGTTAAACAAATGTAAAAAAGCACATGGGAAACATACATAGCTTATATACTCTCAGAAATAATTATGTGGATGGAGGAAAACACAAAAGATAATAGATGTTAATGAAGTTTATAATGGCTGCACAAGCCTATTTACCAAAAATTGTTAAGCAAATATATATTTTTAAATAATGCAGCCTCAATATGTACATTATGGAAACAACATACTGAGATTATTGTCCAATTAGTGTCTGGTTGCCCATATTTGACACTGAATTAATAATGATATAAAATTGGGATGTATACATTTTGATAACTTTGACAACCGAATGGTTCTTTAGAAATAAATTCAATTAATTTTACCATTAGGATTAAAGGTGAGGAGAACAGATACTACAATTTGATCCAAGCTCGATGTCCAGGGGGTGAAGAAGAACGAAACACGGGTAGTACTGTCTGCTCTGTTAATGAATGCCAAATGTTTACTTATAAGGAAACGGCTAATATTAACATTACCATTAGAGGTTAGAAGACAGACACTACGCTTTGATCACAGATCGATGGCCAAGGAGTGAAGAAAAATGAAACACAGGTAGAATTGGCTTCAGGGTCAATGAATACCGAATGTTTCCTTATAAGGGAACGGCTAATATTATCATTGCCATCATAGATAAGGGTAAAAGAAGCGACCCTTTAATCAAAGCCTGCTGCCGAATTGCTGAAAAAAAATTAAGTGGTAATGGCTGCTTGAGCAGTGAATGCCAAATGTTTCCTTTTAAGAAAATACGTAATATTTCCATTACCTTTAAAAATGAGGAGAACAGATACTACACTTTTATCCCAGACTGATGCCAAGTGGATGACTGCGCGGATGATTAATATCGAATGTTTTCTTTATTGGGAAACAGCTAATATGACTATTACTATTAGAAATGAAAAGAACAGATATTAAACTTTGTATCTCCTGGCCTTTCTGCTGAGGCTGGTTGCGGTACAAGGCCATTTGAATAGTGGGAACAAGGTAGGGTCGATCACCTGTCTGTTTTTCCCAGACGAGGCTCTGCCATTTGACAGAGACTTGTTTAGGTTTCTCTCCGAATAAAGACAGAGAATCCAATACAGTTGAGTTCGCGGTGGAACTCTGACAAATACTACACTTTCATCCCAACTGCATGTAAAGACAAATAATTATGCCCTGACCTGAAAAATGAAAGGTATTTAGCAAAATTTCATGGGAAAATTAGCTCGGGGGGGGGGTGTTCTAATGTAATGTCCCACACTCTCTATCGCCTATGTGGACTGATTATATTCGTAGTAATACATAGCGAGCACGCGAGAAATCTGTAATTTACTTCGGCAACGAGTCTTGTTTATTGATTGAGCGATCAGTTTTGAGAAAGTACTCTCTTATTCACCCCTCTGCGTCCGAGCAGAGAGGAACCCAAGCGAAGCTCAGCCGAACGGTAGAATCTTAATTGGGTTGAAAACCAACAGCCCGAACCAGATTTAAGCTGGGTCTACGGGTTATTTTCGGCTGAGTCTAAGAGCTCAGAATTCCCAGATAAATTGACCTTGTGTCGCATCTTCCTTAGTGGGCAGGTAGCAAATACACTTGCTTCGGCAATTGCTTGCCTGCACCAGATTCCCTGTCTTGCTGTAGTGCATTTTCCTTACAATAAACCTCTATTTTTTCATCTACGCACAGGTTTCTGTTCTTTCACTCGAGTAGCACCTTGCCTCTTTGTAACCTCTTTAGAGGATACAACAGGTTTGAAGACAATTATAATCAGTATAGCAATCAATGCCGAAATGATTTTACATATGGAAATGTTTAATATTCTTCTTCTTTTTCTATGTGCCCTGTCCCTTCAGGACGTAGGCGATCATGGATCTCCACGTCTCCCTATCCCTTGTGGCTCTTAGTATGTTTGCTCCTGTTGCTCCTGGCAACCCCCGTTCCGTCATCCACCTGATCAGACCCTGCAAATATGTTATCCGCTGCCTTCCTCTGTCTCTCCTTCCTTCTATCTGTCCAGTCAGTATCAGGTTCTCCAGGCTCTCCTTCCTCATTGCATGTCCCAGGAACTTCAGTTGTCTCTTCCTGATGCTCAGCATCAATTTCCTTTTTGTTGCCATTCTTTCTAGCACTTCGTCGTTGCTTGTATGCTCAGTCCACGATATCCGTAGCATCCTTCTGTAGAACCACATTTCGGCCGCTTCCAGTTTTGTCCTCATTTTCGATGATATTGTCCAGCATTCACAGCCGTATTGAAGAAATGACATCACGTAGCAATCCAGCACTCTTTTCTATTGAGATTTTCCTGCGTGTTAGTATTTTGCTCATCTTCTGGAACGCGTAACAGGAGATGGAAAGTGCGACACGGAGATCCGAAGGCGAATTGTTTAATATTACTACTACTATAAAAGACAAGGAAGACACATACTACACTTTGACCCTTGAATGACGCCCAGGGACTAAAGATCATCTCAATAGTAATGGCTGCTTGGATAAGTAATGTCAAATATTTTCCTTATTAGCTAGTATGAACATTTCCATTAGGATGAAGAGAACAGATACTACACTTTGACTTCGGTACGATGACATAGCATAAAAAAACATAATTTGTGTAGCACAGGCATCTCAATCAAAGAATGATTATTGTTTTTTAGAGGTAAACGGCTGTTAATAATTTTAAAATTACCCTTTTTCTTTTCTTCATTAAGTTTAAAATTATTATTATTATTATTAAAATTATTATTATTATTATTATTATTATTATTATTATTCCATTCCAATATTTTAATTCTTCGTCTTTTTGCCTAACTACCTCGCCGTTCCTCTCTCTTTAACTCCAATTAATATTCCTCCTCTTCCCATTGCCCTCACCCTCGATGCCATTAATATTGTTGGTTGAAGTAGCATTTATAGATGTACACGAGACTCCCAGTGCGTTCTTTAAATGTTTACATTACGTCCTGCTTTTTTCTTTGAATGACATTTCTCATCATTTTGGTGTTTTATTTTTATTTTTCAAAATATTTCAATTTTCTGTCATAATTATTTCGATTTGAATGAAATAATGAGAACATTAGGCGAATTTTAATTATCTCGTCAGATCGAATTTGTTTCTTGGTCTTTGTGAAAATGACAATACGTATAATTATATTTACAAAGCAGGAATCCTTCTCTGAAGACTACGAACTGTAAAAAGCGTAAACATACAATGGAAGGAATGGAAAGGACTGTGAGTTTGCGAAAATGTCTGAGTAGTATCGACCTATTATTTAATGGAAAAATTGCAAGAGCGATTACAAATGAATTCACCCACACATTTATAAGATGCAAATCTTATATCATACAACAGTTAGCTAAAACACAGAGTAAAACTGCACACCCGCTAAATCGGATCCAAACGACTAAAAACACTGGAAAAACCAAGACCAAAGCAAATTTAACAAGTCAGTGTGAAAAGTAAAATTCTGGATCCTGATTGGATAGAAAATACCAAATTAAGCTATGACGCCAATCATTTTTTTTTTTCACACTTAAAGAATAAAAATGCCTGCTGGATCCGGTCACATGACTAAAATCCACTATTTAACCATGTTCCGTGACCGGTCAAGATAATCAGAGGGCCAAAGAACCGACAGACAGGTCCGTCCCAGACACAAACAATACAAAAGAGAAGAAGAAGAAAAGGAAAACAACAAGATATCTTCAACTGCCCATGATTTTTTTTACATCTTTCGCCAGCCAGAAAAGGGAAATAAAAAACAAATTTTATTAGTTAAAATCTTTTTACACACACGCATTCTGCTACATACTACTAGCGCTATAAGGTGAGATTCCTGCCTAAATACACAATAATTATGGATATCTACTATCTCTCTCACTCTCTCTCTCTCACTCTCTCTCTCTCTCACTCTCTCTCTCTCTCTATCTATACGCAAGTACACGCATAAGCATGAATAGTTTAGTTGTTACTAAAATGTGCTCAATGTGATGTAACAGAGCTGTTAGATATATATTAATACTAAATATATATTTGATAACTAAAAGAAGTGAATTGATGGTTACAAATAAATATCTGCTCAAAAACATTGACCCCGATTAATAAAGACCCTTCTATGTAGATATTTTACATTATTATTATTATTATTATTATTATTATTATTATTATAATTAATGTGATTTCATTGACCTAAACTAAAAACAAGTAACCCCGCTGACCTATAGACACAAAACATATACCCACTTCCCTAAAAATATTCTATTTATTTAACTTTTGAATTTCGAATGTAATGTTTAAGAATAACTTCAAATTAAAATAAATTATATAATTAAAAAAAATAACATCCCAGCATTATAATATGCAACTACCATGAACAACGTGAAAACACAAAATTCAAATCCTGAAATGATCAGTTTATATTATACATCTGATGACTGCATAGTACATAAAATTCTGAACCGTGCAACAGACGGATGTTCAAATGGGTGTATATATATATATATATATATATATATATATATATCTATACTGCTAGTATATATATATATATATATATATATATATATATATATATACTAGCAGTATAGCCTGCTCAGGTGTAATGAAAGCTTTAAAACTAATCCATGGTCCTGTAGCTCAGACTCAGCCTAAAGAATATTTGAAATAATAAAATAATTGCGACAATTTACAAATCGCACCTAATATATATATATATATATATATATATATATATATATATATATATATATATATATACACTAGCAGTATAGCCCGGCGTTGCTCGGGTGTAATGAAAGCTTTAAAACTAATCCATGGTCATGGAGCTCTTTGGACGTTGGCACGAAAGACTAAAAAGCAATAGTTGTTTCCAGTTAAAGCGAAAACGTGGACTGAAAGAAAAATGAATGGATTTAAGACAAATTTTGATTTCCTTGTATCGATATCAAATAAGTTTTTTTCATCGTAAACTGAATTTTGAAGGCTAAAAAAGTCTTTTGAGTAAATGGTATCATGGTTGAGACTAAGAACTACAATTATATCTACTTAGAGTCAAACCCGAAGCAAAAACTAAAATAAAAGGGCTGAAAAAAATACAGACGTACAGGCAGATAGACACACACACACAAACATCTTGTCTTTTATATATATATATATATATATATATATATTATCGATTTTCTGCACTATTCTAAGAAATGAAACCTTGAAACTTCTGAATACCGTTTCTTATGTCTTTGTCTATGAGTGCATCAAATTTGATTAAAATCGGACCCCTCCTTCTATAACCCGATTTTTTCGATTATCGATTTTCGATATTTATCGGAGGTACCTCGACACAAACCTTAGCTAAGAACACTGGCAGACGCTTATAGTACAACTGTATAAATTTTCAAGAAAATCGGTTCAGCCGTTTCGGAGTCTATAGGTAACGGACACACACACAGACACACGCATGCACACACACGGAGACAAAGTTCCATTTGTAAATAAGTTTATATATATATATATAATCATTATATATATATATAATCATTATATATATATATAATCATTATATATATATATATATATATATATAATCATTTCGTTAGAACATGTGAAAGCTACATACTACTATTTTCTCATTTATTTTCCTCTTCGCTTTCTATTTCTTCTGTAGCTTTCCTTTTTCTCTGTCTTTACCTTTTTTTGATTTCTCATCTTATTTTCTTATCTATTCTTTCTCTTTTTCGTTCCCTTTTTTTAATATCTTTTTACCTCGCACGAAAAAAAATCCAAAAATAATGAGAAGTGTTGCTCTTAATTTTTAAAAAGAAAATCAGTCAGTTAAGTGCCATACGTGATACACGCTTAGACGATGTATAAAAAGAGATATGAAGGACAGGGCAGAATATTATTCCGCACTAAGTTGACATTATTTTCTGCGGTAGACTGGTTGCCAGCCAAGGATATAGAACCCAATCTCTTCTGTTATTTTTACATAACTGGAGGGAAAAGACAGATTAATATCTTTCTCAAGGGTATTTGCGCGTAAGTGAATGCAAGGATTTCAACTGAAATTCGACATCCACTCTCCGATTTTTTCCATTTAATAGCTGATATTCACTACACCACAATGCACATACGATTATTGTCGTCATTGTTTACTACCTGATAAAATGTCGAAACAAAATGTACAATGTCGAAACAAAATGTACAATTTTGTAGTAGTTTGTAGTTTACACGTTTCTAACGTAATAATTAATAAAAATGTTCATTGCTCTATTATTATATTAAACACCGTTTTAAATTAATCTTTCTAACTTATGATTATATTATTAGTTTTTATTCATTTCTATATATATATTATAAATTATATTTTAGAACATGTACAGAATATTTTTTATATCCACTACAAATAGTACATTTGTTTCGACATTGAAATTACAATGTTTTATCAGTTTCAATGTCAAAACAAATGTACTATTTGTAGTGGATATATATATATATATATATATATATATATATATATATATATATATAAACATTCTGTACATGTTCTAAAATATAATTTATAATAAATATTCACAGCTCTATATATTATATATCGAGCACTGTTTTAAATTGATGTTTTGGACGTTGTAAAAAAATTTTTCTTCGTTCTGTATTCACTTGGATATATATATATATATATATATATATATACAATGATCTTTGATATATACTTCACAACTAAATGACGTAATTATTGAAAAAATATAATCTATATATATATATATATATATATATATATCTGTGTGTGTGTGTGTGTGTGCGTGTGTGTGTGTGTGTGTGTGTGTGTGTGTGTGTGTGTGCGCGTGAGAAAGAAACTATCTTGCTTGTAGGCTATTGTGGCATATGGCTATTTCCTTTCTATACAGAAATGACAGAAGTCACCAACAGAGAACAACCGGAAGCCTCAGAAATCGTAAAAAATTCTATTTTCCACGCTTTTTCCAGTGGCCTCTACCTTCAAGTCTCAGCTCTAATTATTTCTCACGGCCCTTGCTGCAGAAGATAGGTTCTTTACTTGCAGTTACTTATGATTTCTCGTTCTTCGTGTGAACGAGCGGATAAATGTTCATTTGAGGTACTTACCCAAAGGAAAATTTCTGACAACCCATGCTACTAAAGATACGTACCAGTCCTAGCAGTTTGGGAATCGGATTTCCCGTTCCTTGTGGAAACAAGTGGAGAAATGCCATTTGAATTACCTACCCAAAGGAATATTTCACACAGTTCTTGCAGCTAAAGACACGTACCAGAAATAGCTGCTTGTCAATCAGATTTTTTTCCTCATGGGATCAAATAGAGAAATCTACCTTCTAGACACCTACTTAAAGGAAAGCTGCTAACAAATCTTGCTGTTGAAGACACCAGTCCTAGAAGTTTGACTCTCATTGTTCTCATTCTTAGTGGAAACAAGCAGTGTGTCTAGAAAACACCTACTCAAAAGAAGAACTTTATTAACTGGGAAACACAACTCTTTTTCTCGCAAAATAGCACTATTTTGCACTGTGTATTTCAACCACAAATAAAAACAGTTAAACAGATATTTCAGACCTTGTGTGTGTTCATTCCACCCTATATACTGCCAAGCACACTCTCACAGAAACCAACAGAAGCAAGTGATAAAATTCATACAATTATATATATATATATATATATATATATATATATATATATATATATATAAATATATATAGTCCTGAGTATGACGATGAATTACTTCCGGCAGCAAGTAAAAAATGTGATCAGGAGAATGGAGAGTTTCAAGAGCGAGGAACCGTGTTTTTAATGCTGTTGTTCCTAGTTACACACTAATTCCCTTTCTTAGGACCGGTTATTCTCTAGCTAAGTCAAATAATGAATATTCAAATAATATGAAAGTATAAAATACATTTTTATAGTAACAATATCAACAATACATTTTTTTAATAAAATAAGCAGATTTATTTACAAAACGTTTTATAGCAAAATGACCAACAATATATTTTCCTTGTAATCGAAGCTATAAAACCATTTACGAAATATTTCGATTTCGGCATAAAGTAACCCTTTAAACAAAATTGAGCAGCCAAGATAAAAGGACTCTTTCAGGATATTAATCAACATAATATGCTACAATTTCTTAAAGAAATCAAACTGTATTCCAAAATATAAATTAATTATAACATAAAACACACATACCACCACCTCTTGTAATATCTACACAAACATGTATATTCAAAAAGTTGATTATCATTGTTATGGATTCCGGGTGAGGAACTGCACAAAAACATAAACAACAAAAACAGATATGGAGATAAAAAAAAGTAGGTTATATTGAACGTGATATACAAACTGGAATGCAGATTAGTCAATTCAGAAATACTATTAATAGAAATAAATATATACTCGTCTTGAAGTGAAATAGTACATCCGGGTAACTTATTCTAGCTGGGTGGAGCTAGTCGGGGTTCTGGGTAACTTCGGTATATGTCGGAACTCTTCGATAACTGTAACGGATCTGTGCGATTACTCTTCACTGTAAATTGCAACTACAACTGTGATTCCAGATTCCGACATTCATGTTCTCTTTATGGCAGAATTTTATGTAGACTCATGTGCGTTGTGGTACAGTGAACGAGAAGCCGGGGAGCCGTGTTCGAATTCCAGTTGAATCCATTGTATTCACTTACGCGCAAATACCCTTGGGAAAGGTATTAATCCGTCTCTTCCTTCCAGTTATGGGTTAAATAACAGGACAGATTGGGTTCTATAGCCTTGGTCGGCAACCAGTCTACCGCAGAAAGCAATGGCAACGTACTGCGGGATAATCTTCTGCCCAGTCAGTCATGTCTCTTTCGAGACTTGATCGCCGAAGCGTGTATCACCTATGGCATTTAACTGACTAACAGTTGAATTCATATCATACACAAAAAGGGGGAGATCCCACAACAATCATCTAGCATGTAATCAATTTTAAAGCAAAATGACATTTTTTTTATTTCAAAAATTCCCCCAAAATTAAATTAAAAAATACTCTGTTGAACAAATCAACCAATCAATCAATCAATCAATCAATTAATCAATCAATCAATCAATATATATATATATATATATATATATATATAGCTCTGTGTGTGTTTATGTGTGTGTGTGTGTGTACGTGTGTGTGTGTCAGATTAAATAAACTTCAAATATTGTGTCTGCTTATTTTGCATAAAAATCCGTTCATACTCACGGATACACTTTCGTCTATCATAATAGAAAGATGTAAGAAATGAGCTGTAACTTTGACAGATGACTTTATTATTCAATTCTCGATGTTCCTAAGTACTTTCAATCTCCTTCCGAGATCATCTTAAGAGGGGTGAGTTGTGGTAGCAAAAAATAACCGCAAAACTGTGTTGCTAAAAATTTCTCTTTTTGCTTCAAATATAACGGTTGGCCAATTACTTAGCTACTTTAGAACGTGGAAATTATCCAAAATGACCTTAACACAAATATCCTGCACCAAGAAAACAACAAAAGCAAACTACAGATTCTCGAGGCAATACTCATTGAAAAACTTGAGCCATCTATTAATAGGATTAAATATAAATACTGTAGTAATGTTCTAAAATGTTTGTAAAAGGGACAGTTTTTTCATACTTTAACACGTGCATGACCATGACGTTACAACAAAAAATCGTCTAAATGAGGCTAAAATGAAAATGACATTGACATCTCATTTTAACAGCTATACAGGGTGCGATGGATGAACTGTCGTCTAAATGAGGCCAAAATGAAAATAACACTGACCTCTCATTTTAACAGATATACAGGGTGCGATGGATAAATAATCGTCTAAATGAGGCTAAAATGAAAATGACATTGACATCTCAAAGGTAGAGTCTCGTCTGGGGAATATTAGACATTAAATGTTTGCACAAACTATATGGTTCGGATTAACCACATTAAAAATGCCTTGTGCTATATTCTGTCTTAAGTGTCTAAATACTGATATTGTTGTCAAACAGTTCACCACTAGCAGAGGTTATCAATTTCACGCAGTTGGCCAGCATTTAATTTTGCTGATGATTATTATTTCATTTTCCAACCTCGGTTTTGATTATTTCTCATTCAGTAACGTTTAATTAATCAGGTGTTAAGAGAACAGTGTTATAGTGATATAAAAGAACAATAGATATAAATGTAATGATTTGTTTGAAACATTATTTTTGATCGATACTCAAATTTAAGTAGATATTCTGTTTTTTTAATGAAACATTATTATATATTTATATCTACTGGCCTGATTATTTACGATAAATTTTATTACGAAAATGTGTGTCTTTAGGCAGGATTCAAACCTGCAACCCCTATCCACATAGAGGAAGCTACCATTTGATCAGGCAATGTCTTAGACCTCTCGACCACGAATGACCTCCAGTCTAAACGAGGTTTTAATCAAGCCTATATAACATAATTTTCGATTCATCGCAACAGCGATATCTGGTCTGAAATGTATTGTAATGTCAACAAATGTAAACATGTTATGGAAATTAACGTAATTAATTAAAAAACTGAATATATACTTAAATATGAGTATCGATCAAAAATAATGTTCAAACAAATCATTTCAAATTGTCGGTTGTTTATAACCAAGTTTCGTTAATCTTCGTTAATATCCGTAATATATATATATATATATATCAGCATGCAGTATGGGTATAGAAGAATCCAAAGGAGTATCCTGTACATACAGTGGTACGATAACTCTCTAAGAGAGCTCTAAATATATATGTATATGAATACACATAGAGCAAATATAAGAAAAATTAAGGCAGACACGTTATTTCTTGGTAAATCGGAAGTTATAGGGCTGTTTCAGGCGAACCATCATCAGCTTCCATCTTTATTGTACAAAATTCGTGTAAAATCCTTTGTACAATAGAGACGGAAGCTGATGATGGTTTGCTTGAAATAGGCCTATACTTTCGATTTACCATGAAATAACGTGTCTGCCTTAATTTTTCTTATATATATATATATATATATATATATATATATATATATGTGTGTGTGTGTGTGTGTGTGTGTGTGTGTGTGATCATCAGAGCTACATTTAGACGAGGACACGTTTGATCAGTATCTAGGTGGTCAACTGTGGGAGGTGTAACGAATAACAATCTCAGTACTGAAAATATGAGAGCCACGTTCCAATTTCAGTCGGGTTCTTTAAATAGACTTTCAGGTGAATTCAAAGCATGCGAAAAAATTGAATTCACTAATTTACTGATTAATTAGTATCAATGAATATAATATAGTAGCTTTTCTGAATTTATATAATAGTTCATATGAATTGTTTTATATCTAATCATGATCATTCTTTTCCTTTCAAAAATGTATATTTTTTATAACTTTTTTTTTTCATAAGCGTTTCATCCCGAGCAAGGCCACTACTGCGCAGGGGGCTACATAGAGTGGAGAAAGGATGATTAAATATAGGAAATGTCAGAGGTTGGGTGATAGACGGGTAAGGATACCGAGAATGAGGGTTGGGTAGATGAGTGTTCTGAGAATAATTGGGAGTTAGGGTGATAGGAGGTGTCTATTGACCCTACATTTAAACACCTGGAGAGTATATATATGCAATTCTTATTAGCTAAAAATATTTTCTGGTCTTAAATTACCTGCAAAATGTTGATAAACTGTAAAAAACAAAACAAAAAACAAACAAACAAACAAAAAAAACGAATCTATCTATCCTCGTTTGACGCGTCTAGTTGTAAGTTGTTAAAAAGACCTATATTATCGGATTCCGTGAAAAGGGTCCGGATATTTTGGATTATTTAATCATTAGTTGATGATGTGCGCTGTGATGCAGTGGATATCGACTCGGAACGACATATCGGGGGAGCTGAGTTCGGTTTCTAGTTGAATTCCTTGCATTCACTTACGCACAAATACCCTTGAGAAAGGTATTAATCTGTCTCTTCCCTCCAGTTTAATGCCAATAGTGGGGTTTTAAGTTTTTTTTTAATGTTAGGTTATAGGGAGAATGTTGATTTAATCAGATTTTGATGAATATTTTTTATTTTTTTATTTCAGAAAACTGAAGATGTCTTTTAGTTTTGTATTTAAAAATGTGTTGCTGGTAAAATATTTTTCCTTCAAAAATGTATATCTTTCTATAAAAGTCTATTTTTATGTCCATATTTCTATAAAAGTATATTTTTTTTACTTTCATAATGTTTTGACCCCATTTTTGGGATTAATTATTTTCCCATAGCTGGGTCCCTAACAGGTGCTACCACTCTGGGTCAGAGTAGACCTGGGAACAACAGGTCCCCAATCAAAGGCCTTGCTGCCGGATGCAGTTTAACCTCATACCCAAGACCCCGGAAAGAGAGAATTATGTTGACAAGTAGAAATGGCACTAAGATACGCTTGTAAAATCTCAAGTTAAGTAATTTGAAGAGAGTCAAGACATCGTTTCGTGAGGTAAGTTAGTAATAATTATTACGCTCAAATGAATGGATATACATTTTAAAATCACGTTTGAGTACTTCAGTCATCATTCAGAGCCCCATATTAAAAAAATCTATTTCTTGCATAACTCTCAGAACTGCGCACAATTCTTTAAATAAACATATTTTGTTCATTCAGTGGTCGGTTAAAATAAAACCTCCTTCCGGCAGCCATTTGCAAATAAAAGTTGGATTTCTCAAGCGAGTATAACTGAAAGAATAAAGTAAACGGTAGTGAAATATTTTGGGCCTTGTGAAATAATCTTTGCTTTCGAGGTTAAAACTGAAAACGAAAATAAAATTGAAAAAAGAAAGAACTTATAGGAATTCAACAACCATTATTCACACACACACACACACACACACACACACACACACACACACACACACACACGTACGCACACAGGCATACGCACACATGAAAACAGAAGCATACAAACACGAACACACACGTATACACACAAACACATACATACACGCAGGCACAACTACGCAGGTACACACACGCATGCATACACACATTCGCACACACGCATAAACAGACACACATAAACGCATGCAAACTCATTCGCATACACACGCACACGCACGCACGCATACACACACGCTCTCAAATACACGCATATACACACTCCTTTATCCTGTAAATATAGCACACATTAAAACTATATATATATATTGAATGTTCAATACTTACTTCTTGGTCATAATAGGGTTAGACCAGTACACATTTGTATTAAAAAGTGTTCGAAACAATTAGATTGTTGAACTTTTGAATATTTTCTATTTTTAAATGAGTTGTTTCAGTACCAAGGTTGCTACCATGAATGATGCCTTCAGGCGATTTTTCATAACTCTTAAAAAAATAACTCTTATTAAAAATCGCTTGAAGAAACCACTCATGGTCGAAACCTGGGTAGCGAAAAAAAAATGGAATATATATATATATATATATATATATATATATATATATATATATATATCACCGCGTCCAGATGTTATTATCGCGGCTCGTCAGACCCAAATGGTACAACAGCTGGTCCTCAAAAAGTATCAACTGTTGTACCATTTGAGTCTGACAAAAAGGACCAACTGTTGTACCATTTGGGCCTGACAAGCCGCGAGAATAATATCAGGACGCGGTGAAATATGTATTACCCATTGTAATAATGTAAAATCTTTTATAAATTATATTACTCTGTTAAATTAAATAAATGAATTTAACATTGAGTTCTCTTGAGTTGGTCTCTGTCGGAATTTACTTGGATCGTATACCAAGTGTGCTATGTTACATATATATATATATATATATATATATATATATATATATATATTGTCATCCGCAGACAGATCTGTTTCGCCGTATCAGATCTGTTTCGCTCATCAGTACGGTTAGACTCCGATCGCTTTTTTACCCAGGATTGAAACCCACCGAAATGGCGTCAGTCGGCGACTCTACCCCTGGGCTATGGGCGTTCGGTGGAAGTAGGCAGACCTTTTAGCGCATATCATTATACGTGCCCAATAGCTAGAGCGCTTTAATTCATTTCACTGAATGAGTGATATATATATATATATATATATATATATATATATATATATATATATATATATATACAGTAGTTAGTGGTCATAAATTAAACCAGTAAAGAGTTACATTAAAAAGTGCTGAATATGCATTTAAATAATAAGTAAAATATAAAGATTTAACATGCAAAGCCGGTTATGCCACCTTTTAGTATCGTCAAGCATTATAGATTAAATCATTTTCCAACGTTTTATTCTGAACACACAATAGAAATTCTTAAAAACTCACAACATGGCAGGAGTTAGTCAAGATTAGATAAATAGTATTCTACATCTTTTCATCCGGGTTTGTACTAACACAAAATATATTTTTGCTGTATACAGCTAGACATTATTTCGGACCTTTCATTTAGTAACCTGGCTCCTTGTGGAAACGATTCAGTTAAGTGCCATAAGTGATACACGCTTTTTTGGCGATCGTGACTCGAAAGAGACATGACTGACTGGGCAGAAGATTGTATCGTAGTAGGTCGCCATTACTTTCTGGTTGCCGACCAAGGCTATAGAACCCAATCTGTCTTGTCATTTAACCCATAACTTGAGGGAAGAGACGGATTAATACCTTTCCCAAGGGTATTTGCGCGTAAGTGAACACAATGAATTCAACTGAAATTCGAACTCGGCTCCTCGATTTCTCGTTCCGAGTCGATATCCGCTGCACCACAACGAAATGTTCTTAACACAATCGACAGACAATACCACAGCTGCAGGGTTTGGCCTTTCTTAATATACTCCAGTTTCTATTAGGATTTTTGTATTACTTTCTCTTTTAATTTTCACACAATCTTTTTAGCTTGAATTATGATTCGTTACTTTTGCCGATTTTAATAAGAATATTAATTGTTTTTTTAATTGTTTTTAATTCAAAACATTTACATTTTTACCCTCCGGATATATGGCCAATGATAACACACTAGATAAGCAACATATTGCCCGTTCTTCGTGTCATGATTAACACTTAGATGAACAGAAGAGATCATATTAAATAAATTCTAAGGTCTACTACTACAAATATTGAGTCATTGTTTCGTGATAGACAATTTTTTCGCCTCAAAATAAATTTTTCACATTTATAAATCTAACTTTCGACCGTGTATTGAATATTTCTGCAATATCTGGTCTGGTGCTCCTGTTATATATTTAGAGATTCTTGATAAAATCCAAAGAAGAATTTGCAATGTTTCTCTCCAGAATCTATCTTACATATTTATAAGTCTACCATTCATCCTTGCTTTTAATATTGCTGCTACATCTAGTTTGGTGCTCTTGCTGTATATTTAGAGATTCTTGATAAAATCCAAAGAAGAATCTGCAATGTTTCTCTCCATAATCTATCTTACATATTTATAAGTCTACCATTCATCCTTGCTTTGAATATGGCTGCTACATCTAGTCTGGTGCTCCTGTTATATATCTAAAGATACTTGATAAAATCCAAAGAAGAATCTGCAATGTTTCTCTCCAGAATCTATCATACATATTTATAAGTCTACCATTCATCCTTGCTTTGAATATTTCTGCAATATCTAGTCTGGTGCTCCTGCTATATATTACGAGATTCATGAATAAACCCCCAAAAGGGACTGCAATGTTATCGGTCAATCAATTAAGTGTCATACTCATACACACTTGGGCGATCATGTCTCTTTAAGGACATGACAGATGGGCAGAAGATTATGCCGCAGTAGGTTGCGATTACTTTCTGCGGTAGACTGGTTGCCAGCCAAGGCTATAAAACTAATCTGTCCAGTTATTTAACCCATAACTTGAGGGAAGATACGGATTAATACCTTTCCCAAGGATATTTGTGAGAAAGTGAATGCAAGGAATTCAACCGGAATTAGAACTCGGCTCCCAGATTTCTCGTTTCGAGTCGATACCCACTGCACCACAACGTACATTTTGGTAGTATTTATAATGAGATCTATTACTCCATACCATAACTGCGTGAATTTAAACATAGTACCAAAGTGGCAATTAGGTCTCACAGATTTACTGTTGAACTACTTAGATGTAACTTTAAGTTCGATTGAAATAGTTTTTTTCTAGCAGTTCTCCTCTCTAAAATGCTACCAAACTCCCATACCAAGTACAATGTTCAGAAATTGCCATATTTTGATATACTGAAAACTATTCTTTTATTGTTCTTTGTATCACTGAAGTCTTTTCATACTTTTTCTACTTCTAATTACCCTTTGAGTCAATGAGATATTATTGCATGGGATATGATTTTAAAAACAAATCTAGAAAGTGTTTTAGCAAACTCCTGAAAGTGCATCACCGATATGAGAAGGCATATTGGTATAACGAAAAATATTTATCTAAAACAAAACAAAAAAAATCGAGCATTTTAACGCTCCACATCTAAAGCTAAGCAAAGTATTAAGAAAGAGGAAAATCTAATTGGAAACAAAGAAAAACAATAATTAACTGTTATGTAATATCACTCCTACAATCTCTTTACACATGAGGAACAGATTTGAAGAAACAAAGAGAAGTATATTGAACTTTTATGTATTATCAGTCATCATAGACGGCGTGGATTTTTACATAATCTCCTCACGATGAAGAAGAGACTTGAAGAAAAAGTCTGAACTACTACTGAACTGTTATGTAATATCAGTCCTCCTATATGGCAGCGAATGCTGGACAATCTTCTCAAAGATGAAGAAGATACTTGAGGCAACAGAAACAAAGAAAAAATACTTAACTGTTATGTGATATCAGTCCTCCTATATTGCAGTGAATGCTGGACAGTCTCCTCACAGATGAAGAAGAGATTTGAAGCAACAGAAACAAAGAAAAGTGTCTTGAACTCTTATGTAATATCAATCCTTCTATATGGCAGCGAATGAGACTGAAAGCAACAGAAACAAAGAAAAGAGTACTGAACTATTATGCAATATCAAACCTGTTATATGGCAGTAGATGATGAAAAATCTCCTCATAGATGAAGAATTTAACTGATGTACAGAAACAAAGAAGAACGTTACCAAGTTTTATGTAATATCTGTCCCCTATATTCAGTAATAATAATGAATAATCTCCTCACAAATGAAAGAATGAAGAAATGTTGTCCTACAAATGTAGGCTGAGTTTACCGTAGACTGATTATTTAAGCCGAACTAAATCGAAGAGAAAATAGAAACATAAAACGTTGTCTGATAATTATCATCTGAAAGAGCTAGTTGAAATTTCTAGGACACATGATAAGAAAAGAGGGCTTGGAAAATCAGACACTCGCAGGACAGATAGAAATCACGGTAGAGGGAGAGGCAGCGTATAACCTACACTACGTACGTGTGTACATGTTTGGCAGAAGAAAAATTTGAAGAGATAGTAAAAAGGCACAAATTATTAAGAGCTTTACATGACAGGAAATTGTGGAGAGCAATGTTCACCCTCATTCTGAACGGAATCTGCATTCAGAAGAAAAAGTAATAATAAGATTCAGTCAGTTAAGTACCATGCGCGATACACGCTTTGGGCGATCATGTCTCCAAAGAGACATGACTGACTGGGCAGAACATTATCCCGCAGTAGGTTGCCATTGCTTTCTGCGGTAGACTGGTTGCCGACCAAGGCTATAGAACCCAATCTGTCCTGTTATTTAGCCCATAACTGGAAGTAAGAGACGGATTAATACCTTTCCCAAGGGTATTTGCGCGTAAGTAAATGCGAGGGATTCAACTGGATTTCGAACTCGGTTCCCCGATTTCTCATTCCGAGCCGATATCCACTGCGCCACAACGCACATCCAATAATAAGATTACGAAGAAAAATAATAAGAAGTATTAGAACTTTATAAAAATGGTTTTAAGAACAGGGATTAGGAGAGTTAGTAAAATGAAAAAAACATTAAGAGCTACAAATGACAGAACGTTTTGGAGAGCCATAATCGCCCACATCTTGATGCAACATGGCAGATAGAAGGATAACGAGCTTGAGTAAATTGATTGGGGAATAAGATTTCGGATAGATGACAAAAAGACAAAATGATAGCCAAGATTTAATAATACCTAAAAATATGAGAAATTGAGGGAAGCCATGATCCCCAACGTTCTGAAGGGACATTGCACAGAGACAAAAAACAAGCCTGACTAAATAGATTCGAGACTCGGTTTAGGAAAGAACAAAAAGATAAAATTGATTAATAGCTATAAAGTAATGTATATTGTGAAGAGCCATGACTGCTTAGGTTCTAAAGTAAAAGAGCATAGAGGAAGAAGAAAAAAGAAGAAAAAGAAGAAGAAAAAGAAGACGAAGGAGACAAAGAAGAAGAAGAAAAAAGAGGAGAGAAGAAAAAGAAAAAAAGAGAAGAAAAATGAAGGAAAAGAAGAAGTACAAAAAAGGAGTAGAAGAAAAAGAAAAGAAGAAAAATAACTAGAGAAAAAGAAGAAAGAGAAAAAGAAGAAGAAAAAAAGAAGAAAAAGAAGAAGAAGAAAAGAAAAAGGAGAAGAAAAATAACTAGAGAAAAAGAAGAAAAAAGAGAAAAAGAAGGAGAAAAAGAAGAAAAGAAGAAGAAAACGAAAAGAAGAAGAAGAAGGATAAGAAAAAGAAGAAAAAAAGGAAACAAGAGAAAGAAGAAAAAGAAGGAGAAGAAAAACGAAAAAGAAGAAGAACGAGATTAAATAAACAGATGGTAGGGCAACGTTTAGAATAGATTACATCAGGGACAACATTTATAAAAAGCTATAAAGGACTGGAAAATGTGGAGATCCATGATCGGCAACATTCTGAAGATACATGGCACAAAAGAAGAAAAAGAAATAATAATTTTAGAAAAATATTCGCTAATCAAAATGTCTTACTGCCTCGCAAGTCTTTGGGGAAGACATTTAACACAGCTCTTGAAAAATACGATATCATTTAAGTAAATTAATAAGTCAATAAAATAAATGCCAGAAAAGAAGCAATATGAAAATAATTTCGCTTATTCGAGCTGAAAATTTTCAAAACAGTTTAAGAAGTAACTCTTTTCAAGCGCCATTTTCTTTACCTTCGACAGCATTTTGTTCTTCGTCATTTCAATAAGTTTATTTGAAGTTATTCACTATTTCTAAAATTTAAATGAAAAAATAAAGTAAAATAAAACGCACACTTGTTTAATAACAATTTAAATAAGAAAAAATAATGTATTTTAATATCTTCTCCAGAAATGTCTCATCATTTTCGACCGATGCTCGAAGTGGAAGCCACGACAAGCTTCAGGAAAAGGTGAAGAATTGATGATGTTTAAAAATCGAATTGTGAATAGAAAGTGAAACGAAGACAAAAAACAAAACATTTTTTAAAGTGTAGAACGTTTATGACTCGGAAGAGATGAATGTAGAAAAAAAAATTAGAGAAGCCAAAAAGCGGAAGTTAAACCGGAAATAAAAGAAAATGGTTGAAAATAGACAGGAAGTGTATTATTAGGAATAGAATAGAAAACTGGGGAAAAAGAATTGGAAGGAAAAGCTGAATAACTATTTACGGTAGAGTGGCTGAGGAATAAATTGATGAAGAAAGAAAAGTAGAAATCGGAACTTGAAAAGGGAAGATAAAAAATTGATGAGAAGAAATGATGAGGATTATAATCAGAAGAAGAAGAAGAAAGAAAAGTCTAAGAGCTGAATAAGAAAAAGAAAGGAGAGAAAAAGAGGAAGGAGAATAAGAAGTGTAAAGGTGAACGAAAAACAAAGAGAAAGAAAGATAGAGTAAAAGAAAATAGGAAGAAAAATTAAAGGGAAAGAAAAGAGAAGAAAAGAAAGAGAAAACGTGTTTGAATGATGAGAAAGAAAACAAGAAGCAAATAAAAAACGAATAATAAAAAGAAAAAAAGGAGGAGGTGAATGAAGAAAAGGAGACAAAGAGAGTAAAGGATGAAGAAGAAAAAGAAGAGAATCAGTGGAGATGAAAGAAAAAAGAATAAGAAAAAGAAGAAAAAAGAAGAAAATGACATAGAAGAGGAAATAGAAGAAGAAAGACAAGAAAGAGAAGAAGAGAGAGAAGGGGAAAAAGAAGAAGAAGAAAAAGAGAAGAGTAAGAGAAAAGAGGAGAAAGAGTGGAAGAAAACGAAGAAGAAAGAGAAGAAGAAAAATAATAATAAGAAGAACGAGAAGAAGAAAAAGAAACAAGTGAAATAAAGAAAGAGAAAAAGAATGTGTAGCAGATGAAGATGAAGAGAGATTGTAAGAATTTTATGAAGATAATATTGATTCACTGATATAAATATTACTAATTAACCCATACTCGAGGGAGTATAGGTGAGTTCATGTCTTTCAAAAGGGGTAGTTGCACGTAAGTAAACATAATGAACATTATTTGAATTGGAATTCCGATTTATAATTAAAATTCGTTTACCATTCCACCACTTGGTACTCAGTAGTGGTCACTCTTCTAGGTAGAGAGCAGAGAGCGCTGCCTAATTTCAGTGTTATGGATGGAAGACTTCTATAAGAACGGTGGGAGCAATAGATGAAAGAGAAGAAAAAGAAAAAACGTTTAGAAGAAAGAGAAAGAAAGGAAGAATAAGGGGTGAAGAAGCAAAGTATTTAAGAAAACGAAAGAGAAAAATAAAGAAGACTAAGAAAAGAAGAAAGACAATGGAAATAATTTAAAGGTAAAGAAATGATAGTCAAAGAAAGAAAGAAAGAAAGAAAGAAAGAAAAAATAATAAGATAAGAAAAACAAAATCATAGAATGGAAGACGTAGAGGAGGTAAAGAAGAAGAAGAAGAAGAAGAAGAAGAAGAAGAAGAAAATAAAAGAGGAAAAGTCTAAGAGGCTAAAAATAAGAATATAGAAGTCATTTTTAGCGAAGGAGACTAATAGCTGAAGACAGAAAGAAAGAAAGAAAGAAAGAAAGAAAGAAAGAAAGAAAGAAGAAAAAGAAAATCATAGAATGGAAAGCAAAAAGGAGGTTAAAAAGAAGAAAAAGAAGAAGAAGAAAATAAAAAGATGAGAATATGAAAATATTTTATAGCGAAGGAGAATAATCGCTGAAGAAAGAAAGAAAGAAAGAAAGAAAATCATAGAATGAAAAGCGAAAAGGAGGTCAAGAAGGAGACGAAAAAGAAAAGAAGAAGAAGAAGAAAGAAATAAAAAAGGAAAAAGACTAAGAGGATAAAAATAAGAATACGGAAATAATCTGTAGCATAGGAGAATAATAGTTGAAGAAGAAAGAAAAGAAAAATGAAAGAAAGGAAAGAAAGAAGAAAGATAAAGAAAGAAAGAAAAAACAAGGAGAGAAGAGTAAAAATAATAATAGATAGAACGGATGAAGAGAGGGTAAAAATGGGAACGAAGAAAGAGAAGAAAAAATATCGGGTAAAGTAGCAAATTGAATGGGTATTCCAAAAAAAAAAAAAAATAAAGGGAAAAGAGAAAAGAAAGTTAGGAGAGACAGTGAGAAGAAAACAAAATAAAAGAACAGAAAAATAGAAACAAAAAGGAGAAGAAATTATGAGAAATAAAGAAGAAAAAGCATTGAATAAAGACAGAGAGAGAGAGAGAGAAAGAGAGAGAGAGAAAGAGAGAGAGAAAGAAAGAACCAAAATTAGAATTTCGTCAGTCAGGTAAGTGCCATACGTGATACACGCATGGGCGATCATGTCTCGAAAGAGATATGAATGACTGGGCAGAAGATTATCCTGCAGTAGGTTGCTATTACTTTCTGCAGTAGACTGATTGCCAGCCAAGGCTATAGAATCCAATCTGTCTTGTAATTTAACCCATAACTGGAGGGAAGAGATGGATTAATACCTTTCTCAAAGGTATTTTCGCGTAAGTGAATGCTGGGAATTCAACTGGAATTTGAACTCGGCTTCCCGATCTGTCGGTCCGAGCCGATAACCTCTGCACCACAACGTATATTCATCCAAGAGGTGGGTGCAAAACATAAAAGAAAAGTGAAGGAGATGAACTACGGCAATAAAGAGGGGAAAGACATGGCGTAAAAAGGAATAAAAAGAAAATCAGTGTAAGGGGGCGACGAGAAGGAGGAGAAGAAGTGAAGCAAAAAATGATGGGAGGAGGAAATGGGGAAAAGACAAAGAACTAGTAAGTGAAATAGGGAAGTAAAAGATCAAGGAGGAGGAGGAGAATGAAGCGGACCAGGAGGATGAAGCAGAAGAGGACGAGTAAGAGTGAGTGTTAAGAAGGAGAATAAGTGTGAGGAGTAAGAGGATAAGAAGAAGTAGGAGTAAGAGAAGCAGACGTAGTAGTTAACAATGAAAGAGAGAAAGAAGAGAAAAGAAACGGAGACAAAAAACGGAGACAAAAAAGATAACAGGAAACGAAATATGATGCCGGCCAAATAAAATATGGGCAAATGTAGAATTTAAATAATAATAATAATAATAATAATAATAATAAGAAGAAGAAGAAGAAGAAGAAGAAGAAAAAGAAATTTTTGATAAAAAATGGAACAAAACAACACATTGAAAGAATCCCTGGAAACCCCAGCTTAAGTGATATACAAAAAATTGTCTTATTAAGTACAGCCCACACACTAAGGAAAACTTTATCTATGTAATGCTGGGGATAATAGGGAAGATAGAAAAACATGAAATGGAGCCATAACAACTCGCCACTACCTGCCTTAGGCCTCCCCGCAGACTTGGTTGGTAGTGAGACCAAAGCAGAAATCGAAATATGATGAAAAATGACATAATAATAATAATAAGAAGAAGAAAATGAAGTGGTAATATTATTATTAATATTATTATTATCATTATTATTATTATATTAATAATAATTAAAAAACAATTATAAAAATAATGATTATGATAATTTTAATTAATAATAATAATAATTAAAATGCTTGGGAGGAGCATCTAAACTAAAGGTGGAAACTGAAGTGAGGACCAGAGTCATTTCACTCGAAACGTTAATTCAAATATCATACATGATAATGTTGTTCTAAAATACAGGTTCCGAGACAAATACCAGGAAACAATAGACTATCTAATCTCAGGATGTTCTGTACTTGAGCCAAATGAATATAAAAATCGTCACGATAGAGTGGGGTAATATTTACACTGGAAAATGCGCAAACACTTTGGAAAATATGTAAACAAATATCGGTATGAACATCACCCAGTACCAGTTACAGAAATAGAAAACCATTCTATAGGATTACTCAATCTACGCGGACAGGAAAATTTAAGCAAATAGACCGCACATTATTGTCAATATCCAAAAAGAAATAACTTGCCGATTAATTGATATGGCTTGTCCAGCAGATTTTAACGAAGCAACTAAGGAATTTGAAAAAATCTGTCAAAATATAAAGACCAAGAAATTGAAATAGAAAAATTGTAGAAATTGAAAAAGAATAGTACCAGTGATAGTAAGTGAACTTGGAAAGATTTAAAAAAAATGAATAAAACAAAGTGTTTTTCTTTTATGAAGTAGCAAGCGATTATTGGACTCTTCCCTTCTTCCGGGGACAGCTAAACATTAACCAACCAACGCCAAATTCTCTCCCACCCATTTCCACACCACTTACCCAATTCATTTTCCCCCGGACGAATTTATCGGTTCGACGGAATTTTGTTCCGATTATTTTAGGTTTCAATTTTAAAAGCCTTCATGCGATTACAGGGCTAGGGGCATTTACTTTCGTAGTCTCTCCTTCTATCTCACTCTCTCGGTATCTCTTCCAAGTCGCTTTTCTCTTCTTTGCATCACAACCGGAGAGTCTTTCTTTGGCCTGATTTACTTCTTCCACCAATGAAAAGAGTGATTCGAGTCGAACAACTAAACTGCACAAATAAGCAACACTGATTATATGTGAATGTGAAACAGAAAAAAAATTGTTACACTATTTACATTGTTCAGACAGTTCTCTTCATCTTTATTGTCATAGTCACTCCTTCAACATCTGTCTATATTTCTGAGATGATGTATTTTAACTATTTACACTATTTACATTGTTCAGACTGTTGTCCTCATCTTTATTGTCATATTCACTCCTTCAACATTTGTCTATATTTCTGAGATGATGTATTGTAACTATTTACAGTATTTATATTGTTCGGCCTGTTGTCCTCATCTTTATTGTCAAATTCACTCCTTCAACATCTGTTTATATTTCTGAGATGAGGTATTGTAACTATTTACACTATTTACATTGTTCGGACTGTTGTGCTCATCTTTATTGCCATATTCACTTCTTCAACATCTGTCTATATTTCTGAGATGAGGTATTGTAACTATTTACACTAATTATATTGTTCGGCCTGTTGAACTCATCTTTATTGTCAAATTCACTCCTTCAACATCTGTCTATATTTCTGAGATGAGGTATTGTAATTATTTACACGATTTACATTGTTCGGGCTGTTGTCCTCATCTTTATTGCCATATTCACTCCTTCAACATCTGTCTATATTTCTGAGATGAGGTATTGTAACTATTTACACTATTTATATTGTTCGAACAGTCGTCGTCATCTTTATTGTCATATTCACTCCTTCAACAACTGTCTATATTTCTGAGATGAGGTATTGTAACTATTTACACTATTTACATTGTTTGGACTGTTGTCCTCATCTTTATTGTCATATTCACTCCTTCAACATCTGTCTATATTTCTGAGATGAGATATTTTAACTATTTACACTATTTACATTGTTTGGACCGTTGTCCTCATCTTTATTGTCATATTCACTCCTTCAACATCTGTCTATATTTCTGAGATGAGGTATTGTAACTATTTACACTATTTACATTGTTCGGAATGTTGTCCTCAACTTTATTGTCATATTCACTCCTTCAACAACTGTCTATATTTCTGAGATGAGGTATTGTAACTATTTACCATATTTATATTGTTCGGTCTGTTTTCCTCATCTTTATAATCATATTTTTCTGCACTATTGTAAGAACTGTGGAATTATGGATATCCAGTCCAAGTATTTCCTGGTTATTGCATTGTCTTAACTGCTGTTTGGTAGGCGGCAACAATTATATTTTAAATTATTCTTAAATGTATTTAGTAAAAATAATTGAGTGTCAAAAATTAATTGTAGCGCTTTTAATTTTTCTGTTTATTGTATTAACTGTAGTTATTTGTTAATTTTTAACA
Source organism: Ascarosepion bandense (assembly GCA_037127315.1). NCBI lineage: Eukaryota > Metazoa > Mollusca > Cephalopoda > Sepiida > Sepiidae > Ascarosepion > Ascarosepion bandense. The sequence continues at coordinate 335,920 of JBBBDQ010001140.1, forward strand.
CATTGTTTATTATTGATAACGGCATTTTGTAATCCTGGCATATTGAGACGACGGTAAATGGTGATGTCATTTTCATAGATTTGTAAATGGTAAAGCCAATGAAAAAGATTATAACGTCGTCGTCTTGCGGCCAGTGGCTGAGACAGAACTCACTACACCCCTTCCCTGTGCATTTGGAACCCTAGCGCAGTTTTGCAGCGAAATTCATAATCTTTTCAAATAGCTAAATACTTGATGCTTCGCCAGGGCTACCAAGGGTTTTTTTTAGGGTGACACCAATACTTATAGCATATCACGTTGAATACACCGGTTTTCGTTCAATCACCGAAGTTAAACAACGTTGAGCCTGGTCAGTACTTAGATGGGTGACCACTTGGGAATACCAGGCGCTGTAAGCGTTCAGTGACGGATGTGAGTTGTGGTGCAGTTGTGGTGGAAAAAGAAATCGGTGAGCCGAGTTCGAATTCCAGATGAGTACCCTGCATTCACTTCAGTACTGGTACACTTGGGATAGATATTAATCCGTTACTTCCCTCCAGTTATGATTTAATATCAGGATGGGGCCTAGAGGCAACCCCATGTTTATACCAATGCGTTGAGTAATCTTATTGAATGAGGAAAAGCTAGGAAAACCATTTCTTCATTACACGCGATGAGAAAAAGGAAGCAAATGGTGGTTATCAACCCCTATATATATATATATATATATATATATATATATATATATATATATATTAATACGGGTTTCATTGAATAATATAGACAAGTTCTGTCTATTTTGTGTAAGATCCGTTCGTATGATCTGATTAGCCGAGTGGGTTTTTGGTCAATTGAGTGTATTGTGGCATGAGTGGATCGGTCTGGGAACTGCTGCTACTATGGTGCAGGGGGTAAGTATAATAACTATGACCTCTCCCGTCGATTATAGGCATTGAAGTATGTTAGTGGAGGTGTCGAAATTCATTTTATTTAGGCTAGGTTAGAACCCTAAATGACGCCAAACAGTTGTTTGCGGAGAGAATGCGACAGCACATAGCTGACCGCAAGTTCGGCTCCAAGGACTATTGGAGGATTTGTAAACGAGTGCTCAACAATAGGAAATCCTCAATACCTCCTTTAATCCATGGATTTGACGTTCTCACGTCATCTGCTGAGAAAGCTGAGTGCTTTGCCCGCAGATTCTCATCCAACTCCACACTCGACTCGTCCGGAGTGCACCCACCCGATTTCCCTATTAGAACTGAGGCCAAACTGCATGACGTGTATATTACCCCGACAATAGTATCCAGAGTAATTTCAAAACTCGACCCCCATAAGGCGTGTGGAGACGATGGAATCCCGGTGATAGTCCTTAAGAGGTGTGCCCCTGAACTTTCCCCTGTCCTCTCTAAACTGTTTAACTACTGCCTTTCTGCTTCCTGCTTTCCTGCATGCTGGAAATTCTCCTCAGTCGTTCCTGTCTTTAAGAACTGTGGTGAACCCTCGGACCCATCCAACTATCGCCCTATCAGTCTTCTACCAATATTCGGGAAAGTGTTCGAGGCTATAATAAATGCTGAAATAGTTCATCATCTCACCGCCCACAAACTGTTCTCCGACAGGCAATATGGATTCCGATTTGACAGGTCCACAGCCGACCTGCTAACTACTGTAACGGAGTACATGCTACAGGCCCTTGATGAGTCTGACGAGGCTCGCGCGGTTGCTCTGGATATCTCCAAGGCTTTCGACAGGGTTTGGCACCCTGGCCTCCTATGCAAACTACGCGGTTATGGTATTACCGGTCGCCTGCTTGACCTAATCCAATCTTTCTTAAATAACCGCAAAATGAAGGTCGTTCTGAATGGGCGTGCCTCTTCGTCCTACAGCACGAATGCTGGTGTCCCACAAGGCTCTATCCTGGGCCCAACGCTCTTCCTTATTTTCATCAACGACCTCCCAGATGAGATCAGGTCCCAAGTAGGCATCTACGCAGATGACACTACAATATACTCCCGCTCCAGTAAGAAACCTGTCGTGGCGGACAGACATAATCTCGCTGCTGACCTTGAGCGGGATCTACACTCTGTGGTGAACTGGGGCAAGAAGTGGCTTGTCAACTTTAATTCCTCTAAGACCAAGCTGTTGTCTGTCAACCATTACAGGCAACCTCTTCTGCCTCCCATAAGCATGGACCAGATGATTCTCCCGGAGAGTAATACACTACGCCTCCTCGGACTTACCCTGTCCTCAGACCTCAAATGGAAGCACTATATTGAATCCACAGCAAAATCTACTGCTAAGAAGATTGGGTCACTATGTCGATCCAGGATGTTTTTTCCACCTGAATCCATCCTGCATATATACAAGTCAACCATCCGTCCGTGCATGGAGTACTGCTGCCATTTATGGTCAGGTGCCCCTGCCGTTCTCCTCAGTGTTCTTGACAAGCTCCAAAGGAGTGTCTGTAATGTGATAGGTACTGATCTGGCGACTCGTCTGCAGCCACTTTCCCATCGTCGAAATGTGGCCTCCCTCTGTCTCTTCTATAAATACTTTCATGGCTTCTGCTCGGATGAGCTTAAGTCACTGATGCCTCCTCAACAGGTGTTTACCCGTTCAACCAGACTGGCAACTGGGTCCCACCCATTCACAGTCAGGTTAGCCAAACGCAGACAACAATTCTACTCCTGCAGCTTCCTCTCTCGCACTTCCCGCCTGTGGAACTCACTCCCGTATTCTTGCTTTCCTGACGGCTACGACCTCCAGAAATTTAAAAGCAAAGTTAATACTCACCTACTAACCACTGGCCTCTAGCTCTCTCTCCCCTCCCCTGTATAACCTTCCCTTTCTCTCCGCCCATGTACCTGTCATTGCACCTGCTTTCTCAGTTTTCTATTGTTCCTTTCTAACTAGCTTGTACTCCTCACTCTTTTCTAATTAATCTTTCTACATTTATGTAACCCCCTGCACATCAGTGGCGTTTCTGCCTTGCTCGGGGTGAAATGATTAAAAAAAAAAAAAGAAAAAAAAAGATAGCTTCTAGAATTTTAAGTTTTCGTTTATCATTTTCCTGTCTAAGTATATATAGACCTACTGTCACCATTCCTTCTCGGCCTACAGCCATGTGCGACACAAAAAATGGACCTGTCTAATTTTCTCTGTATAACTCCACTCTGTTAATAATAATTTAAATGTTCTATGTTCACTGAACAGTAAATGTTCATCCTTTGATAATGGCTTATGTAAGCCGAAAGCTCAGACCTGATAACAAAATCAACAATTATTGCGATTTCTTGTCGTCTTTCCATGACAACACTATCAAGCTAATCAGATCATACGAACGGATTTAACATAAAATAAATAGACAGAACTTGTGTATATTATTCAATGAAACCTCTATTAATGAAAAAATGCTGCCAAAATACACACACACAATATATATATATATATATATATATATATATATATATATATATATATATATATTGTTTTTCTTTAATCCGAAGTGGAAGAGTAGGAAGGTAAATTCCAAGAACCTGATCCTAATTAATATTAAAAAAAATTTAACATTAAAAAGTGATGCAGGCATTATTTCTTTAATAACTTTAAATTCTTGACTTCCTGCAATGGATAAACTTAAATAAAAAAAATTTTTTAAGATATTACATTTAAATCTATTCCTCCCCTTCCTAAATATACCGTTTCAACACCCTGTAACCCCGCCACTAACAGCTCTGTCCTGTTGTACTTTGTGACCGTTGTTAATCTAAAACCCTTCCACACTCTACTCCAGGACCTTCGCCATTTGGAGCAAAACAATGTCGCTGACGTGACGTAGAATCTCTATTAGAGATCCTATGTCGAAATGTACATCCGACACCTTTGAATTTTGAAAATTTTCTCTAATTTATATATATATATATATATATATATATATGCTCGTGATTTTGAAACCTGTTTACATAAAAACATTATGTGAATATGGAAACTATGCACATAAATACAATATTTCCGGTCTAAAACATTATGTAAAAATTATGTAATGGATTTACCTTCACTAATCAGAATAATTTTAGTAGATTGTCACATACGTAATGATGCATTTTTTCCTGTTTCTTAGGCCGATAAGGATCTGCTTTGTGGTGCAATAGATATTAACTCGGAACGACAAATCGAGAAGCCTACATCAAATTCTAGTTGAAATCCTTTCACACAAATACCCTTGGAAAATGTATTAACCGGTCTCTCCCTTCTAGTTATGGGTTAAATAATAGGACAGGTTGGGTTATATAGCCTTGGCTGGCAACCAGTTTACTACAGAAAGCAATGGCAACATACTGCGGATAATCTTCTGCCCAGTCAGTCATGTCTCTTTCGAGACACGTCGCCCAAAGCGTGTATCACGTATGGCACTTAACTAATTCACTGAATATAATAGTTCAAAACATAATTAAGGCTTCAACTGGGCATAAAGTAGGGGATCAGTTTTATATTGACATGAAGTAATAAACTGATCCCCCACTAATTATTACTTAATAATAAATCTCTCCCCATCTAGCCATGAGTCAAATAACAGAACAGATTGGGTTCTATAGCCTTGGCTGGCAACCAGTCTACCGCAGAAAGCAATGGCAACATACTGCGGGATAATCTTCTGCCCAGTCAGTCATGTCTCTTTCGAGACACGTCGCCCAAAGCGTGTATCATGTATGGCACTTAACTAACTTACTGAATATAATAGTTGCAAACATGTTAAGGCTGGCATAAAGTTAGGGATCGGTTTTCTATTGTTATGAAGTAATAAACTGATTCCCCACTAATTACTACTTAATAATATAATTCATCTCTTTCCCCCTCTAGCTATAAGAAAAATATAAAAATATTTTTAAATATTTAAAAATAAAAATATGTGTAGATTGAGTTCTACACATAGCCTTGGCTGGCAACTCGTCTACCGTGGAAGGTAATGGCAACGTACTGCGGGATAATCTTCTGCCCAATCAGTCATGTCTTTTTCGAGACGTGATCGCGTGATGGGCCAGTTTGCTTGCTGCTGTTACAGTGTAAACATGACTGCTTCGGGAGGAGTGTGCACCAAGGAGGAACAAAGAGTAATTATCCGAAAATGCTATCTCATCGATGGTAACTCGCCAGTTCGACATTAACATCTTTCGAGCTTGCTGAATCTTCTCGTCAGTAGTGAATGTCACTGCTCTTCGTTCCTTCCAGCGGAGCAGCCATGTTTACACTGTAACAGCATCAAGGAAAATGGTGTGAACAAGCTCAAACTTGGGTTACCGGACTATAATAATACCAACTATAAGCACCCATGAGCAGAAGCTAATATGATAAGCTTAAAATATGTTGTAGCGAAAGTACGGATTGTTTTTTCTCATATGTTTTTATGTAAATACTTTTTTTACTAATCATTTTACCTGAAACAAGGCTATAGTGACACTAAAGAGCAAGGGGCTACTGGGAGTGAAAGAAAATGAGAAGACTTTAAAAAGAACCACGAAATCAAACAAAGAAGGAAACAAGGGATACAACTTTAATTTACACAGTTGACAGTCTTTGGATAGTTGGTCTCGAGACACAATGGCCAGTGGATGAAAGCGTTGATTGAATTCTGAGATTTGACGGAAAGAGCGGAGAGTTCAATATCTGGTACAGATATATCAAGAAGAGGTTTGGCACATTAAATTAGAACAAGTGTTACACTGTAACAGCATCAAGGAAAATGGTGTGAACAAGCTCAAACTTGTCTAATGATGTAACCTTTTCCTTATATAAAAAAATCTTGTCTTATTACCAACTCCTTTCCTATTCAGATACATTTATTTCAATATATTTTTACTCATAAGCCTAATGAAAATGATTACAACGAAACAATGTCCAGTAATCTTAATGTATAAATAGAAACTAGGAAAAAGATTTTTTTACATCGAATCATTTGCATAGGACGAGATATGGATACTCTTTGACAACAGTCAGTAACAAGGATAATGGTTACAAGTAAATGATTCACCAAATTAATACGCAAAACCTCCGCCGTCTCCTTAGATGTTAATGGTTATGATAGTCTTTTAAAGGGGTTATTCATTATTCATTCTTGCTTCGAAGTAAAATAATAAAACAACTTTATATTGTGGAGAAATTGAGTGCATGCACGAAAACCTGAAACAGAAATATTATAGATTTGGCAATAGGGATGGCCGCCAATTTTGCTGCATGACAACACACGACCGTACGCTTCTTAATCAACCGACCAAAAGTTGCATAGCTTGAATTATGAAATTTTACCTTATCTAATCTAAACTTATTTATAAATGGAACTTTGTCTCTGTGTGTGTGTCTGTGTGTGTGTGTCCGTTACCTATAGATTCTGAAACGGCTGAACCGATTTTCTTAAAAATTTACACAGTTGTACTATAAGTGTCTGCGAGTGTTCTTAGCTAAGTTTTGTGTCGAGGTACCCCCGATAAATATCGAAAAGTAAAAATAAAAAAAATCGGGTTATAGAAGGAGTGGTCCGATTTTAATAAAATTTGATGCACTCATAGACAACGATATAAGAAACGATATTCAGAAGTTTCAAGGTTGCAGTTCTAACAATAGTGCAGAAAATTGTTAATATATATTAAAAAAAGGCAAGATGTTTGTGTCTGTGTCTGTTTATCTGCCTGTATGTCTGTGTTTTTTCAGCCCTTTTATTTTAGTTTTTGCTTTAGGTTTGGCTCTAAGTAGATATAATTGTAGTTCTTAGTCTCAGCCATGATACCGTTTACTCAGAAGACTTATTTAGCCTTCAAAATTCAGTTTATGACAAAAAAAAACTTATTTGATATCGATACCAGGAAATCAAAATTTGACATACATCCATTCATTTTTCTTTCAGTCTACGGTTTCGCTTTAACTGGAAACAACGATTGCTTTTTAGTCTTTCGTATCAACGTCCAAAGTATCTGAGCTCCAGGATCATGGATTAGTTTTAAAGCTTTCATTACACCCGAACAACGCCGGACTATATTGCTAGTCTTCTAGAGATGATAAGGCAAAATTTCATATTTCAGGCTATGCAGCTTTTTGTATCCCCTTACTTCTTTAATTCAATTGATATCTCTGTTATTGGTTATTAATTATTTAAACCTTTGATGTTTATCATATCAAAGGATGAGAAGATGGCATCAAAAATTAAGGATGTAAGGATTTGGCTTGTGGTGCAGTGATTATCGACTCGGAACGAAAAATCGGGGAGCCGAGTTCGAATTCCATTTGAAATCCTAGCATTCACTTTCGCGCAAATACCCTTGGGAAAGGTATTAATCCATTTCTTCTCTCTAGTTATGGGTTAAATAACAGGACAGATTGGATTCTATAGCCTTGGCTGGCAACCAGTTTACCGTAGAAAGTAATGGCAACCTTCTGCTGGCTAATCTCCTGCCAGTCAGTCATGTCCATTTTGAGACATGATCGCCTAAGCGTGTATCACGTGCGGCACTTAAATGACTGACTGAGTGACTGATCAAGAATTTAGAGATAAGTTAGAAAACATTCATCAACATGCTACCTCTTTATTTATAAATTCGTTAACATTTCAGAAGCATCTTATTAATTTCCTATAAAGTGCGTCATTTCATGTGTTACAACCTGACATGAATAAATCTAAGCTTATTTATAAATGGAACTTCGTCTGTGTGTGTGTGTGTCTGTGTGTGTGTGTCTGTGTGTGTCTGTGTTCGTTACCTATTGACTCCGAAACGGCTGACCCGTTTTTCTAAAAAATTAACACAGTTGTACTATAAGCGTCTGAGAGTGTTCTTAGCTAGGTTTTATGTCGAGGTACCCCCGATAAATATCGAAAATCGATAATCGAAAAAATCGGGTTACAGAAGGAATGGTCCGATTTTAATCAAATTTGATGCACTCAGACAAAGACATAAGAAACGATATTCAGAAGTTTCAAGGTTGCAGTTCTTACAATAGTGCAGAAAATTGATCGTGAAATACGTTTCTAATTCAAATTTAAAAATCACTTGTTTCTGATGAAGGACCGAGGGCGGTCTGAAATATAAAATATAATAAAAATAAACAAATAAGTACATTTTTAAATTAAAATCTTTTTATTAATATTCTTTCCTATACATATTAAGACAGTATACGTGGATGATCATCACTATATATATATAAAAGGCAAGATGTTTGTGTGTGTGCGTGTCTGTTTATTTGCCTATGTCTGTATTTTTTTCAGTCCTTTTATTTTAGTATTTGCTTCGGGTTTGGCTCTAAGTAGGTATAATTGTAGTTCTTAGTCTCAGCCATGATACCATTTATTCAGAGGACTTATTTAGCCTTCAAAATTCAGTTTACGACGAAAAAAACTTATTTGATATCGATACCAGGAAATCAAAATTTGACTTACATCCATTCATTTTTCTTTTAGTCTACGGTTTCGCTTTAACTGGAGACAACTATTTCTTTTTAGTCTCTCTTGTGGTCCAGTGGATATCGACTCGGAACGAGAAATCGGAGAGCCGAGTTCGAATTCCAGTTGAATTCGTTGCAATCATATACGCACAAATACCCTTGGGAAAGGTATTAATCCGTTTCTTCCCTCTAGCTATGGGTCAAATAATAGGACGGATTGGGTTCTATAGCCTTGATCGGCAACCAGTCTACCGCAGAAAGCCATGGCAACATACTGCGGGATAATCTTCTGCCCAGTCAGTCATGTCTCGAAAGAGACATGATCGCCCAAGCGTGTATCACGTATGGCACTTAACTGACTGACTGACCAACTTCCAAAGAGTCTGACCTCCAGGACCATGGATTAGTTTTAAAACTTTCATTACACCCGAGCAACGCCGGGCTATACTGCTAGTTTATCATAATTTAATTTTATTATTATTATTATTATTATTATTAGTAGCAGTAGTAGTCGTATTAGTTGTATTCTGCTTATACCCCCTTTAGTTCGTTAGTTAGAACGTACTTAGTTTATGACCAGCCAATAATTAATATATTATGGTCTATTCCATTTTCATCGGGTAGAAATACGGAAAGACATATTAGAGACGCTACTTGGATTTAAAGAGAAAATAAAACAAAGAAAGAAGAAAGAAAAATGGGAAGATAAATGTGTTTAATGTGTTTCAGTGAAATGGAAACATTGGCAATTCCAAATCTTTTAATTTGTATCCTCTTACTTCTTTAATTCATGACCAACATTAATATTTACAATTTTTTTGTGATATTTTGTTCGAGTTATCAAGCTCAAATTTTAACGATGCTATGGGATGTGTGTAGCGGTGCTTTGGATATGAAAGGGGTGAATCCGATGCTTTTCCCTTCAGCTATGGGTTAAATAAAAACAGATTGGGTTCTATAGATTTGGTTAGCAATCAGTCTACCGCAGAAAGTAATGGCAATCTACTGCATGAAAATCTTCTACCTAGCAGTCACGTCTCTTTCGAGATGATCGCCCAAGCGTGTATCGCGTATAGCACTTAACTGGCAGATGAGGAAAATTACATTAAATAATGGAACATTATCTGCTATATATTGGTCATAAACTATTTATTTTGCTTTTTAAGATATAAGTTTTTGGAATGTGGATTTGTTTCTGAATTTTGTTGCCTGGTTCACAGCGGTTGCTTTAATAGCTTCGGGCCACCAATCACGCCAAGGAAATGTTTGGAAATCGAGTGATTATTAAGATTCAGCGCCTTAACATCGAAGAGCCGAATGTTTTCCTCTAGACTTCAAGAAGATTTTTCAGCAGACTTATTTTTATTTTAGTTCTGGATTAAATTTGTTCCGCACGCACACAGCAAGGATTGAACAGGGGGGGATAACAACGATTTCGTCTCGTCTAGAACTGGCTGCTTTTAATAAGATTCGGTTTATTTAAAGAGATGAAAACAAACAAAAAAATAAATAAATAGAATGAAGGAATGCGTTGTCGATTGGTCGGACTATGGCCTAAATTTTGCAATACTGTTGAAAATATGACTTAAAGTATAAAGTATCGATTTAACAGTGGCTCACAGACTGACGGGCGAACGGGCGCGGCTCTGAAGGAAAGTTACACATGGGAACATGTCAATTTTGCGAAATATTTTCCATGATGAGATTTGGGAATATGCTCAGACAAAAATAGAGGTAGAAATAAAATGAAATAAAAAATTCTCATACGGAAAATTAAAAGTAAATAATGTAAAATAAATGAAATTCCTGAGAATGACCAAAATTCAGAAATTAAAAAAAAATTCAAAAAAGTAATAATTTATTGATCAACGCCGAGAAGTTGATTTTAATTCAATTAAATTTTTGTGAAAAAAGTTAAAATAGTTTCTTCTTGACGAAAAAATAGTAATGACGTGACATCGCACTTGTCTAGAATTTAATGCATATTAATATGCACTATCTAGACATGACATCTACATATAAGTAATATTAATGCGTATTTAGGCAGCCATCTTTCTTTTAAACAAGTTTCGTTAAAAACGTCCGAAAAGGAAGATTTTATAAATTTTTATTTAATTTTTCGTGTATTATTATATGTTTCCTTCTTTTGCTGGAGATAAGGAGTGTAAAAATGTCCAAAAATTTTTTTATTTCCAAATCATTTTAGTCACTTCACTGGCCATTTTCAAGGATATTATTTTTTCGATGTTGTTATTTTCCTAATGTTTTGACTGTAACATAATTTTTGTGTGTTTTTTAAAAGGGGAGTTCTTTAAAGCTATCACGTAACTCGCTGGGCATCCCAAAGCTACCTTGCTAAAAGCGAGTCATTATATATCAAGTAATTTCTCCTACCATTAAACTTTAATTATTTAACAGTAGAAATTGAGTTTTGAAAAAAAAAAAATAGACAGACACTCACGCGATACCCAGTCGTGCGAATTACAATATTCATTTTCTCTTATATATGAGGGTCCTGGGTATGACGGCAGTAAGGCCTCTGATTGGGAGATTGTGAAGAGCATGGAACCACCTCTCAATTGCTGTTGTTCTCAGCTAAACCATGGCATGGAGTGGTAGCACCTGTTAGGGTCCCAGTTATGGGCGAATAGTTAACCCCATACTGGGGTCAAAGCATTGTGAAAGTATAAAAATAGACTTTTACGGAAATATATGCATAACAGTAGAATTCAATAGAAAACTAGACATTTTTGAAGGAGAAATTTTACCAACAAATCATTTTTGAAGAAAAAATTATTATCATCACACATTTTTGAAGGAAAAAAAGTATTCTTAGCAAAACATTTTTGAATAGAAAACTAGAAAACGTTTTCGGTTTCCAAAAATAAAAAAAATAAAAAAGATATTTTCATTAAAACCTGACTAAATCAACCTTCTCACTATAACCGAACATTAAAAAAAAGACCTTAACCCCCACTTTTTTTTACATTCAATAAACCACGGAGGTTGATATGCCGTTAAAAAAAACTAAAACTGAAAATCAAAACTCTTATATATATCGTATCTACTCAAATAAGGGCTCTGCTTATTTATTAAACAGTGTGGTCATTTATTTTCGTATAACATTTAAAGTGAAAACATCCGTTCGATTAGCAAATAAAAAAAAACCTTTACTTATTTAGAAATTACTTCATTTAGGCTTACACACGCGACTGAACTTAGAGAATCATTTCGAGAATCTTCGTAACTCAGTTGGTTTAGCAGAGAAGCAGGTTCGAATCATAAAGGAAAGCACATATTTATTATTTAATTCACTGCTTTTATCGTCCGGTTCAAATTCTTCCCCTATCTTGTGAATGTGTGATGCATTTGTCTATATTACTGAGATGAGATATTGTAATTATTTACACTATTTACATTGTTCTAACTGTCGTCGTCATCTTTATTGTGATATTCACTTCTTCAACGTCTATATTTCCGAGATGAGGTATTGTAACTATTTACACTACATTGTTAGGACTGTTGTCCACTTCCTTTTTGTCATATTCACTCCTTCAACATCTGTCTATATTTCTGTAACTAATTACACTATTTACATTGTTCGGACTGTTGTCCTTATCTTTATTGTCAAATTCACTTCTTCAACATCCTTTAATATTTCTAAGATGAGGTATTGTAACTATTTACACTATTTACATTGTTTGAAGTTTTGTCCTCATCTTTATCGCCATATTCACAACGTTTCGATTGGAATTTTGAACCGAAATCTTCATTTCGTTCACCACTTGTTCTAATTCAATGTGCCAAACCTCTTCTTGATATCTCTGTGCCAGATATTGAACTCTCCGCTCTTTCCGTCAAATCTCAGAATTCAATCAACGCTTTCATCCACTGGCCATTGTGTCTCGAGACCAACTATCCAAACACTGTCAACTGTGTAAATTAAAGTTGTATCCCTTGTTTCTTCTTTGTTTGATTTCGTGGTTCTTTTTAAAGTCTTCTCATTTTCTTTCACTCCCAGTAGCCCCTTGCTCTTTAGTGTCACTATAGCCTTGCTTCAGGTAAAATGATTAGTAAAAAAAGTATTTACATAAAAACATATGAGAAAAAACAATCCGTACTTTCGCTACAACATATTTTAAGATTATCATATTAGCTTCTGCTCATGGGTGCTTATAGCTGGTATTATTATAGTCCGGTAACCCAAGTTTGAGCTTGTTCACACCATTTTCCTTGATGCTGTTACAGTGTAAACATGGCTGCTCCGCTGGAAGGAACGAAGAGCAGTGACGCTAGTCAACATTTACTACTGACGAGAAGATTCAGCAAGCTCGAAAGATGTTAATGTCGAACTGGCGAGTTACCATCGATGAGATAGCATTTTCGGATAATTACTCTTTGTTCCTCCTTGGTGCACACTCCTCCCGAAGCAGTCATGTTTACACTGTAACAGCAGCAAGCAAACTGGCCCATCACGTGACCACAGTAGTACCAACAATAAGCACGCATGAGCAAAAGGGAGTGTGATGAACCTAAAGATATAACATGGCAAAAGTACGGATAATTTTTACTTACTGTCGTAACTTTTGTAGCACTGATCCAGTAGAAGACAAAAAAAAAAATGAATATTTCTGGCTTTTTGATTTCTGGATATTCTTGGAGTTTCCGCTTCCGGTTGGACTCAGTCAAGCTTAACAACTTTGCTCAAGACATCTTTTTTCTCTTCTTTTCGACGTGCTATCAACATGCAGAATTTGAAATCATAAAGGCATTACGGATAATTTCCAAGAACTTTAGCTCTGTTGGATATTGAAGAATTGTAGTATTGGATATTAAGACTAAAAACACCGTTTTCAATTTCCAGAAAGAAAAGCCCAGTAACAAAACAAAACTGAAGAATATAAGAATCAAAGAAAAGATGGCACTGAATTGAAGAGAAAAATTTAATAAAATGCAAACGCAAAAAGAGATTCATAAAAGCCTGGTTGGAAATATTAATTTTTATTTTATTTTTCGATTAGGAATTTTTTTGTGGGGGGTTTCAAATGAATTCCTGTTTTTTTTGTTTTGTTTTATTCGATCTTGTGAGCGTTTATCGATGATTTCTACGTTTATCATCCTGTCTTAACGTTTTGTTTTCTGTGTTAAAGACTATTTCGTGATCCGCAGGGCCTCTTTGAATTCGAGGAATTCCAGTTATTAAAAGGCAGACGAGAAAGTTCTTGATAAATAGAAGTGAAAAATATTCTATTTCTTCTTCCGCTCATTTCCGATATGACTGTACTTCATTTATGGTTCCCTTTCTTTCTTTCTTTCTTTCTTTCTTTCTTTCTTTCTTTCTTATCCTGACTCCCTCACTTTCTATCTGAATTAAGTCATGTTATCATTCTTTCTTTCTTATCCAGACTCTTTCACTTTCTATCTGCATTAAGTCATATTACCATTTCTTTCTTTCTTTCTTTCTTTCTTTCTTTCTTATCCAAACTGTCTCACTTTCCACCTGAATTAAGTGATATCTATTTCTTTCTTTCTTTCTTTCTTTCTTTCTTTCTTTCTTTCTTTCTTTCTTGACTGCGTGACTTTTTATCTGAATTGAGTCATATTACCATTTCTTTCTTTCTTTCTTTCTTTCTTTCTTTCTTTCTTTCTTATCCAAACTGTCTCACTTTCCACCTGAATTAAGTGATATCTATTCTTTCTTTCTTTCTTTCTTTCTTTCTTGACTGCGTGACTTTTTATCTGAATTAAGTCATATTACCATTCTTTCTTTTTTTCTTTATTTCTTTCTTTCTTTCTTTCTTTCTTTTATTCTTTCGATATTTCTTTTATTTTGCTCAATTTTTTCTTCTTTTCTCTAGTTTTTCTCGTTTTTATTAATCAATTTTCTTTTCTTTCTATCTCTCTTTATTCTTCTTTTTTCTAAGTTCTTTTTTTCCATTCTTTTTTATATGTTCCATGTTTTTGCCTTTCATTTCATCATTTTTCCTACATGTTGCATTCTTTTTATTCAGTCTTTTTTTTCTAAAGCTTTTTATAATCGGCTTCCTTCTTTTATTCTTTGTCTTTCCTTTTTTCCTTTCAATCTTCCGTCTTTCCCTTCTCTTCTTTCTTTCTTTCTTTCTTTAATTCTTTCTTTCTTTCTATTCAGTTCGATTTTTCTTCATTTCCCTCGACCTTCCTGCTTTTGGTGATCAATTTCTTTTCGCTGTTTCTTTCTTTCTTTCTTTCTTTCTTTCTTTCTTTCTTCTCTCTCTCTCTCTCTCTCTCTCTCTCTGTAGTATGACACATTACCAGTCTTTCTTTCTGCCTTTCTTTTTTTCTTTTATTTCTCTCCCTATCTGCGATAAAATATATTACAATTATTTCATTCTCTTTTTTTCTTTCTATTACGTTTCTATTCTTGATCAAGCCGTCCATTTCCCTTCAGGAATCCGTGTACTGTGAAAAAAAAATTCGTTTAACTTATATCTTTATTCTAATCCACTGGATACTTAACAAAACTAACGAGACTTCAAAATGTAAATCTTTTATAATTTCTTATTTTTTCCGATTATTTATACCGGTTTTCCTTTCCTTATTGATTCTAACCGCAATTATTATTAACGTAATGAATTAAAACACTCTCAGCTATTAGCGTGTGTATACATGATATATAAAAAGCAATCGGATGTCTAACCGTACTGATGATACAGCGAAACAGATCTGTCTGCGGATGACTATATATATATATATATATATATATATATATATATAATGATTACTAATGGGAGTACATTCTACAGTGAAATATTTACTTTTATAAAATGCTCGTTACAAAAGTAAAGCAGAAATATATGGCAAGTATTATTATCATAATAATGATAGCATACTGCAATTCAATAACTATAAAATTTCGATGTTAAAGCACCACCATCAATATTGTTAATTTATTTGGTAACATATATAGATAATGAGATTAAAAATAATAAAATAAAAAATAAAAATAATAAAATGAATAAAAATATTAAAATAAAGAGGCCAGTTAATAAGATGAATTAAATGTTGGTAGGATATGGCCGACCACAGCTGCGGTATCGTGACATCATAAAACGCGATATGAAAGTTGTGGGCATCAACAAGGAGTCATGGGTGAGCGTAGCAGTCAACCGGACCAAAGGGAGAGGGGAGATGAATCTTAGCCCCAAAACTCAATTCAAGGGACGAGCAACTGACACAAATCGCCATGGAGAGGCGGGTTCGCAGGAAGCAAAATGACAGCTCCGTCAGCCTCTGCAACAAACACTGCCACTCCCGCATCGGTTTCTACATCAACATCGGTTTTCTAGTCACAGATGCCGATACTCCATCCAAGGAGAATTAGAATGCTACCTATGGTTAACCTTGACCGATGTAGGCCTATATAAATTGTTGTGCCCCCCCCCCCACCTCCATTTTTTTCTATGATAATGGGTTCGACATGAGTATACATATACTCCTGCCATAGAGAGATACGTTAGAGACATCGGTACTGATTCGTAAGTTACCGAACGATACCGAAGTTACACAGAGAATACCGCGTCAGTTGGCATAGTAGCTCTGAGCTCCTATCGGCCAGAATAATATAACACAAATATACTATTTCAACACGACTTCACTTCAAGACTTGTATATATATATTTCTTACTAATCGTATTCCTGGATTACTAACCTGCGTTCCAGTTTGTATATTTACGTTCAATATAACCTATTTTTCTATCTCAAATATCTGTTTTGTTGTTCATTATTTTGTGTGGTTCCTCACCCAGATCCACAACAATTTAGAGACGAAGATTCGAACATGAGTCGCCACAACAACTTGGCGATAAAGATTCGAACTCTCGTATACTTCACAACAACTTATCGACGGAAGATTTCGAAAACATGTACACAACAAAAACGTGGCAACAAAAAATTAAAACGCGAGTCGACACAACAACTTTGACGAAGGATGCGAACTTGCATACACAAGACCGTCTTAACGGCAAAGAATTCGAACTTAACGACGAAGGATTCGAATTCAAGTCGAACCCAAAAACTTGCCGACGAAAACTCAAGAGTCACGAAAAAACTCGAAAGAACTCATACAGAACAACGAAAAAAACAAGTCGACCATAAAAAATTGGGCGACACTATTGCAGAAAAATCTGCTGGTATAAAAATTTTGGAATGAAAAGAGATAGAAAGAAAAAAATGTAAAAATATGTATTTGAAAGCCATATCACCTATGCCTTGGAAAATGTAATATACACGCGACGGATAGAGGGAAAGAGAAACAGGTTAAGGCGGCACGAGACATACTTGATGTGCTTGAGCAAATTTATGGCAGGGCAGTGTTTGGGTGAGTGACGAAGAAAAAAAAACTGTAAAGAGTGACAAAGAATAGGAGTAAGTAGAATCCATGATCGCCTACATTCTGAAATGACATAAAAAAGTATAAAATGAATTTTTATAAATAAAACGCTATCTTAATTTTGACTATGGCTATATCCTGTTGAATACACCGGTTTCCATTAGATCTAAATAAGTTAAGCAACAGCAAGCCTGGTCAGTACTTAAATGGGTGACCATTTGGGAATACCAGGCACTGTAAACGTAATGACCAAGAATGGTCCGCCGGTCCTCAAGATTTGAGGGTTGGGTGCAGCGCTAAAAACAGTTTGTTACAGCAACAAAAAGTTGCTGCCTTATGCACCACTGGGCGCGTTGGATAAAATGATGATTATTAATTTTATTAGTGCGTAAAGAAAAAAAAATACATATTTTGAAAGAATTCTTGGAAGACTTTTTAGCCTAATTGTAATTGTAAAACAACTACAACAGCAACAGTGAAAACAACAGCAACAACAGTTCATTGGCATAATTCAGAATAAAACAGAAAATACTCCAATTTCTTTCACTCCCGACGCGATGGCAAATGGCATAGCTATATTCACATATAATTCGGATGATGAAATTACCCCTTACTGCTTTTTTTAGAAGTTATAAGCAAATTTGCTGTAAAGAATGCAGCGACTGGGAAAACGAGAAAAAACAAAACTTTTGTTGAAAAAATTAACACAAGCAGAACCAAAGAATACCGTAATTTTGTACGACCGAAAAAACCTGGAGAAATTTGCTTTGAAGAAACGACAAATTTTCTGACTAAAACTTTTTTCGACAAAAATTCCTTATATATATATATATATATATATATATATATATATATAGTTTTAGTTGTAATTTACTAAGAAAAGTCGATAAACTATAATATCAAAGTTGTATATTAATCCTAGGTAGAAGTCCCAAGCTATGTTTCTGCAAACATTTTTTCTATGTCCCTCTTTTATTGTAATCATTGCATTGGAAGTAAGGTAATAAAGTCACTAAGACGTAATTGAGTGTTAGACTAATAAAGAAAAGTAGAGTTTTAGCTAAGAAATTACTTTTTATTGGAGAAATGATTTGTAACCTTTTATTACGTAACAAGTGTATAAAAGCTAAGAATTATGTGTTAAAAATCCTACTAATTTACTTGGATAGACTGAATAGAATTATTTGAGCTTTGGAATTTGCCTTTAAATATTTATCGCGGAAATCGTAGAAAGTGGAAAAAATATGAAAGGTGTCGAGTTCATTTGTATTACTGGAGTGGTATTCTCTATCCACAACACTATTTGAATATATTAATTTCTTCAGATTCTCGACCAATTCGTGTCTGGATTCGTCTGGAGTCCAGACACCCGATTTCCCATCTAGAACTGAGTCCCAATTGAATGACGTCCACATCACGCCCTCGCTGATTTCTAGCATAATATCAAAACTTGACCCTCACAAAGCGAGTGGTGGGGACAGAATCCCAATCATAGTCTTGCAGAAATGTGCCCCTGAAGTCTCCTCTGTCCTTTCTAAGCTCTACAACCTCTGCCTATCTTCCTCCTGCTTTCCTGTCTGTTGGAAGTCTTCTTCTGTGGTTCCAATATTCAAGAACACTGGGAAACCATCGTACCCCACACATTACCGTCCTATCAGCCTTCTTCCGATCTTCGGCAAAGTGTTCGAAGCCATTATCAATGCCGAGGTCGTTCAGCATCTCACGGCCCACGGGCTCCTATCGGACAAACAGTATGGCTTCCGCTTCACCAGGTCTACTGCTGATATGCTAACGACCATCATTGAGTATATATACCAGGCCCTCGACAAGAATGGTGAAGCCCTAACTGTCGCCCTGGATATCTCCAAAGAATTCGACAGAGTATGGCATGACGGCCTTCTACAGAAGCTGCGAAGCTACGGCATTACTGGACTTTTGTTGGACTTAATCCAGTCATTCCTCTCTAACCGCACACTGAAGGTGGTTTTAAATGGACATGCCTCCCAAAACTACCCTACAAACGCGGGTATCTCCCAAGGCTCTATTCTAGGTCCTACGCTCTTTCTAATCTACATCAATGCTCTCCCCGATGCCATAAGATCATAAGTAGGCATGTACGCCGACGATACTACAGTATACGCTCGCCTCGATCAAAAATCTGATGTTGACGATAAGGCGAACCTCCAATCCGTGGTGGATTGCGGTAGGAAATGGCTCGTAAAATTAAATTCTTCCAAAACGAAGCTGCTGTCAATTAACCACCACAGACGACTGCACCTCCCTCCCATTAGCATGGAACAGCCATGCCTCCCAGAGAGTAAAACACTACGTCTGCTTGGCCTGACACTCTCAGCGGACCTTAAGTGGAATGACTACGTCGAATCCATTGCTAAATCCGCTGCCATGAAAGTCGGCTCTCTGTGCAGGGCCCGGAAATTTTTTCCGCCTGAAACTATCCTGCACTTATACAAATCTACCATCCACCCGTGTTTTGAATACTGTTGCCACATCTGGTCGGTTGCCCCTGCTATTCTTCTCGGGCTTCTTGACAAAATACAGCGAAGAATCTGTAATGTGATTGATACCGACTTAGCTGACCGCCTGCAGTCACTCTCTCACCGGCGTGACGTGGCTCCCCTGTGCCTCTTCTACAAATACTTTAATGGCTTCTGCTCTGATGAACTTAAATCACTGGTGGCCCCTAGGTGTGAGTTGGCACGAGATGCTAGATTGGCAACTAGGTCCCACCCTTTTACAGTGAAACCGATGAAATGTAACCGCAATTTCTACTCCAACAGCTTCTTTTCTCGTACTTGCCGCCTGTGGAATTCCCTTCCGCATGCTTGCTTCCCCGACGGCTATAACCTCCAGGAGTTTAAATGTAAGGTCAATAGACACCTCCTAATACACTAACCCTCCCATTCTCACCAACTCTCCCCCTATGTACATCCTAACTTGTCTATCGCTCTGTGTAACCCCCTGCGGTATCTATCTATCTATCTATCTATCTATCTATCTATCTATCTATCTATCTATCTATCTATCTATCCAAGTCTGTTCTTATCTATCTATCTATCTATCTATCTATCTATCTATCTATCTATCTATCTATCCCAATCTGTCTATCTATCTATCTATCTATCTATCTATCTATCTATCTATCTATCTATCTATCTATCTATCTCAGTCTGTTCATATCTATCTATATGTAGTGTTGGTGATATTTTCTCTCCCAAAAAGTATTACTGGAATTTTCTCTATAAAACCATTTTCATACTTTCCTAATGTTTTGACCATCGCACAGACTCTTACATGTGTTGCCTCCCGGGTCCATGTAAACTTCGAAAAACAGCAATTAAGAAGTAGTAGCTTCTCAAGACTTTTTAGTTAGAAACCTTGCTGCCGGATAAAGTTTATCGTCATATACATGACAAGCGAATTAGAATCTGTAATGTTATCAATCCTGGTTTGGCAGCTCGGATACAGTTACTTTTTCACCGGTGTAATGTGGCTTCCATATGTCTCTTCTACAAATACTTTCATGGCTTCTACTCAGATGAACTTAGCTCACTAGTACCCCCATACATGAATTTGCTCGAGCCATAAGATTAGCAACTAGCTCCCACCCTTGTACTTTTAAATTGTAAACGCAAGTTCTACTCCAACAGCTTCTTCTCTCGCACGTCCCGCCTGTGGAATTCACTTCCGTTCATTTGCTTTCCCGACAGCTACAATCTTCAAGAATTCAAATGTAAAGTCAATCGTCATCTCCTATAATACGAACTTGCATCCTTTCTCTGTCTCCCATCTTCTTTCTTCGTCTACTCTCATCAGTATTCTCATCCTTCTCCCACCCTCTTTTTGTCACCCCCTGTAACTTGTCACTCTTTCTTATAACTTACCTTCTGTGTAATCCCCTGCTCAAAATTGGCAGTAAAATGCCTTGCTTGGGGTGACAGGATTATATATAAAAAAAACAACTCCTTTAGTTTCATCTCGTAGGTTTTTTTAGACCCACTAAAGTACAATGTGTAATCGATTTATATTTTTCCTCAGATTAGGTGATTTGCAGTGGTTTGCAATAATAGGAATCTATTTTGGGGTGTATGCTGCAATTTGTTTGACATTAAAGTTATTGCATCATCTGTGATTGCATCAGGTTTTTATCATGTCCCGAATATATTGTCTCGACTCTCGATTAGTTGCATTACGGACATTTTCTGCAATGCAACTTACTCCAAGTAAACGTACAAAAATTGTAACGCTAGATGAACACACTGGCCAGCCTTACAGAGCGATCGCGGGTATTGTTGGTGGTAGCTTTTCAACTGCTAGTCGTATCATTAAGGCGAAGTAACAAATTGGGTCCATCACTACAAAACGTAAAGGAAAATGCAACCAGGAGAGGAAAACAACGCCAAGAGACGACGTATATGGGATCAGAAAAACCGGGAAAGAACCTATGAAGTCATAATTCTTTTTGTTTTAATTAATTTTCGCAAGATCTATCTATGTATCTATGTATCTCACACTGTTCATATCTATCTATCTATCTATCTATCTATCTATCTATCTATCTATCTATCTATCTATCATGATGTATTTATTATCTCTCTGTCAGCGATAAATATCTAAGCCATCTTTCTCTCTATGTATTTTATTTTATCATATCACCTGAAGAGGAACAGTTTTGTTCTGAGACATGAAACTTTTTGTGTAGTGATAGTATGCTTTTATAAACCATTGTAATAAAAAAATTACAACATATATATATATATATATATATATATATATAGCACTCGATGGCAGTTTGCGATTTCCACCCTGCCCTCCAATTCAGCAAAAAGATGCTGAAACAGATCATTACCGTTGAAATTTAAACAAGTTACACATCTATTTACATTTGAATTTACCTCTTTCGCCAGCAGATCACTACACGTAAACATATTCTGCTATTTTAACGCTCAGACTCCCGTCTTCATATGACTAAATTCTAAATCTACACGATCTGAAAGCTAGAATTACACAAGGTGAAACACAAACACTGTATTTATATATGTGAGTGCGTTGTTTATTGTAAAAAGAGACTAACTCCAGTTCACGAGTTAGATAAACAGAGCATGCATTTTCAAGGTGCAGCTGTATTTACGGGCGGTCATGTCACTGTGGGAAGGCAATGTGGGGGAAAAGTCATTCTTTTCGCCGGGATATTATCTGAAGTAGAAATGGCCGGCATATTGAATTGTAGAAAAGTGTTCTTGGGAAAGGTGGGTATGAGAAAAGGATTTTTTTAGAAAGAAAGAAAAAAAGAAGAAAGAAAGAAAGAAAGAAAGAAAGAAAGAAAATTACGCCCACCACCACCTTCTTGCGCTTACTGAGATTTAAATTCGTCCCTGGTCTTATGTGGAACTCATGTATATAATCAGTCACTAAAGATACCGTGAAAATGGTCGATTTTCTGTAATGACTTTGCAAAATATAGAAATATCAATCTGTCAGTTATGTGTCATACATGATACAGACTTGGACGATCATGTCTTTTTTGAATTTTGACTGAAGGGGCGAAAATAGAAAAAAATATGGTAGGAAATGTAGAGAGGCAGTAAATTTAAAGAAGAAGTAGAAGAAAGAAAGAAAAAGGAAGGATACGAAGGGGAGTGGAAGGCAAAGAAAAAAAAATTGCGTTAGACTGGTTGCCAATCTTTTTTTTCTGTTCAACCCATAGCTGGAGGAAAAAGAGATGGATTCATATCTTTCCCAAGGGTTTTAGCGAGTAATTGAATGCAACGAATTCAACAGAAATTAATACACGACTCTCTGATTTTTCATTCCGAGCTCATATCCCTTACACCAGTGTTCGGCTATATTCGGCACACGTGCCACATATGGCATGCCACGCAGTTTCCAACGGAACGATTTGTCGAACTAAGAAAATCTCTGGAAGGCACATATTTAGAAAAGTCCGCTGCTGTTCCCAACTGTTGGAGTTAAGTAATTAAGAAAAAAAGTTATAATTATCACGGTTAAGTGTCGCATTATATTGAATTATATATTGAATTATATTGAATTATATATTGAATTATATTGAATTATATTGAATTATATATTGAATTATATTGAATTATATATTGAATTATATATTGAATTATATTGAATTATATATTGAATTATATTGAATTATATTGAATTATATATTGAACTATATTGAATTATATTGAATTATATTGAATTATATATTGAATTATATATTGAATTATATTGAATTATATTGAATTATATATTGAATTATATTTAATTATATTGAATTATATTGAATTATATATTGAATTATATTGAATTATATTGAATTATATTGAATTACACTCCGTACAAATCTGGTAAGGTGTGAGTTCTACTTCAAATCACATTTTGAAAACTTAAGCACTTAAACAAAAGTAATGAATATTAAACTAGCACTCAGACGATTTTTGTTCATAATCATTTCACGCTAAGCAAGGCAGAATGCCACCGATTCGCAGGGGTTTACTGTGAAAGAAACAAAACCAATTAACAGGGGATGTAGAAGGAAAAATAAAAGATGGATGGGAATTAAATAGATAAAAAGTGACAATTGACATTGCCTTGAAACTTTTAGAGATTGTAGATTGCCCCAAAGGAAATTAGGCACAAAAATACGAGTGGATGACTGAAGTGATTCTGGACATGATGCAAACATGGAATGGAGTACAGGGAACTACACAAGGAAATAAATAAGAACAAAAATGTAGACAGGCTAAAGAGGAATGACTCAATGACAAATGTGCAGAAGTAGAGAGATTGAGCAGGAATAATAAAGCAGACATGCATAAAGAAATAAAAGAACTGATAGGACAAAAAACCTGCACTTCAACATGATGTATAAAATCCAAGAATGGAATAATCATTTTGGAGAAAGAGGAAATACTCGAACAATGGGAAGAATATATAAAAGATCTTTTCCACGACAAGAGAGAGCAACCGATAATACACAAAGATGAGGACGGACTGGAAATATTTAAGTCTGAAGTGGAATCTGAAATAGCCAAACTGAATAGAAACAAAGCAGCTGGACCAGATGGCATAATCATAGAGCTGCTGATAGCCATGGAAGAATTTGGTATTGAGAAAATTACAGAAATAATAAATGAAATTTATAATAGTGGTGTAATACCAGATGACCTCAGCAGGTCGATCTTCATAGCACTACCTAAGAAGCCAAGAGCAAACGAGTGCGAACTCCACAGAACTATCAGTTTAATGAGCCATTTAACAAAACTGATCGTCCAAATCATGATGAATAGAGCGAGAAGCAGAATCAGGTCAGAGATAGGACAAGAACAGTGCAGTTTCGTCAAAGACACTAGAACAAGGAATCCTATATTTATGATTAGGATGCTATCTGAATGGACAATACAAATGAAGAAGGACTTATACCTGTGCCTTATTGATTATACGAAGGCGTTTGACAAAATACACCACAAAGAATTGATGGAGATGCTCGGCAGCCTTGACATATTTGGGAAAGACTTAAGAGTCATCAAAATCTTTACTGGCAGCAAACCGCTTGTATACGGACAGATAATGAATTCAGCAGATATACAAAGATAGAAAGGGGCGTAAGACAAGGATGTGCCTTTTCACCGGATCTGTTCAACTTGTACAGCGATAATATTTTGAGGACCCTAGAAGTTATGCCTGGATTTGTCAACGGAGGCCACAATTTAAACAACCTAAGGAACGCAGATGATGCAGTGCTGATAGCAGACACAGAAATGAAACTACAAGACTTACTACAGAAGGTAGCTGAAGAGAGTGACAAGAAAGGACTACAAATAAACTGCAAGAAAACCGAATGCATGGTCATTAGTAAAAAGAGCAGCCCAAAATACCAAATACAGGTCGGAGATTGTAGAATCAAGCAGGTACAAAAACTTATATACCTGGGAACTGTTATAACAGAAGACGGAAAGTGCGACACAGAGATCCGAAGGCGAATTGGCATGGCGAAGGAAGCATTCCAGAAGTTGAGTGAAGTATTAAGAAACAGGACAATTTAGCTAGAAACAAGGAAGATAGTACTAGATTGCTATGTGTTGTCAGTTCTTCAATATCATTAAAGATGAAGGAAAACCTTGAAGCAACTGAAATGTGGTTCTATAGAAGGATGCTGCGATTATCATGGATGGAGCATGTGAGCAATGATGAGGTCCTAGAAATGATGGAAACAAAAATGAAATTAATACTGAGACAGCTGAAGTTCCTGGGACATGCAATGAGGAAGGAGGGCTTGGAGAACCTGATACTAACAGGCCAGATAGAGGGAAAAAGAGACAGGGGAAAGCAACGGATAGAATATTTGAAGGACCTAATCAGGTGGATGATAGAACGAGGGTTGCATGGTGTAACAGGAGAAGGCGTGCTAAGAGCTACCAGGGATAGGGATAGATGGAAAGCCATGATCGCCAACTTCCTGAAGAGACAGGGCATATAGAAGAAGAAGATATATGCCATCTGTTTATAAGAAACTATAATGTGGATATAAAGTGGGGGATCAAATCTATATTATAATCAATGTATAAACTGATCCCTAATTTTATGGCCATGCCAGTTTCTATACATTTATATTCTAGATTTATGGGCTTGAGCCAGTGGATGACAGAACGAGGGTTGCATGGTGTAACAGGAGAAGGCGTGCTAAGAGCCACCAGGGATAGGGAGACGTGGAAAGCCATGATCGCCAACTTCCTGAAGAGACAGGGCACATAGAAGAAGAAGATATAAGGAAATAATTTTTTTAACATTTAATCTCAAGCAAGACGGGATCACTTCTAGTGGGCAGTTGAAAAAGAAAGAGAGAAAAGACTGGGTACAGCGGGCATTGAAGAAAAGATAAAAGATGAACGGGTGCCAAGAACAAAGAAGATGGCAATTGACGTTTCATTTAAATTTTTGGAGATTGTAGGGAAGCAAGCAAATAAAGGGGTGTTCAACAGGCGGGAAGTGAGAGAAAAGAAACTTTTGGAGTAGAAGTGCTGGTTATATTTAACTATTTCAACGTTGAAAGTGTGTAACCTAGATGCCAATCTAGTAGCACGCTTACATTCATGTGGCCCGCGTACCATGGAGAAAAGGATCGTCAAAAGAGGTGGCATGAAAATGTAGAAAAGACATAGAGATGCCAAGTAAAGACCTATAACATCGCAGATCCTTCTTTGGATTTTTGTAGAGAATTTTAATCATCTGCTCCGATGAACGTAGATCACTGGTGCCCCCTAAATACGAATTTGCGCGAGATACTAGATTAGCTACAATCTCCAGCAGTTTGAATTTAAGGTCAATAGACACCTCCTAACACACTAACTCGCTCCCATTCTTTCAAACACTCTTCCCATCTGCCCAACCCTCATCCTCGGTATCCTTACTCATCTGTCACCTTCCTCCTGACATTCCCTATGTCTAACCACTCTTTCTCTTTACCTTCCCCTATGTAGCCCCATGCGCAATAGTGGCAGTGGAATGCCTTGCTTGTTTTGAGATGATTAAAAAAAAAGATGAATAGTAGGAGCAGCCAACAAGATATGAGAACTGCATTTCATGAACTGCATTTCATGGCAGATTTATAAACTGGCAAAGTGGATTCTGTCGAGAAAACTTTCTATACCCTGTTCTTTCTCTCACTGTAAACTCTTGCGTACGAGTACGATTTAATATTAGATTCTCAAAGCCATCAATCTTCATTAACTGTTCCAGAAACCTCTGCAGTCTCTTCCTGGTGCTAAGTATACTTTTCTTCTCCTTTGCATCTTCTCCAACGCCTTGTCGTTCCTCACGGTCTCGGTCCTTGGTATCCTCAGTATCCTTCTGTAGAATAACATTTCTGTAGAATAACATTTCTGTTGATTCGATCCCCTCCTTCTTTTTTTTTAAAGAGATCATATAACATTTGCAGCTATAAAAGAATACAGATATCACATAGTAGTCTAGCCGTCTTTTCTTTGTTTCGAACGAAATATTGCTATCGGTCAGTACTGTGGCTCATGGTCATTCAAATTCATACGAATTCATCTTCTGAAATCAGTGATGCACTTTCCATCATTTTCTCAGAAAACTTTCCAGGTATTTGATAATATTCTAATTAAGAAAATTGTCGATACTTATAGTAAATTGTCCTGGGTAAACCGGTACATCACACACGACAGTAAAACTACTGAACGAGTGATTGGAGTCTTTGATGATCGTAAAATTATCTCTTAGATGCAAAGGGAGTTATATGTAAGGTTAAGATAATATATGTCCAGAGGTATAAAGTTAGCTAGCCACAGTCATACTCCGGTGTTTTTCACAAGGCAATATCTTAGCAGGTTATATTCGTATTTTTCTATATTTCTGAGATGAAATAGTATTTACAGTATTTACATTATTCGGACTATTGTCCTCATCTTTGTTGCCATTTGTACGACGTTTCGGCCGTTTTGAGCTACGGCGTTCTTCAGGTGTTGGGAATTTTGAACCAAACCCTTTATTACAATCCGGGCATTATGATCTTCATTACTTGCGTAGTAATACCTCGTTTAGAAGTCATGAATTATTTCCCTTTAACCCCGCAAGTTACTTGTTCACCACGGCTGCAGTATTGAACTCACAACTCTTTGGGTCAAGTCACAAGAACTAACCAGGATCTATATCCACTGGGCCATATATCCTTAAGGCTATATTCATGTATCAGTTTGTACATTGGAGCCATCGGATAAAATTCAAACAATTAAAGTTGTTGATACTAACAAAATATCTTCCTAAATTGCATCCAGTATCAAGATGAGTGATTGGGACACTGGCATTTTTGAGAAGCGTGTAGCACAGTAAATTCTACATTAGATTTGTCCACTTTATGTAATGAATATGCAGTGGATATAGGCTCGGAACGAGAAATCGAGGAGCCGAGTTCGAATTACAGTTGAATTCCTTTCATCCACTTACACACAAATACCCTTGGGAAAGAAATTTATCCGTATTTTCCCTCCAGTTATGGGTTAAATAACAGGACAGATGGGGTTCTATAGCCTTGGCTGACAACCAGTATACCGCAGAAAGCAATGGCAACCTACTGCGGGATAATTTTCTTTCGAGACATGATCACCCAAAGCGTTTATCACGGATGGCACTTAACTGATTGAATATAATATTTGAAAACATTATTGAGTTTTCTATTGGGCATAAATTGGGGGATCAGTCTTAAATTGCTATTAAGTTATAAACTGATCCCCCACTAATTAATACTTAATGATATAATACATTTCTTCCTCTTTTAGCTATGAGTCAAATAATAAAACAGATTGTATTCTATAGACTTGGTTGGCAACCAGTCTACCACAGAAAGAAATGGCAACCTACTACGAGATAATCTTCTGCCCAGTCAGTCATGTCTCTTTCGAGACATGATTACCCAAAGCATTTATTACGTATGGCACTTAACTAACTGACTGATATTAACAAAAAATCGTCCTAAGTACGAGGATAAACTACACGATGAGTGATTTGGCGACTGGAGCCTTTGAGTAGCATGTAGCCATCTCATAATTGCACAGTGAGCTCTATATTAGATTATTCTAATTTATGTCATGAGGTATAAAGTTAACGTCTATCATACCGCGGGTGTTATTCTGGACAAGCCAATATCTTAGTAGATTATATTCTTGTATCAGTTTGTATACTGGCGGCATCAGGTAAAAATCTAATTAAGAAAATTTTAGATTCTAACAGTAAATCTTCCTGGGTACAAGGAGAAGCCACACCCGACAGCAAGACAACTGATCGGGTGATTCTTTGGGGAACGTGCAAACATCTCTTAATTACACGGTGAGTTATATGTTAAGTTAAGCCGATTTATGTTCTGAGGTATAAAGTTCAGTCAGTCAGTTAAGTGCCATACGTGATACACGCTTGGGCGATCATGTCTCGAAAGAGACATGACTGACTGGGCAGAAGATTATCCCGCAGTAGGTTGCCATTGCATTCTGCGGTAGACTGGTTGCCGACCAAGGCTATAGAATCCAATGTATCCATTCTGCGGTAGACTGATTGCCGACCAAGGCTATAGAATCCAATGTATCTTATTATTTAACCCATAACTGGAAGGAAGAGACGGATTAATACATTTCCCAAGGGTATTTGCGCGTAAGTGAATACAAGGGATTCAAGTGGAATTCGAACTCGGCTCCCCGGTTTCTCGTTCCGAGCCGATATCCACTGTACCACAACGCACATCGTATAAAGTTAGCTAACCTAAATCATATACCGGGTGTTATTCTAGACAAGGATTAGTAGGTTATATGCTTTGAGGAGGTTAAACCTCACTTTTCCACTATACCTATAAAATGTCTGTGACGCGAAGGCGTTAATTGACATGTCGTCTTCAGTCCTATTTTCGACTAGAAGAATGCAGGTGTAAATTGAAACATATATATGAACTGTAATGAGCCTTGGAAATTGCTCGGTTTTCTAATTTTTATTTTCTGATTAATCTCAATTCTTCAGTTAATGATTGGATAAGAGCACGAAGAGTTCTACGGCAATAAAATAACCGTAGAATTTCCCCTATAGCATCGTTAAATATTTGATCTTAACAACCAAAATATGGCAATAACAATTCTCCGTCCGTATGAATGCAGGTCCTAATTTAAAGAAGTAAGATTTTTCATTTCACTCAAGCAAACATTAAACCATGCAAGTATTTTTGCTTCTTCTGACTTTCCGTTCTTTTTTTCTTTCTTGTTAACATATATCCTCTATATTTCTCACTAAAACCAAACAACGAAAGAAATGTGTATGAGGAAACGAGTTACCAACCATTATTATTACTAGAAAAACTGTTAAAATGTCTTAATTCCTCAGTTAATGATTGAATAAAATCATGATAAGTTCTAAAACAATAAAATATCTATAGAAATTCCCCTATCGTATAGTTAATTATTTGAGCTTCACAAGATACTGCAATAAAAATAAAAAATTATACGTAAGTACGAAAGCATGTCCTTATTTAACGAAGATTTTTAATTTCACTCAAGCAGACGTTAAAAGCGTGTAAGCATTATTACTTCCTATATTTTCACTTTCTTTCCTTCTTTCTTTCTCAAACATCGCAAGAAAGTTGTACTCAGAAACGAGTTACCAACAATTGTTATTCCTAGAAAGACAGCGAAATTTTTTTAATTCTTAACTTAATGATTGAATAAGCTCATGACTAGTTTTACGACAATAAGATTCTCCTATCGCATCTTTAAATATTTGATTTAACAACTTCAAAAAGATATTGCCATAACAAATATACGTAAGTATGAAGGCAGGTCCTTATTTAAAGAAGTAAGATTTTTCCATTTCGCTGAAGCAGACATTAAACGTATGTGAGAATGTTTGCTTCCCCCATCTTCCCTTTCTTTCTTTCTTTCTTTCTTTCTTTCTTCGTCTTCTTATTTTTTATTTTTCCGACTAAAACTAAATAGCGGAAGAAAGATGTACTCAACAACGAGTTACCAACCATTATTACTAGGAAGACCGCGAAAATTTCTTAATTCTTAAGTTAATGATTGAATAAGCATATGGCGAATTCTACGACAATAAAATATCCGTAGAAATTCCCCCAAAGCATCGTTAACTATTTGAGCTTAACAACTTCAAAAAAAAAATATTGCCATAACAATTATACGTATGAAGGCAGGTCCTTATATAAAGAAGTAAGATTTTTCCATTCGCTGAAGCAGACCTTCAATGCATCTCCTCTTTCTTTCTTTCTTTCTTTCTTTCTTTCTTTCTTATCCAGACTCTCTCACTTTCTAATATGCATTAAGTCATATCACCTTTCTTTCTTTCTTTCTTTCTTTCTTTCTTTCTTTCTTTCTTTCTTTCTTTCTTTCTTATCCAGACACTCTCTCTTTCTAATATGCATTAAGTCATATCACCTTTCTTTCTTTCTTTCTTTCTTTCTTTCTTTCTTTCTTTCTTTCTTTCTTTCTTATCCAGACACTCTCTCTTTCTAATATGCATTAAGTTATAATACCATTCTTTCTTTCTTTCTTTCTTTCTTTCTTTCTTTCTTTCTTTCTTTCTTTCTCATCCAGACTCTCTCACTTTCTAATATGCATTAAGTCATATCACCTTTCTTTCTTTCTTTCTTTCTTTCTTTCTTTCTTTCTTTCTTTCTTTCTTATCCAGACACTCTCTCTTTCTAATATGCATTAAGTTATAATACCATTCTTTCTTTCTTTCTTTCTTTCTTTCTTTCTTTCTTCTATTCGCTTTCTTTTTCTAACTAAAACTAAACAATGGAAGAATGTTCTATTCGGGAACGAGTTATCAACAATTATTATTACTAGAAAGACCGTGAAAATTTCTTAATTCTTAAGTTAATGATTGAATAATCTCAGGGCGAGTTCCACGACAATAAAATATTCATGGAAATTCCACTGAATTTATCCAAGTCAGTACAGAGACTGCGATAAATCCCTTGAACTTGTCAAATGCAATACATGTTGTACAAAACAGCCGATGTTTGACCGTGAGGTAAACACAGGCAATATACATTTTAACAAGAAATAAGTTTAAAAAAATACAACAATAACAAAACAATGAGGAAGTGTTCCTGACTTAGATCAAAGCAAAATGCAATAGATTACTCATTTAGTTTCTCCTATTTTAGAATTTCGCAGTGTACGACCAAAATGGATTTTTTTTAAAGCGGTAGCTTGATCAGTGATTTTCATTCGTTTATGTTGGTCGATGGTAGCATTCTTGAGGTGGTTGCTCACTAAGGGTCAATTAACTTTAGCAAATCGCCCATGCATAGAAAAACGGTCATTAACAGCAGGTGATCGCTGACAAAGAGAGTCGCATACGGCAGGTTCAACTGGGTTATCTATGAAGTATTGCTAGGAAACTTATATTTTTATCTTCAAATGTTTCTTACTTTCTTTCTTATCCAGATTCTCTTTTTCTATCTGCATTAAGACATATTTCTTTCTTTCTTTCTTTCTTTCTTTCTTATCGAGACTCTCTCACTTTCTAATATTCATTAAGTCATAATACCATTCTTTCTTTCTTTCTTTCTTTCTTTCTTTCTTTCTTATCCAGACTCTCTCACTTTCTAATATTCATTAAGTCATAATACCATTCTTTCTTTCTTTCTTTCTTTCTTTCTTTCTTTCTTTCTTTCTTTCTTTCTTATCCAGACTCACTCACTTTCTAATATGCATTAAGTCATATTACCTTTCTTTCTTTCTTTCTTTCTTTCTTTCTTTCTTTCTTTCTTTCTTTCTTTCTTTCTTATCCAGACTCTCTCACTGTCTATCTTCATTAGGTCATATTACAATTCTTTCTTTCTTTCTTTCTTTCTTTCTTTCTTTCTTTCTTTCTTTCAAACTACGCATCGACGCGCAGATTTCTCTTCCTTCTATCCACGCAATCAAAATCTAAAAAATGTCCATTATCTACGCAACATTGGTTGGACGTTTCTATCTTACAATCATTGTCTTTCTTTCCCACCAAAAGGCTTTCTAATATGTCTTCCCCGTTTTTCCTCACGAGAAAAATAGGAAAAATCCTATATTTATGAGATATTGACCGGGCGTTCCTTTCTTTCTTAATTTTTCTCGCTAAAACAAGCCAGCGTCTCTGATATATCTTTTTTCTTTTTTCTACGCGATCAAAAGGGAATATATTATTATTTATGAGTTATAGGCCGGGCGTAACGCAACCAAGGGAGAAACAAGCAGAATATAATGATAATATACTTATAACGTAAGTTACGGTTGCATATCTTTCTGCTCACAGGAAAATCTATTCTATTTTAGAAGATAGTTAATGATACGGGTGAAATTCTTAAATTCTAGATTCTATATCTTTCAATGTCCCTTGTGTAACCAAGTTTATATCTATTTATTTGACATTTATTTTATTTATCTTATTTTCTCTTGCTGCATTTTCTTTTCAAGATTATTCGTTTTGATTGGTAAACTTTTGTTTTCTTTCCTCTTTCAAAGGTTGTATGATTTTTTTTCCTTTTTCAGTATTTGCTACCCGAAAGCAATTACAGGTTTTGTTTACACATCCATGTGAAAAGTATTGGGTTCTCTGGAAAATAATGTCTTGTTTTAGAATTATTATTCCTCAATTACGGGAATTAATAAAACATAAAAGCTTAAAAATGAAAATTATTTAACTGCTTTGAAATATATATGGCACAATAATATATATATATATATATATATATATATATATTGTGTGTGTGTGTGTGTGTGTGTGTGTGTGTGTGTGTGTGTGTGTGTGTGTGTTACCAAAATCCCGAAGGTTAACGAAATAATTTCAACAACCGACTTATTGAAATTATTTGTTTGAACATTATTTTTAACGATAAAAGTCTCGTAAAAGGAGTTCAACAATCCCAACAAGGCCAATGTACAAACTGGGAGGAGACTCTGCAGAAATCTATTACTTGGAAGGACATTTGGTAGATGGCCCCACTCAGGTTGAGTTTTTTAATACGTTCCACATATGACCTGCTACCATCTAAGAACAATCTTGTTAAATGGAAGAAGAGAGTGATCCCACTTGTCCCCTGTGCAGGGAAAATCCACAAACATTAGAACATGTTCTTAGTTCCTGTAAAACAGCCCTTGGCAATGGAAGATATACATGGAGGCATAATAGTGTTTTGGATGAGTTGGTCAGAATTATAAAGAAATATATGAAGGCTGAGTCATCTAATTCAACCCAAAAATTTGTTGCAGAGGGAAAAAGGTATGGCGGTTCTAAGCAAACAAGCAAATATCAAGCTATACCCGGAAAAAAATCTCCTTAGTTCTGGTGGCATTTGGGAGGTATCTGCAGACCTTCCTGGTTGGCGTAATGATTACCCCAAAATAATATCAAGTAAAGGTCTGCGACCAGATATTGTTCTTCTATCAAGGGTGAATTACAAAATCATCCTGGTTGAATTAACAGTACCATATGAAAGCAGGATGGAACAAAGACACGATTATAAAACTAATAAATATGAAAATCTAAAATCAGAACTAATAAAGGAGGGGTATAATGTAAGTGTTAGAGCAGTGGAAATTGGAGCAAGGGGTTTCGTTGCAGCCACTCTGTACCAATTTCTGGGTCAAATTGGAATCAAAGGGCGTAATAGGGCCAAAAGTATGAAACGCCTAATAGAAATCACTGAAAATAGTTCTATGTGGATATGGAAGAAAAGAAATATTCCGTGGAGTGTTTCAGCGAACATGATTGCATGACATGATTGATCGTGAGTGCTTAATGAGGTTCAAGTTGCATTCTCGGAACGCAAAGTTTGCCGTTTCTCGTTTTTTGTAAATTAATTTCGCCGTTAGACATTTGAACAAGTATAACTACACATGTATTTCGTTATAATGGGGCCTCACGTCAGTGAGGGAGGCCGGTGTACAAGTGAAACCGTTGAGAGGAAGGCCCCGAAACGGTGCACATTCTCTCCTGATGACCCAATTAAAATATAAATTCAAAAGGAGAAAAAGTTCAATGAAGTCATATGCCGTAGAGAGGCTCGGTGGAAATGTTATTGGTAAGAGGAGCATTTTATATTCAGCTCGATTCAGGTGAGTGTCAATTACTTTCCAGTAATTTCCTTCTTTGTGTAGATATTCTGCATTTAATCAAACAGTATATTTATATATTTATTTCTAGCAAATGACGTACATTTTTGTACAAAATTTATCATAAATAATTAATTAATCATAAATAATCATAATATATATATATATATGATTATTACGTTAGAACATGTACAAACAACAAACTACTACAAAATTGTGCATTTTGTTTCGACATTGAGAGAAATAATGTCTCATCAGGTAGATAACAATCATTTCCATCATTCTTATCTACCTGATGCGACATTGTTCTTTCAATGTAAAAACAAAATGTACAATTTTGTAGTTTGCACATGTTTTAAAGTAATAATTAATAATAAATATTCATTGCTCTATTTTTATATTGAGCACTGTTTTAAATTAATGTTTTGAACGTTGTACTTATTTTGTTCGTTCTTATTCATTTGGTTAAGTATATAAAGTCTGCTGACTACGCCTACGTCTCAGGACACTGCATACGACGAATACGACTATTACGACTACGGACTGGATTGTTCTACTAGATTACATATGGCTTAACCACCTAACAACCTTGTATTGATATATATCGCATTCCATGATATATCAAATTTTAATGATGCTTAGTGCAAAATTCATATTTTTGTTAGTAGTTAACAGGTGGAAAGACATTTTAGACAAGCAGAAGTTTTGTCATGAAGTGCTTGAAATAAAGTACTATAATTTGTATTATAATTTTATGACTTATATCATAAATTTATATTAAATCTATATTATAATCTTTATTGTAATTTCACATTATATTTTATGCAACAATTTAACTTTATAATTTATATCATAATTCATTATTATTCATATTATATCATATTTTTATATTACAATTTTACATTTTAATATTTATTAATATTTATATTAATTAAAATTTTCTATTATAATTTCTATTATCATTTTATATTAATTTCCTTTTACAATTTATATTATAATTTATCTTATATTTTTATTATTATTTTTATGATGATATACTATAATTAACATTTTAATTTTATATTTTAATTTATATTAATTTTTATTATAATTTAAATTATAATTTATATCGTAATTTTATATTATAATTTTTAATTATACTATATATACAAGTCAACCATCCGTCCGTGCATGGAGTACTGCTGCCATTTATGGTCAGGTGCCCCTGCCGTTCTCCTCAGTGTTCTTGACAAGCTCCAAAGGAGAGTCTGTAATGTGATAGGTACTGATCTGGCGACTCGTCTGCAGCCACTTTCCCATCGTCGAAATGTGGCCTCCCTCTGTCTCTTCTATAAATACTTTCATGGCTTCTGCTCGGATGAGCTTAAGTCACTGATGCCTCCTCAACAGGTGTTTACCCGTGCAACCAGACTGGCAACTGGGTCCCACCCATTCACAGTCAGGTTAGCCAAACGCAGACGACAATTCTACTCCTGCAGCTTCCTCTCTCGCACTTCCCGCCTGTGGAACTCACTCCCGTATTCTTGCTTTCCTGACGGCTACGACCCCCAGAAATTTAAAAGCAAAGTTAATACTCACCTACTAACCACTGGACTCTAGCTCTCTCCCCTCCCCTGTATAATCTTCACGTTCTCTCCGCCTATGTATCTGTCATTGCACCCGCTTTCTCAGCTTTCTATTGTTCCTTTCTAACTAGCTTGTACTCCTCACTCTTTTCTAATTAATCTTTCTACATTTATGTAACCCCCTGCACATCAGTGGCGTTTCTGCCTTGCTCGGGGTGAAATGATTAAAAAAAAAAAAAATTTTAAATGATCTAAAAATGAGCTACTATCTGTTGTTAGCAGGGACAAGTAATTGCTTGTTAACTTCACGTCACCGAAACGAAATCGATATCTTTAATTCGTTTCCTTCTTCCTCCCATCAGCACGGCTAAAGCTATCCACCAGGGAGCAATATATTTCACCTTCTCAGGTTTTGTTCTGACATGAAATGAAAAGATTATATAGAATCAATTGCTATGTCTGCTTCTAGGAAAATTGATTCGCTGCGTCTGGCTAGACAAATGTTCTCTCCCTTATCTGTCGTACATATTTATACGTCTGCCATTCGTCCATACTTTGAATATTTCTGCCATATCTGGTCCTGATCAGATATTTAGAGTTTCTTGATAAAATCTAAAGAAGAATCTGCAATGTTTCTATCTAGAATCTATCTTATATATTTATAAGTTTATCATTCATCCTTGCTTTGAATATTGCTGCTACATCTAGTCTGGTGCTCCTGTTATATATTTAGGGATTCTTGATAAAATTCAAATAAAAATCTGATATGTTTTTCTCCAAAATCTATCTTACATATATATGTTTTCCATTCATCCATTCTTTGAAATTTGCTGTCGAATCTGGTCTGGTGCTCCTGCTATATATCCAAATATTCTTGTAAATGTTTATACAGTGCGTTCAGTTTTTACAAGTTTTATTTCTTTGCTATGGACACAGAATGCAGATACAACACTCTGATCCTAACAAGACTGAATTAATCTTATTATTTACTAAGTTTATTTTTTAAATCATTTCAAATATAGAGTAAGGTAGACGGGGAAAGTGAGACAGACGGAGAGTGAGAAAGGGAGAGAGAGAGGATGAAAGAAAAAGTGAGAAAGAGAGATTGCGAGTGTGAGAAACTAGAGATAGATAGGCAGATATAGAGAAAATAGAGATTACTTCAACCTACGTTGGTACTAATTTCTTTAAATGGCCTTCCTGATGTCTTCAGTTCTCAGCTCGGTGACCATGCTAATGAGAAGTGGAGAGAGAGAGAGAGAGAGAGAGAGTGAGAGGGGAGAGAGTGAGTGAGAGAATGAGTGAGAAAGTGAGTGCGTGAATTAGAGAAAGTAAGACAAAGAATATAGAGAATACTTGAATCTACGTTTTTTCTAATTTTGCTAAATGGCTTTCCTAATGTCTTCAGTTCCCAACTCGGTATCTATGCTGATAAGAGTGAAAGGAAAAATTGAGTGAGTGAGTGAGTGAGTGAGAGAGAGGAGAGAGGAGAGAGGAGAGAGAGTAAGAAAGAGAAAATGCGAATGTGAGAATGTACAGATAGACAGACAGTCATGAAGAATACAGAGATTACTAAATGGCCTTCCTGATGTCTTCTGTTCTCAACTCGGTATCTATGCTGATAGCTCAATTACTTACTCTTATCTTGATGGTTAATTCGATAGGTACGATAAGGTCAAATTCGCTGCTGATCCAGATAATAAACTTTAGTTTCTTGTTAACTGGGACAAGGAATAGCTTGTTAATTTTAAAGCCCGCAAAAGGAAACGGCCTGCTTTTAATTGTTTTAGAGAACAATGCTGTCTTCAATCAGTATTTTAATCAAAAAGCACAAACAGCTAATAATATTAGTTTCTAATGTTGCCCTCTTTTTTTTTTTTGCCTTAGTTCATATTCACAAAGTTTCGACCGTTGTACGCACCGGCCTTCTTTAGGTGAGTATAATTTCAAACCGAAACCTTTATTTCGATCACTGCTCTCTATAATAAAATCAAACATGTTGTTAACAGGGGCAAGGAATGGCTTGTTAATTTAAATCATACAAAAGGAATCTGGGTTTTTTAATCGTTTTAGAGAACATAGTTGTCTTCTATCAGCATAGTGGATGCGAATCTTCAGCGAGTGACTCATTGCTTTTCCTTGAGCTAAAATTTTCCGTTGACATAAATTGGAAAGATTATATCGAATCTATTGCTGGGTCTGCTTCAAAGAAAAAGTGGTTCACTGTTAGATAGATAGATAGATAGATAGATAGATAGATAGATAGATAGGAAGACACTAAAATGATAGATAGATAGATAGATAGATAGATAGATAGATAGATAGATAGATAGATAGATATGAACAGCTCGCTAAAGACAGACTGACAGATTTATAGACAGACAATTAGTAGAAAAACATGCTGAATCAATTACTAAGTCGTGAGGCTTGGTTCTCCTTGATATTTATTTAGAGATTCTTGATCTAATACAAAGAAAAATCTGTAATATTATTAGTCCTGAACTGGCATTTCAGCTCAAGTTGTCACTTTTCCAGTGTCGTAACATTACTTCCATGCATCTTTTTTTATAAACATTTTCATGGGAAGTGTTCTATGGTAGCCTAAGGTTTATGAATTTATGCGCAGGTTGTTATATATAATCTCTGGTTCTGAATCTCGACGTACAACGATAACGATCGTCCTGTTGAACAAACGATGAACAAGAACACGTATATAAAAATATATAAGCTTATATTTTTCTTCTTCGACGTTGTGTGAACGTCGGTTGTGTGAAGTAGGAGGGAAGTGGAGATATATCGCTCACACGCAAGAAGTGTTGGGGAATCGTTAACAAGCGGGAGTTCTCTTTTCCCTTCTTCTCTCTCACTCTCTCTCCTTCTCTTTCTAGCTCTGTTCTCTTCTCCTCTCTTCTTCTCTTCTGTTTTTGGCAAAAAAAAAAAACAAAACAAAACAAAAAAAGCAAAAAAAAAACAAACAGATTTATATAACCCAAAATTCCTACGCAATTTTTTCTTTTTCGTGAGAAAATGACTGAAAGCAGCCTGCCAAATCTGAATCCATTATATTGCAGATCCTGTTATAAGTTTTGTCGAGAATCTCGAGATGAATAGAAGAAGCACCCGACCAGATATGCAACATTATTCAATGAACGGACAAATGGTAGATTTATAAATGTGCAAAATGGATTCTGACGAGAACCTGGAGATGAAAAACCAGAGCATCCGAGGAGATATAGCAACATTATTCAATGCACGGACAAATGGTAGATTTATGGTAGATTTATAAATGGGCAAAATGGATACTGACGAGAACATGGAGATGAAAAACAAGAGCACCCGAGGAGATATAGCAACATTATTCAATGCACGGACAAATGGTAGATTTATAAATGTGCAAAATGGATTCTGACGAGAACCTGGATATGAATAGCAACAGCATCCGAGGAGATATAGCAACATTATTCAATGCACGGGCAAATGGTAGATTTATAAATGTGCAAAATGGATTCTGACGAGAACCTGGAGATGAATAACAACAGTATCCGAGGAGATATAACAACATTATTCAATGAACGGACAAATGGTAGATTTATAAATGTGCAAAATGGATTCTGACGAGAACCTGGAGATGAATAACGAGAGCATCCGAGGAGATATAGCAACATTATTTAATGCACGGGCAAATGGTAGATTTATAAATGTGCAAAATGGATTCTGACGAGAACCTGGAGATGAATAACAACAGTATCCGAGGAGATATAACAACATTATTCAATGAACGGACAAATGGTAGATTTATAAATGTGCAAAATGGATTCTGACGAGAACCTGGAGATGAATAACAAGAGCATCCGAGGAGATATAGCAACATTATTCAATGCACGGGCAAATGGTAGATTTATAAATGTGCAAAATGGATTCTGACGAGAACCTGGAGATGAATAACAACAGTATCCGAGGAGATATAGCAACATTATTCAATGCACGGATAAATGGTAGATTTATAAATGTGCAAAATGGATTCTGACGAGAACCTGGAGATGAATAACAAGAGCATCCGAGGAGATATAGCAACATTATTCAATGCACGGGCAAATGGTAGATTTATAAATGTGCAAAATGGATTCTGACGAGAACCTGGAGATGAATAACAACAGTATCCGAGGAGATATAACAACATTATTCAATGCACGGACAAATGGTAGATTTATAAATGTGCAAAATGGATTCTGACGAGAACCTGGAGATGAATAACAAGAGCATCCGAGGAGATATGTCAATAGTATTTAATGCACGGATGAATGGTATGTTTATAAATGTGCAAAATTCATTCTGATGAAAACCTCGTGATGAATAACAAGAACACCTGATCAGATATAGCAACAGTAGTCATTGCACGGACAAATGGTAGATTTATAAATGTGCAAAATGGATTCTGGCTAGAAAAAAATCCTGGCTCCACACAGTGAATTAACCTTCTTGGCAGTAGATTCCGCAATTGAGAGATTCTTGATAAATCCCAATAAAATCTGCAATATTACTGGATACAGCCTGACATCTCGGCTGTAGTCGTTTTCTCATCGCCGTAACGTAATTTACCTGTATATTTTAACTGTATATTTTACCTGTATATTTTCTGATAAACATTCTTATTTGCACACTTGGAAATTAGTTAAGAATACATAGAGAATTTGAGGAATGATGGGGTCTTTAGTAAGAATCTTAAGTAAGAAATAATGTTTTAAGTTTTGTTATAAGAAATAATGTGATATGTTTGGGTAAGTAATCGTCGCTAGCTACGTTTAAGATAAGACAGACTGAAGACCAGCTTTCCCTTATCCTCACTTTTGCCCTTGTGCTGCATTTCTAAACGTGTGAAATTCAATTCTACATCCTTGACTGGTAGCCAGTCTACCGCAGAAAAATTCAAACTTTCTACGAGAAAACGTTCTGCCTAGTCAGCCATGGATCGAAAGAGATATGATCTCTCAGCCTTGTGTCCCGTATGGCAGTTAACTTACTGATCTGTATAAAAAGATTTAATAGCAAGACAGATTAGGCTCTATAGCCTTGGTTGGTAAGCAGCCTACCGTAGGAAGAAATAGCATCCTACTGCGGGGAAACTCTTTTACATAGTTAATCATATCTCGAAAATTCGCCCAAGCGTGTATCACGTATGCAACTTAATTGACTGATATGGCTAGAAGGATTAAATAGCAGGACAGACTGGGTTCTATAGCCTTGGTTGGCAAACGGTCTACAGCAGAAAGTAATGGCAACCTACTGCAAGAAAATCTTCTGCTTATTGAATCATGTATCGAAGGAGGCCTGATCACCCAGACGTGTATCATCTATAAAATTTGAATAAATCGCTGAATAGATTGATGGCATGCCCTCATTTCACAATTGAAATGGCCTGATAAGATACAACCGTAAGTTCTATTCAAACAGTTTCTTCCCCCACATTTCTCGCTTGTGGCAATCTCTTCCGCCTTAATACTTCCCAGTCAATTTTGATCTCCAAAAATATAATTACAATGTCACTCGCTATATTCTGTCTTTTAATTCTGTTTTTTTTCATTTAATATTTTTTCTCAGAATTTATTTCACTTGAGTAGACATTTGAATCCTAGTGGCTTTATTGCCTTGCTTGTGGTGAGATGATAAAACAAAAGCAAAGTGATAATCGCCTTGTAAATATTAAATATAATTTTCTTCAAGTATATTTAGCCATACAAACCTTTACCCCACCTTTGGTTGAATGTCAGTCCAATTTTTTATCATTCATAAATATCTTATGATCCATATTAAATGTAATAAATCTCCTAGAGATTATCAAAAGATATATTTGGTGAGTCGCTAACGAGCTTACAATGCACCCAATTAATATTTCAGCTGAAAAAAAAAAAACACCCCGAATAACTCAATCAGCGGGCGTTATCTTTACTCTTTTCCCTCGTGGTTTTAGTCATTGCCTTTATTAACCTATATACGTGAACATATGTGTTATTAGAGAAATGCCTAGATACTTGGCTTTCTTATTTGTCTCTAGTTGTTTTTGTTTATATTTATACTAGCGGAGTACTCGCCCTAGGGAAGACCTGTTTTGTTCAATTATTCTTTTGAAGGTGGCATATACACTCATTTGTATTTTTTACAAACCACACACACACACACACACACACACACACACACACGGAGGCTTACATATATATTATATATATATAATGTATTTAGGCAGCAATCTCTCTTTTTTGCAGAAATGCCTAGATCCTTGGCTTCCTTCTTTTTTTTTTTTCTTTAGTTGCCTTTGTTTATATTTATACTAGCGGAGTCCTCGCCCTAGGGAAGACCCGCTTTGTTCAATTATTCTTTTGAATGTGGCACATACACTCGTTTGCATTTTCTGCAAACTAAACACACAGAGACACATATATATATTATGAATTTTGGCAATAATCTCTCTTTTATACAGATTTTATTAAAAATGACACAAGGTATTACTGTTATCATTTTTATGTAATTTCGTATGTGATTTTTTTCCCGAACAGAAATTATATTA
This sequence comes from Ascarosepion bandense, assembly GCA_037127315.1. Taxonomy (NCBI): domain Eukaryota; kingdom Metazoa; phylum Mollusca; class Cephalopoda; order Sepiida; family Sepiidae; genus Ascarosepion; species Ascarosepion bandense. The sequence goes on from JBBBDQ010001140.1 coordinate 378,463, forward strand.
AAATTGTCCAAATGTTTTTTGTTTTTTTTTTTTAACGAGGGCTTTCGGTTATACATTTATCCTTTATCAAGGGCGAATTTTAAAACAAGATTGTGTAAATTATTTTGGCTTTCAAGTTTCGTTTCGATATAAATGGTTTGAGGTTTTATTCATTTTCTTAGCGATGCTGTTCTATGAAAGAATTTAAGGGTAGCAAGTCTCTGACTATTGGTCATTTAACCCCTCCCTCTCAACCGGCTCTTTGAAGCATGCCCCGTAGTCTCTCTTTCCCTCTCTCACTCTTTCTCTCTCTCTCTCTCTCTCTTTCACCCCGTTCTAGTCTACTTAACAGGCAGTTAAATCGCCTACAATATCTGAGAAAAAACAGCGTCGAATTATTTTGGCGATATTGTTTCCGAAATTTCCACTCAGCTTTTTCAGTTTTTTCTGCATGCTAGATAGGTCTGATCGGTCTGTTCTTTCTGGTTTTTTTTTTTTTTTACTAAATGAAATATATTTTGCTGGTTACTTTTGCGGTGCACTTAAACAAGATTGTGTAAATTATTTTGACTTTCAAGTTTCGTTTCGACTTATACTAAGTCAAAACTTAGTAATTTTTTTGATTTACTGTTTTTTTAATTGGAGTAGATAGTACCTACTATAGCCCGGTCTCACACACCTCCGCCTTCTTTTGAACAGGAGTAGAGGTGATCGCCTTGTTTCTTGAATCTATCCTGCACATATATAAATATACCATCCGCCCGTGTACTGAATACTGCTGCCATATCTGGTCGGGTGCCCCTGCTATTCTCCTCGGGGCTATTGACAAAATACAACGGAGAATCTATAATGTGATCGATACCGACTTGGCAGACGGCATGCACTCTCTAAACGGCGTGACGTGGCTTCCCTGTGCCTCTTCAATAAATACTTTCACTGCTTCTGCTCCAGATCACTGGTGCCTCCTAGGTACGAATTTGCACGAGATACTAGATTTTTTGAACAGGAGTAGAGGTGATCGCCTTGTTTCTTGTTCAGGAAGGGGTTACGGGCTTATCTCCCTTCTCCTTCGGTCTTAGTGTTAGTTTAGCTAGAAGCTCTTTGCAGTTATTGCGTATGGTGGCAACGTCTCTTAATTCTGAGGATACCGGGTTGGCAGTTTCCTGCTTGTTGCTTCCAACTGGTAATTAGGAGCCCGAACTCTTGCGTAGCGTCTTGAGAGGCTATTCTGATCAGCAGTTGAATAATATCGGGGTTCCTGTTGTATTATATCGCGCATGGACGGGCGTCCCTGCATGAACCTCGAGGCCACATTATGTTGCAGGCTACGCCAGTCTCCATCCTTCACATGCTGCAATCAGTGACCGACTTATTCTATACTAGACCTCTCTCTTTAACTAAATCATTATGAAAACAAGCAAACAAAATAGCAAAACTAAACCAACTAGTCAGAAAACGCCCAAACCTGTCTGCGTCTCTTTCACAAACATCCGCACTAACTTTTACAGCGTTGAATCATTCTTTACCTGATATCTTAGCTCTATGTGAAACTAACCTTAAACCTTCTATCCCCTCTTCTGAGTTTTACGTTCCTGGTTACCTTCCCCTCTTCAGGAAGGACTCCAATGTCCATATGCATGGGCTTGGGGTTTATGTCAGCGAACACCTCCCCCTATCTAAGGTGACATCTCTTGAATACCTGGATCATTCTTTCACGTGCTTCCGTCTCTCACTTCTAAGCTCGGTTTGCTATCTCTTCTTTCTCTACCGATCCCCCTCCTCCTCTGACTGTTCGGTACTTGACAGCATCTCAGACAATATCGACAAGGCCATTTCTTCTCATCCATCTGCCCATATATTTGTGTTTGGTGACTTTATCGCCCACCACACCAACTGGCTGGACAACTCTGTCACCGACCTTGCTGGTGTTCACACCATGAATTTTTCAGTCGCCCAATCCCTTACGCAAGTGGTGGACTTCCCCACGCATTTCTCCAATTAACTAACGGAAGGGACTCACTACTAGACCTATGCTTCAATTCCATTCCTGACTCTTGCACTACCAGACAGCTCTGCCCTCTCGGAAACTCTAACCACGCCGTAGTTTCCGTCAACATCTCATTCCACTACTACCCTACCCAAAAAACTCAGACCTGCAGAATATCTTACTGCTACCAAAGAGCAGACTGTGATGTCCCTTGGAACAACGTTTTTAGTCTTCCTGTTGAAGACTGCATCCGAAATCTCCTTCTGGGTTAAGGCTGGCATCGATGCTTTCATCCCTGTCAAGAAATTTCAGCTTAAATCTCATTCGTCTCCATGGTTCTCGCCCGCTTGCTTAGCCGCCATTGCCCACCGGAATCATTTCTTCCGGCTCTATCGTAGCTACGCGTCGGACCAAAACAGGCGCCTTTTGGCCTCAGCTCATAATAAGTGTAAAAAGATACTTAACGAAGCTAAGATGTTGTTTGCTGCCAAAATGAAGCAAACGCATAGCATTCTCTAAGTTCGGCGCCAAAGGCTACTGCCTACTCTGTAAACGCGTGCTTAATAAGAGTAAGTCCTCAATACCCCCGCTAATCAATGAATTTGAAATCCTCACCTCCTCAGCGGTCAAGGCTGAATGCTTTGCTCGCAGATTCTCGACCAATTCGAGACTGGATTCGTCGGGAGTTTCTACACCCGGCTTCCCACCTAGAACTGAGGCTCAACTGAATGATGTCCACATTACACCCTCGCTGGTTTCTAACATAATCTCAAAACTTAACCCTCACAAAGTGATGGGAGGGGACGGAATCCAAATCATAGTCTCAAAGAAATGTGCCCCTGAACTCTCCTTTGTCCTTTCTAAGCTCTACAACTTCTGCCTATCTGCTTCATGCCTGTTGGAAGTCTTCCGCTGTAGTTCCTATATTTAAGAACACTGGAGAACCCTCGGTCCCCTCAAATTACTGCCCTATCAGCCTTCTTACGATTTTTGGCAAAGTGTTCGAAGCAATTATCCACGCCGAGGTGGTTTAGAATCTCACAGCCCACAGACTCCTCTCGGACAAACAGTATGGCTTCCGCTTCACAAGGTCTACTGCTGATATGCTAACGATCATCACCGAGTATATAAACCAGGCTCTCGACAAGAATGTCGACAAGAATATCCGAACCGTTGCCTTGGATATCTCTAAAGCGTTCGACAGAGGCTGGCACACTGGCCTTCTACCCAAACTGCGGAGCTATGGTATAACTGGGCACTTGTTTGACCTAATCTAGTCATTCCTCTCCAACCGCACATTGAAGGTGGTATTAAACGGGCATGCCTCCCATACGAACGCGGTGTCCCTCAAGACGCTATCCTAGGTCCAACGCTCTTTCTGATCTACATTAATGATCTCCCCGATGCCATAAGATCCCAAGTAGGCATGTACGCCGATGACACCACAGTTTATTCTCGTCTCGTCAAAAATCTGGTGTGAGCGACGAAGCGAACCTCGCTAGAGAGCTTGAAAAGGACCTCCAACTATAGTGGACTGGGGTACGAAATGGCTCGTAAATTTTAATGCTTCCAAAACGAAGCTGCTTTCAATTAACCATCATAGACAATCGCACCTACCTCCCATTAGCATGGAACAGGCTTGTCTCTCAGAGAGTAAAACACTACGCCTCCTTGGCCTCACACTCTCAGCGGACCTCAAGTGGAAAGACTATATAGAATCCATTGCTAAATCCGGTTCTCTGTGCAGTGCCTGAAAGTTTTTTCTCGTCTGAATCTATCCTGCACATATATAAATCTACCATCCGCCTGTGTACTGCTGCCACATCTGGTCGGGTGCTCCTGCTATTCTCATCGGGGCTCTTGACAAAATACAACGGAGAATCTATAATGTGATCGATACAGACTTGGCAGACTGCATGCAGTCACTCTCTAAACGGCGTGACGTGGCTTCCCTGTGCCTCTTCTATAAATACTTTCACTGCTTCTGCTCCAGATCACTGGTGCCTCTTAGGTACGAATTTGCACGAGATACTAGATTAGCAACTAGATCCCACCATTTTACAGTGAAACCGATAAAATGTAACAATAATTTCTACTCCAATATCTTCTTTTCTCGCACTTCCCGCCTGTGGAATTCCCTTCTACTCACTTGCTTCCCCGACAGCTACAATCTCCAGGAGTTTAAATGTAAGGTCAGTAGACACCTCCTAACACACTAACTCTCATCCATTCTCTCAAACACTCTTCCCATTTACAGCCTTACCCGTCTATCACCTTCCTTCTGACATTTCCTATATCAAACCACTTTTTCTCACCACCTTCCCTTATGTAACCCCCTGCGCAATAGTGGAATGCCTTACGTGAAACGATTAAAAAAAAACTGAATATGCATAGTGTTAATATATTCCAAACAAGGTTACCACATTGTTGCTGTGCTGATATTATTAAATATTGATTTTTTTCTATTTATTAAGACTTGCATTATGTTTCGTCTTTTCTTGCATGTGGATATTGCTATTAAATTTGTATTGTAAATGAATTTGTTACGGACAAAATTTGGTAATCCTCCAAATTTGTTTAAATCAGATCAAATTGAACTATCGTCTGTGTGATGTAATTTGATTCACCCTTATAACTTATATATATATATATATATATATATATATATATATATATATCAAGCCTATATAACACAATTTTCGATCCATCGGAAACAAACATATCTGCTCTGAAATGTATCGTAATGTCAACAAATGTAAACATGTTACGGAAATCAACGAATTTTAATGAAACTTGGTTATAAGCAATCGACAATTTGAAATGAATTGTTTAAACATTATTTTCAAATTATCGGTTGCTTATAACCAAATTTCGTTAAAATTCGTTGATTTCCGTAACATGTTTACATTTGTTGACATTACGATACATTTCAAACCAGATATGTTTGTTTACGATGGATCGAAAATTGTCTTATACAGGCTTGATAAAAACTTCGTATAGACTGGAGGCTATTCGTGGTCGAGAGGCCTAAGACGTTACCATATATATATATATATATATATATATATATATAAATAGAACTTTGTCTGTCTGTGTGTTAGTGTGTGTGTGTGTCCGTTACCTATAGACTCCAAAACGGCTGAACCGATTTTCTTGAAAATTCACACAGTTGTATATAAGCGTCTGCGGGTGTTCTTAGCTAGGTTTTGTGTCGAGACACCCCAGATAAATATCGAAAATCGATAATTGAAAATATCGGGTTATAGAAGGAGTGGTCCGATTTTAATCAAATTTAATACACTCATAGACAAAGACATAGGAAACGATATTCAGAAGTTTCAAGGTTGCAGTTCTTACAATAGTGCAGAAAATCGATAATATATATATATAAAAGGCAAGATGTTTGTGTGTGTGACTGTTTATCTGCCTGTATGTCTGTATTTTTTCATCCCTTTTATTTTAGTTTTTGCTTCGGGTTTGGCTTTAAGTAGGTATAATTGTAGTTCTTAGTCTCAGCCACAATACCATTTACTCAGAGGACTTATTTAGCCTTCAAAATTCAGTTTACGACGAAAAAGACTTATTTGATATCGATACCAGGAAATCCAAATTTGATTTACATCCGTTCATTTTTCTTTCAGTGTACGATTTCGCTTTAACTGGAAACAACTATTGCTTTTTAGTCTTTCGTGCAAACGTCCAAAGAGTCTGAGCTCCATGACCATGGATTAGTTTTAAAGCTTTCGTTACACCCGAGCAACGCCGGGCTATACTGCTAGTATATATCTATATATTACATCCAAAAATGGAAAAGCATGTCGATAAAATCCCCAAATGCATGTCCTATTTATATTAAATTTATTAATACTAAAAATGATCCAGGTGGAGTGCTCGATGTTAAAATCTATTTACAGAGTCAATTATGTATATTATAATAAAATACAAGCAATTTTAGCTTGTATATTATCATTATACACGCTAAATAGCTGAGAGCGTTTTAATTCATTGCTAAATGAACGATGCGTAGATGCCAGAGTAGCTACTGTTTTTCAAAGTCTACCATTCTTCCAGAGTGATCAATCAAGATGCGAGAGCGTAAAAAGTCATGCGCAGAACAGATCTGTTTCGCTGTATCACAGCTCATCAGTACGGTTAGACAGACGATTGCTTTTCACCCAGGATGCATGTTTATATGTATGTATATTTACAAGTATATATGTATATATATGCATAAATATGTTGGCGGGATTGTATGTATGTGTATTTATTTAAATATGTGTATATGTATATGTGCATGTATATATATATATATATATATGTATAAATATACATATAAATATAGATATATATGTATGTGTAAGAATATGTATATGTATGTGTATGTATATATGGGTGTGGCTGTGTGTATGTGAGTGTGTATGTATACGTATATATATTATTTGACAAATTCTCATTTTAGACTACTATAATATACTCTTTTTTATTTTTATTATATTAGTAGAAATGAAAACTACAACAATAGTCCTGTCATATTATTTTAAACAATCTTTTATAAGATTTTAGCAGAGCTAAATATACAATATATCGTCTCCTTTTCTATTTTCCTGCAGTTTCCTTTTTTCCTTATTTATATAACTTTCAATCATTTCACAATCTGAAGCCGGCATTCATCACCATGACAACCGAAATTTTTTATGTCTTGTTTCTCCTTTAACTCTTCCCCTATCTAACCATTTTGCCTTTTCTTTCCTCCCGCCACTTCTATTCCTGTGACATGTTTCAATTTTAATTTTTTTCATTCTTTCATACAAACGTAACCTAAAAGTCTTCTTCTAATATCGAGTCTTGAATCTGTTTTTTTTTTTGCTATTTTGTATCTATGTCAGAACGACAAAATTTTTTTTTTCTTTCTTAAATCCTGTCTTTTTTTCTTCATGTAAATATCCTGTGTATGGATATGTTTTGGGGCTCCCTGCCGTATGGGAACTTTTCTACCATATTTGAAATAATTTTTTTTTTGTTTTTGATCGTTTCTGAAGAAGCGAGATTTTTCTCGCTGAAATAGCTATACAACCTATGTAGAATTGGAATTACATATATATATATATATATATATATATATATATATGGAAAATGATGTTATCAAAACTGTAAATGAAGAGGATACTCGAAATAGAGCTTTTTAGTATAAAATATTAAGGAGATGGTACCATACAGAAAACTCAAGGGAAATTTTCCACAGCAATACGATATGCAAAACGAAAATCTCAATCCAACACCGAAAAGTGTTAGAAATTATAATTAATTTCGGCAGGTAAAAATTTGGTATTCGTCTCCTCAGTCTTGCATTAGAAATGGGTTCATTTTAAAAGAACATTAAAAAACAGAATTTCAAGCTGCAAATCCTGTACAAAAAGTTATTTAAATATAAATTTGAATATCTTTCAAATAGGATTTTAGTTTAATCAGTTGTATATTTTTTAATCATTTCACCCCAAGCAAGGCGGTACCACCACTGATGTGCAAGGGGCTACATAAGAGTAAAAGTTTAGACAAGAGAAGTGTGAAGAGAAAGACGGACCAGTAACAGGAGGTGTCAGAGAAAGGGCAAGAGAAGGATGGAAACACAGGTACGAAGACAGTTGCGAAGGTAGAGAGAAAGAAAAAGAACAAGATATACGAGGTGATGTAGATATAGCTGGAATGAAGTGGATAAGAGATGGATATTGACATTGCATTTAAATTCCTGGAGGTTATAGCCGTCAGGATAGCAAGTATATGGAAGGGAATTCCACAGGCGAGAATTGCGGGAAAAGAAGCTGTTGGAGTAGAATTGTCGGCTGCATTTGTTTGATCTAACCTGTTGCCAGTCTGGTTGCACGATGAAATTCTTGTGGCGGGGTCATCAGTGACTTAAGTTCATCGGAGCAGAAGCCATGAAAATAATTTTAGAATAGACAGATGGAAGTCACATCCTGCCGGTGCGAAAGTGGCTGAAGTCGAGCCGCCAAGTCGGGACCTTTCACATTACAGATTCTCCTTTGAAGCCTGCCGACAACACTGAAATACAAATTTATGTTTTGAGATGTCTATCTCATCATCAGACAATGTTAGATCATAGCTGTGAAAATTTCATTTAAATGAATGAAACAATACGTTTGTTATTTATAGATATAGAAAGACATAAAAAATGTATGTGTATGTTCAATTTAACTAATAAGAGTAGAGATTCACCTTTAATTTTAAAACAGATTATATTTTTAGAGAATACATGATTTCTTCTTTCAATCTTATTTAATTTAAACATACAACATAACTTTTATGTCTTCCTATAAATAACAAACGTATTTTTCTTATATTTAAATAAAAGTCATTTTCACAACTATGATCTAACATTGCCTGATGGCAAGATAGAAATCTAGAAACAGAAATGTCCGTGTCGCAATGTATTTTTAATTAAAAAACAAATTTAAATATATTATATCATGCTCTACAATATTTATTTTATTGAGCAATTAAAAAAAGTAAATGCTAGAGAATTCGGAATTGTAAATATATATATATTGTTAGGGCGTCGCTCCTATTTGACTACATAATGGACTGTTCACATTGCTATATATAGCAATCGTGGATTCTCTACAGGAGAGTGGTACAGAGTCACTAGACTGACGACTCTACGACACTGTCAGCCCTCTGCCTTCGGGTAGAGGGCGCTCTCTGCTTCCGAGCAGAGAGTAATAACCCAGTCGTGGTTCCGCCGAAGGGTAGAACCACGACTGGGGAAAAATAGACAGACATTTTTTGGCCCGGCTATATGGCCGGGAATACCCACTATAAAATGACCATGTGTCACATCCAGCCTACGTGGGAAGGCTAGTAAATACAGTGGTAGAGAGTCAGTTGAGAGTCAGTGCGAGTCAGTGAAGAGTTAGTCACACTTCCGCTGGCGTACCGGAAGTAATCACGTATACACACGTCTTACGACGGATTGGACTCTTGTATCTTTCTATTGTTAATATTACTAATCACTTCTGTACATACTAACCGTCTTTCCGCGGAATACAAATTATATTCTGATTCTGTTGTTGAGTTATTCATTTATACTTGGCGACATAACACACACACACACACACACACACACACACACACACACATATATATATATATATATATATATATATATATATATATATATATGTTGGTGGGAGTTAGCGATAAGGGGATAAGTCTTGTAAATTGTCCGTTAGAATTTTGAAGAAAGTTGGGTGGGTAGGGAATATAGTTGATTAATAAAAGTGTCGGGAATTTTGTAGACAGATTTAACATTAGAAGATGGGGTGTGTTTTATAGGCTCATCACTAAACTTTCTTCTTTGGGTTTATTAGAGGAGGAGATTAGGGAAGTGTAAAGGGTGGGGAGGGATGGGATTGGACCTATCTTTAATGTTTATTTGTACAACTATAGAATATTTTTGTATTTAAGCATAGTTTAAGCATAGTTTTTATAATTAACCTAATTTTGTATATTTAATCTTAATTTTGAATTTAGGAAATCGATTTTTTCTATAAAATTTTAAATTTTAAATTATATCACAGTTTGTGGTGTGTAATAGGTAAAATTTAATGTAAGAGTGTTGTTAGTACTATGAAGGTTTATCGTCTCTAAGGGGTCCTAGCTTTGGCTTTTTTAGCATGATTGTAAGGTTAGTTCTTTAATGGGCTTGCAGTTTACTGTGGTTTCTTGTCTCTAGTTTAAAAGTTTGTTGCTATTCATATATTTAATGATTTCAATTTTTTCTTGAGGACAAAGGAAACATAGATCATTTATTACTATTCTTGCTTTTTTGAGGATTTTCCATTTAACTTTAGGTGTTTTATTTTCGTTTTTTAACTTCCAAAAGTATTTGGAAAGGGACGTTATGTTTTGTTTTTCTTTCTTATTGAAGGATGAGAGGTGATTGTAATAGCGCTTTTTAAATACGTTCATGGTGTTTCCGATATACATTTTTTCATCTTTGATAGTCTGCAGAATCTTCGGGTATAGTCGGATTATTCCTGTTGTACAACCTCACGGCGTATAAAGAAAGATGACGGACTCATGATAATAAATAAATCTACTGAAGGTAAGGTTGATAAAACAAGAAAATTAATTCATAAAGTCTTTAAATCCTTTGGTCTTAACGTAGTAATTAACTCCACTTTCTTTTCCATTCTTTTCTGCACCACCTGATGAGACATTGTAATTTCAATGCCGAAACAAAATGTACAATTTGTAGTGGATATAAAAAAAAATTGTACATGTTCTAAAATATAATTTATAATATATATATATATATATATATATATATATATATATATATAAATTGATTTTCCAGCATTCTAACATTTTCCCGTTACTTAGAAGTTAAAGAATATAACAAATATCCATAGATATTATTGTTCCTAGCGCTTTCGACTATTACTTTAGCCATTCTCGAGGGTGTTGTATTCGCTATATTATCTGTAAAAACTGTGTAGTTTTAACTAATTTACATTTTTTATTCATTTACATAGAAGGTTTTACTATGTGAACGGTAACACTTGCACAAGAATGTACACAGTATCTATCTATCTATCTATCTATCTATCTATCTATCTATCTATCGAAATATATATATATATATATATATATATATATATATATATATATGTATATATATATATATGTTTGTATATATTTAGATATATATCATGTATTTAGGCAGCCATCCCTCCTTTATGCAAGTTTCGAACCATTTTTATAGAATGTATCTGTTGAAAAGAAAAAAAAATATACGATCACATGTATAAAAAACATAACTTTCTCTTTTCTTGTACTTTTGTGATTATCACTGCATTGTGGTGCAGTGGAAATTGGCTTGGAACGAAAAATCAAAGAGCCGAGTTCGAATTCCAGTTTAATTTGTTGCATTTACTGACATGCAAATACTCTTGGGAAAGGTATTAATGCTCACTTTTTCCTCCCGTTACGGGTTAAATAGAGTGGGTTCCCATAGCCTTGGTTGGCAACCAGTTTACAGAAGAAAGTAATGGCAACCTACTGCGGGAAAATTTTCTGCTCAGTCAGTCATGACTCTTTCGAGACATGTTCGCCCACGCGTGTATCACGTATAGTACTGACAGATCTGAATAAAAGAATTTAATAGCAAGACAATTTCGATTCTATAATCTTGGTTAACAACCATTTTAACGCAGAAAGAAATAGCCACCTACTGCAGGAAAATCTTCGGCCTAGAAAGTCATGGATCGAATGAGACATGATCACCCAATCGTGTATCACGTATGACACATATCTGACGACCTGGATAAAAAAAATGAATAGCAGCACAGATTGCGTTCTGTAGCCTTGGTTGGAAACCAGTCTACCGCAGAAAGTAATTACAACCTGGTACGGGAAAATTTTCTGCCGTGTCAGTCATAAGCACTAAAGTGTGTATTACGTATATAAGACGAAGAAAAAGAAATGTCATTAACAACAAAATATAGTTGTAAAAAAAAAGAAGCATTAAATGAAGAGAAAGAAAATGGAGAAGAAGAAAAAGAAAAAGAAAAAGCTGATGTAGGAAAAAATTGATGAAAAAAGAGAATGATTATAAAGAAGGAAAAAACGAATATGAAGAAAAAAACAGGGTGAAAAAGCAAAAAAAAATAAATGAAAGATGAAAAAGTAAATGCTGACGGTAAGACGAAAAATAAATAAGAAAATTTAGAAGAAGACAAAATATGAAAAAGAAATGAATGAATAAGAAAAGAAATAAAATGAAGACGAATTAGAAGAAAAATGGAGATGAAAAAAAAGAATATGAACAAAAAAAGGAAAAAGATGAAGATGAAATGGAAGAAGAAAAAACGCCAAGACGAGGAAGACAAAGAAGATGAAGACGAAAAGGAAGAAGAAAAGATGAAGAAGAATGAGTTATAATAAAACCAGAACGATAATAGAAATGCAATTTGGTAAATAAAACGAAAACGAGGCTGCGAATTTAATAGCTTTCTTTCCGAAACAAAGACTTACAAACATTATCAAAGATTCATATAATTTATAAATTTATGACATATTATAAATAACTCCGTTTATTTACTTGCTTATGTGAATCAAATTGGATATAGAGTAATTTCGAAATGACCTTTTCATCATGAACTATGTTTCTAAGCGTATATCCGAATAACTCGTCTCTATAAATAATTCTAATTTTGAAAGTAATGAAAGAAACAAAACAAGGAATATGTTTGGATTTGCTTTGTTTCTTAATGGTTTCGTTTCTAATTCGTTTGGTGAGAATGGCACTTACAACGGTAAAATTGGGGTAGGGTGCATGCGTTCAAATGATAGTGGATGCAAATACGTTAGAAGCAAACGAAAAGCTAATTAGCGAATATATATATATATATATATATATATATATATACATATATATATATATATATTAACACACACACACACACATATATATATATATATATATATATATATATATATATATATATACTAAACATATCTTGTTAAATATAACAGACAATGAATGTCTATCATGTTTAATTATGAGCGGTTCTAAACATCGTATTTTGGCTTTAATTCCAGGTGAAAATAAATAAAAAAATAGTCCAATATTTGGAGATTTTTTTTTTGTTATAATGATTCCAAGCTTTCGGCTAACATGAGCCATCTTCAGAGAGGTTACAGGGACGTTAAGATAAATACATCTACCATCAAAGATGATATTATCTTGTGTTGACATAAAACATTCCTATGCAACGATAACAGTCACCGAATAGCAGACGCAGCTCGTAAATTTGTAATGCGGTTCTATGACGTCAAACCGCGTGAGAGACCGAAATGTTAACAACAAAACCATATGTCTAAATGCAATGTAATGTGTAGTGACTAGATTGAAAAGTGATTTTATTAAGTGTGGGTTGCTTTGATTTAATGTAGATGGCTTCCAATATCTTAAGGTTGTATTTACTGTGTGCATGTGTGAGTATTATTGTATCATCGATAAAAACACGGTCTGACATTACATGGCTATGTTTTTCTAAAAATTGTTTAATTTAACTATGCTCAGAAAGTGGCAGATAAGTCTACAGGAGAGCATGGTTGTAGTAAAACTAAGATATGTAGTGGGTTTATTATTATTACCAGAGATACAATCTCTGAACGCACATGTAAATTGATACACAACGTTGGTTTTCTGTACATGATTTAGTTGTGGGGTTGTAGGGTTATTGGAGACTACAAGGTCAATTGTTTTAAGTGTTTTTATAATATATGATGAAATTAATTTGTTTATTAGTATTAATTGGTTTCAAATTTCTACCTATTATGTTTCGGAGTGTTGTTTCATTATGTTTATAATTATTATGCATTTGGTTGCAATAGTATAAGTCTTATGTTTATTTTTATGTACACTAATATTATTAATATTATTAATATTGTTCGAGGTATTATTAAGTTTATTGAGATATATTTTAATTTGTTGGTCAATGATGAAGTTAGGAAATCAATTGTTAACAAGTATTTGTTTAATGTGTAATTCTTTATAGAATATGGATTTGGAAGAAGATATCATTTGTGTGCGTTGAATTAAGTTTTTTATAACAGCTAACTTATATCGTTGGAGGCATTCACTATTATAATTAAAAAGACACGAGTTTGTGCTAGTTGGCTTCCTATATAGAGAAGTAGTAAATCAATGCGCGCTTGAATCAATAATACATCAAGGAACTTCATTATTAATATTAAGTTATAATGTAAATTTGAGGACGGAGTGACTTTCAAATTTGTGTAAGTTTATCAATATTTTTAGCTAAAATGAAAATGTCTTCTGTGTATCTTACATGTTGTGGAGGAATACCCTGTCTTATCCAGGAATGGGTATGGCCCAAGTTATAAAAGACCGAGACTAGAACGAACTACAGAGTGATTGAGAGTGTTCCTGACTATACGAGAGTCTTCGTCATTACACGGGAGTGATGAGAGTGATCGAGTGTTCGTGATTATACGGGAGTCTTCGTCATTATACGAGAGTAATCGTGATTATACGAGACATCGAGAGCCATCGGCCTTAGACGAGGGTTAGACGTCACTAGACGGAAGCCTTCTTCTCAAGACGGACGCCTACGTCCTATTCAGAGACATTGCCTTCTTGCTTGTTATTCTTGTTAACTGTTCGTTGGTGTACGTGTATTTGGTTTATTGTACTGAGGTGTAATAAATCTTTCTTTATATATCCTGTAAAGAATCATTTCTTGCACTATTCTTTCTCTGTTTATCCCCTCCCAGAATACAACACATGTATAAGGGGTTTCTTAGGGACATTAAATTTTTTTTATAATCATATCGCTCCAAAAAAGGCAGTCTATTGACACTGGTGCGCAGAGGGTTTACATAGGAGGAAAGTTTTGAGAAAGAGTTGCAGGTTACAGGGCTTATCAGGAAGTGGGTAAGAGAAAAGTTAAGATACTGAGAGTGGAGTGGACGGAGAAAGAAGCATGAGAGTGAGAGAGAGAGAGAGAGAGAGAGAGAGGAAGGATGCAAGTTAGCAAGATAGGAGATGACTATTGACTTTATACTTAAACTTCTGGAGATAGTAGCTGTCAGGGAAAGACGTAAGCAGAAGGGACTTCCACAAGCGGAAAGTGCAAGAAAAGAAACTGATGGAGTAGAATTTCTGTTTTTATTTTATTAGTTTCACAGTAAAAGGGTCAGACCTAGTTGCTAATCTTGTGGCTAGAGCAAATTCATGCATAAGGAGAACCTGAGAGCGAAGTTCATCGGAGCAAAAGTCGTGAAAGTACTTGTAGAAGAGACACAGAGAAGCCACATTGCGCCTGTGAGAAAATGACGGTATCTTGGCTGCCAAGTCGGGATCGATCACATTAGAAAAGAGGGGACCTAAAGTAGATCCCATTGCAATACCATCTATTTGAGTATAAATATTATCTAGGGGGCCTTGAAAGGGTACAGATATAGATAAGTTATAGCGTACAAACGTGCTGTTGTTAAACTAAACACTTGAAGATTGTGTTAGCAAGAAACTTCAAGTCGTGCTATCGGCAAGTGATAATATTACGGAAAGTTACGGAGATTAACGAAATGCAATTAACAACTGACATTACCTTCTTTATCTTCCTTTATTATACTAAAGGCATTGTAATATCCTTTAAATACCTACCCATACACACACACACACATATATATATATACATATATATATATATGTTTATATATATATATACCTTCCCTGAAGATCCAATTTGGTGAAACCTTGATAGGTTCGTTGGCTCTCTAGGTTAGGTACTTACTTGTTTGCTCTACTAGTGTATTGAGCGCTTTACGTGCTCGGTTAGTCGTCTCGTTTTTTTTTTCTTTCGACTAGTACTTTGACTAATGTTCCAGTGCTTAGATCGTTTCTTTTTTTTGTTTCTACATTTTTCCCCTCCACGTGGGTTTTCCGAGACGTGTTCAAAGACAAATTTACAGTTACATATATTTATAAATAAATAAATATATATATATATGTATATATATATACCTTGTATGTATATATATATATATATATATATATATATATATGTACACCTTGTATATGCATATATATATACATATGTATATACCTTATATATATATATATATATATATATATATATATATACAAGACAAGGTGTCCAGAAAGTCCGTGTGCACTTCAAAAATGTATAGTACAAATAAAGTTATAAATTTAAATAAAACATTTACATGAAATTTATGGACACCCGGTATATATATATATATATATATATACACGCATATATATATATACACACACACATATATATATATATATATATATATGTATATATATATATGTTCACGTATGTATGTATGTATGTATGTATGTATGTATGTATGTATGTAAATAAGTGGGGAATGCCCTGAGGTAAATGTCAATAAGTTCTTGTATTCTAGAATTAGAACTTGCACTAGATGCAAGAAAGAGAGTGAGATTGAAGGGAGAGTGTGCATGCGTTGCAATGAAAGACGGAGAAAATGAGGGAGTGGGCAGGAATTAAGAAGTTTAATGATATCACCAGAAAAGGAAGAAAGAAAAATAGAGAGAAAGAAAATGAGAAAAAGGAAAGAAGTAAAGAAACAGATTAAGAAACTTATGAAGTCATGGCTGAAAGAGAGATTAAAAACAGAGAGAAGGAAAAATTGATCAAGAAGAACAAAAATAAAATTCTGAAGAAGAAGATCAAGATGATAATAAATAATAATAATAATAAAATGTAATAATAATAATAAAAGGATGAAGAAGAAGAAGAAGAAGAAGAAGAAAAGAAAGAGAAGAAATTGAAAAAGATAAAAAGAAGAGAGATCTGAAGAAATATGAAAAAAGAAAGAGGAAGAAGAATCAGATGGAGAAAAAGACAGAAAGAAAATGAAAATTAAAAGAGTATTAATAAATGATAATGATGAAAATATGACGATAAGAAAGAAAAAACAGAAGAAGAAGAAAAAGAAGATGATTATGACAATGTTGGAGAAGGTGAACGAGAAGAAGGATATGAATTTGATGATGAAGAAGGAAAAAAGTAATGACGTTGATGAAGAAGAAAAAAGTAATGAAGATGATGATGAAGAAGAAGTTGAAGAAAGCGTCGATGATGGTGAAGAAGAAGTAAAAGAATACGACAAATATGATAATGAAAGAAAGATTTTGAAAGTAGATAATGATGATGAAAAAGAAAAAAATGAAAATGATGATGAAGAAGGAGAAAAAATTAAAGAAGATGATAGTGAAGAAAAGCATAGCAGTAAAAAATTGAAAATAGAGAAGAAGTTCATGAAGAAAGAGTAGATGATGCTGATGATTATGATGAAGAAGGTGAAAATAATAAAGAATATGCCGGTGATGAAAATGAGGGAGAAGAAGAAAATGTAAACAATGATTCAAAAGATGATGAATGAAGAAGAAGAAGAAGAAGAAGAAGAAGAAGAAGAAGACGATAATGGGAAAGAAGGAGATAAAAAAAGATGATGATGATTATGAAGAAGATATGTATAAGAAAATGACGATAAAGAGGCGGAAGAAAAAAAAGGCAAAATTAGAAGAGGAAACAGAAGATGAGAAGAAAAAATAATTTAATTTTGATGAAGAAGAAGAAGAAATACATGATGACGATGAAGAAAAAGATGAAGATGATGATGATGACGAAGAAGTTGTTGCTTAATGAAGAAAAAGAACCGAAAGGTAAGAAAATATGAAAGAAGAAGAATCAGATGAAAAAAAGAAATAAAACAAAAATAATAAGAGTAACAATAAAAAGATAATGACGATAAAAAAGAAGATAAAAAAGAAGAAGAAGATGATGATGAAGAAGAAGATGATGATGATGAAGAAGGAGACGAAAAAAAGAAAGAAGAACATGAAGAATAAGCTTACGAACGAAACGATATAGGATAATGATGATGATAAATAAAAAAGAACGAAAAAGAAGGTAACAATGATGATGAAAAAGAGAAGAATAAAAAAGATGATGATGTTGTGGATGAAGAATATGAAGAAGGTAAATATGTTAATAATGAAGAAATAAGAAAAAATGAAAATGAAGAAAAAGCAGTAGTAGCTGCATCAGAATATAAAACGGTGAAAAAGACGAAGAAAAATATACAGACGAAGAAGAAAGAGAATAAGATTTAAAAGAAAATTAAGAGAAAATAATGAAGAAAACAGATGAAGAAAACAGATGAAATGACGAAGAAAACAGTAAGTCAGTCAGTTAAGTGCCATACGTGATACACGCTTGGGCGATCATGTCTCGAAAAAGACATGACTGACTGGGTTGAAGATTATCCCGCAGTAGGTTGCCATTGCTTTCTGCGGTAGACTGGTTACCAACCAAGGCTATAGAACCCAATCTGGTCTGTTATTTGACCCATAGCTGGAGGGATTTCTCGTTCCGAGTCGATATCCACTGGACCACAACGCACATCCGAAGAAGACAGAGACGATGCTAATGAGAAAGAAGAAAGAGGAGAAAAAGAAACAAGTTGATGACGATGATGAAGAAAGAGAAGAAAACATAAGATGATGATAATGACGAAAAATGAAGATGAAAAAGATGATGAAGATGAAAAAGATGATGATGATGAAGATGAAAAAGATGATGATGATTATGATGATGAAAAAAATCAAGAACGAAAAAGAAATGAAGCTGATGGAAATAGAAAAGAAGATGAAGAAGTATAGGAAAAGCAAGATGCTGAGGATTATGATGAAGAAGAAAAAGAAGAAAATAAGGATAATGATGATGATAAAGAAAGAGAAGAAAAAGACGATGATGATGATGAGGACTGAGAAGCTGAAAAAGGAAACGGTGATAATTCTAATGAAAAAGAAGTAGAAGAAGAAAAGAAGCTGATGATGATGATGATGACGATGATGATGATGATGATGATGATGGAGCATAAGAAGAAAAAAGATTATGATGATGAAAAAGAAGAAAAAGACGATGATGATAATAATGACTGAGAAGCAAAATGTTGTGGATTCCGGTTGAGGAGCCACACAAAATAATGAACAACAAAACAGATATTCCAGATAGAAAAATAGGTTATATTGAACGTAAATATACAAACTGGAACGCAGGTTAGTAATCCAGGAATACGATTAGTAAGGAATATATATATATAAACAAATCTTGAAGTGAAGCCGTGTTGAAATAGTATATCTGTGTAATATTATTCTGGCCGATAGGAGCTCAGAGCTACTATGCCAACTGACGCGGTATTCTCTGTGTAACTTCGGTATCGTTCGGTAACTTACGCATCAGTACCGATGTCTCTAACGTATCTCTCTATGGCAGGAGTATATGTATACTCATGTCGAACCCATTATCATAGAAAAAAATGGAGGTGGGGGGCCACAACAATTTATATAGGCCTACATCGGTCAGGGTTAACCATAGGTAGCATTCTAATTCTCCTTGGCTGGAGTATCGGCATCTGTGACTAGAAACCGATGTTGATGTAGAAACCGATGCGGGAGTGGCATTAATGTGTTGTTAGGGTTTCGGATTCCGGGTGAGGAATCGCATAAAATAATGAACAACAAGACAGATATTTGAGATAGAAAATAGGTTATATTAAACGTAAAGATACAACGAGAACGCAGGCTAGTAATCCAAGAATACGATTAGTAAGGAATAAATGTATACAAGTCTTTGAAGTGAAGCCGTGCTGGAATTAGTATGTCCGTGTCATACTATTCTGGCTGAGTGGAGCTCAGAGTTACGATGACTACTGATGCGGTATTCCCTGTGTAACTTCGATATCGTTCGGTATCTTACGGATCTCCACTATGTCTCTCATGGATCTCTCTATGGCAGGAGTATATGTATACTCAAGTCGAGTCCATTATCATAAAAAATGGGAGGTCCAACAACACAGAAAAAGAAAATGATGATACTAAAGAAGAAGAAGAAGAAGAAGAAGAAGAAGAAGAAGAAGGAGGAGAAAATGAAGATGAAAAAGAAGTAGAAGAAAAGAAACTGATGATGAGGATGATGAAGAAGCATAGCAAGAAGATAATGATGATGAAGAAGAAGAAAAAAATAAGATGATTATGATGATTATAAGGAAGAAGAAAATGATCAGTAAGAGGATGGCAGTGGTTTCTGGACAATCTTCTCAAAGATGAAGAAGTCACCTGATGAGATCGAAGAAAAAGCTTGCACTTCCTGTCCAATCAGTGGTGTTCTCGCTTGCCTCTGTCTGGAATTATTAGAATCCCGTCCATTCAAACGCATCATACCTAACAGCTTTACGTACCTAAGATCCATAAATGACGTCATTTTATCCCCCTTATGATACTAACCTATACGCGACAATGATAAATTATATGTTAAACTTTACAGAAAAAACCACAAAAAAGGACCAAATTAATTTCTGCTCCCATCACAACCAAAAAATAAAATCTAGTGTAATCATAAGATTTTTTAGAGCCCTTAGAATATTCATATTTATATGAAGAAGATATATATATATATATTGAAAAAACATTCAAGCTTACCTACACAATTTCGTCCTAAACGGTAAAACAAGCTTACAAAATTCACAAAAGGAAGAAAATGATCAGTAAGAATGATAATAGTTATAAGAGGATGGCAGTGGTTTCTGGACAATCTTCTCAAAGATGAAGAAATCACCTGATGAGATCGAAGAAAAAGCTTGCACTTCCTGCCCAATCAGTGGTGTTCTCGCTTGCCTCTGTCTGGAATTATTAGAATCCCGTCCATTCAAACGCATCATACCTAACAGCTTTACGTACCTAAGATCCATAAATGACGTCATTTTATCCCCCTTATGATACTAACCTATTAAACATAAAAGGAAACTCAATAAAGTTGAACCAACCATTAAATTCTCACAAGTTCCTATCTTTTCTTTTCATTTTATTAATACGCGACAATGATAAATTATGTTAAACTTTACAGAAAAACCACAAAAAAGGACCAAATTAATTTCTGCTCCCATCACAACCAAAAAATAAAATCTAGAGTAATCATAAGATTTTTTAGAGCCCTTAGAATATTCATATTTATATGAAGAAGATATATATATATATTGAAAAAACATTCAAGCTTACCTACACAATTTCGTCCTAAACGGTAAAAACAAGCTTACAAAATTCACAAATTAAAAAAAAGATACTTCCAACAAAAATTATACATGTAAACATTTCTAAATACCCACTCACACATATACGTTTATATAAATATCCAAAAACAAAATCATCGTACCATCATGCTACATTTTAACGTATACACTAATATGAATTAATGTTGCCACCTAACATACACTTAGATAGACAAGAGTTACTACGTAAATACACACATGGGCCATCATAGATTTTATTAGCGAAACTATTCTCTACATATGTATAAATTAAAACCTGACCATTGCTTTAATACACGTGACGGGTATATTAATACGCACTTACACATATACGCATATATTAACTAAAGTCACCGGTTAACATACATCAAGACAAACAAGCGTTTCTATAAATACATCACCATCATTCATCCATCACACCCAATGGTGCATAGGGTAGCAACTTTTTGTTGCTGTTTCTGTAACAAAATATTTTTTACGGGACATGGCTGTTAGCCCTGCACCCAACCCCCAAACATGAAGGACCGGTGGACCATTCTTGGTCCTTACGTTTACAGAACCTGGTATTCCCAAATGGTCACCCATCTGAATAAGGACCAGGCTCGATGTTGATTAACTTCGGTGATCAAACGGGAAACGGTGTATTCAACACAACATAGCCGTAGACATAAATACATACACATATATAATATAACACAAAATATTACATGCACATATATTTAAGGATATTTATCTATTACTTTGATGCACGTGACGCATGCCTGGCCTATTTGAATTGGCCCCATATCACAACATCATAAATGTTCGTTGCTGATTTTAGAAGTAGAAGACAGAGTGTTGAAGATGACTCCTTGTCCGGACGTTCTGCAACTGCTA
>JBBBDQ010001140.1:405000-430000 GCA_037127315.1 Ascarosepion bandense
GACAAAAATTAAGTTCAGATAAAAAATTTCAATTTTAAAATTACAATCTTAAATTAATAAATATTAAAATGAAAGGTGATTGAATTAAAGGGGCGTAGTTCATAATTAACAACAGTAATATTTGCGGGAAAAAGAAAGAAAGAAAGAAAGAAAGGGAGTGAGAAAGAAAATGACAAACGTATTGAGGAATCACGGTCTAAGAATTGATGTGATTTTTCTTTGGCAGTATGTTGTCATTAATTCATTTGTTTTTGTTTTTTTTTGTTAAGTAGACTAGAAATATTTAATATTAAGAAGACAAAAAAAGTAACTAGAATAAAAAAAAACAGAAGATAATGATTGACATCGCATTTAAATTTTTGAAGATGTATATTGACTGGGAAGCATGCGGGGAGTGCGAAAGTAGAAAGAGTTAGCATAGAATATTCTATTTAAATCACTTCATCCAAAGGGAAGGGAATAAAGCAACTATGGTACAAGAGTTTACTAATTGTTAGAGAATATGAGAAAAGCTAATATTAGAAAGAGTTAGCATAGAATATTCTATTTAAATCACTTCATCCAAAGGGAAGGGAATAAAGCAACTATGGTACAAGAGTTTACTAATTGTTAGAGAATATGAGAAAAGCTAATATTAAAAAGAGAGGGTAAAGAACAAGAATTATGAAGATAAAAGAGAGAAGATAAAGATTGACATTGCATTTATATTTTTGAAGATTAAAGATGACTTAGAGCCGGCACAAATTTCTACAAGAAAAAACACCGTGAAAATAAAGAAAAAAAAAACATGGAAATATCAGTCAATTAGGTTGCTGCAAATATCATGGATCGAGCACGTGAGGTCTTGGAAATGATGGAAACAAAAAGGAAATTGATACTGAGCATCAGGAAGAGACAGCTGAAGTTCCTGGGACACGCAATGAGGAAGGAGGGCTTGGAGAATCTGATACTAACAGGCCAGATAGAGGGAAAAAGAGACAGGGGAAAGCAACAGATAACATATTTGAAGGACATAATCAGGTGGATGACAGAACGAGGATTGCATGGTGTAACAGGAGAAGGCGTGCTCAGAGCCACCAGGGATAGGGAAAAGTGGAAGGCCATGATCGCCTACGTCCTGAAGGGACAAGGCACATAGAAGAAGGTTGCGGAAATAACTAATTTTCAAATGAAAAAAGAATATATATATATATAAGTAAAGAATAACTAGTGAGACAGACAGATTTATCTAAGTTTCACCTAAACGGATCGTCAGTGAAAGCTGGCCCTTTTACTGACGATCCGTTCAGGTGAAACCTAGATAGATCTGTCTGTCTCACTAGGTATTCTGTATTTATTCTGCTCGACCTAATGATTTGGGGTTTTTTCGTGAGTTGATTACTCGTGTCGAGGTTTTTTCTTTGGGCTACGTGCTGACTCGGTCCGAACTCTTTGACTGATGTTCAGGTACTTAGCTCTTTCTTTTTTAAAAACGTTTTTTCCCTTCTTCGTATGTTCGTGGAAGGTTTTTCGACACGAGTATAGTTATAATTTGTATATATATACATATATATATATATATATATATATATATATAGATAGATAGATAGATAGATAGATAGATGGGGGAGGGAGTGGGGAGGGGTATGTATATATATATATAATATATATATATATTTGTTTATATATATGTCTCTGTGTGTGTATGTCTGTGTATATATATGTGAGAAAGTTATTCCTGTTATATGGGCGTTATTATGTAGGCGGTGGCATGTGAGGGGTGGTAAAAAATTCATAGAAATCTATTTTCTAAAGGCAGATTTGAAACAATTACGAGCCGGCTTTCTTGGTTTCGGCCTCCTATCATTAATACCATCAAACTGGATAGAATGTATTATTGAGTTATTGATTTGAAGGTATGCAGGTGCGTTTTCGATATCCGTAAATCGAGTAATTCATGAGGCCGAGGTTTCCATCTGTATTCAGGGTGGTGCAATTGATTATATTGTAAGACAAAAGGGCAGTGCAAAAACGAACTATTGAGAAGATGAAAGAGATTAAAAGTAAGACAATGATGAAGAAAAAAATAAAGAGTAAGAGAAGGGCGGGGGACAGAAGAAAGAAGGAAAAGGATTTAGTACTCCCATATTGGTACAGTTAGAATGCTATTCTCTCATTCAATAATAATAATAATAATAATAATAGGTGGTGACGATGGGGATGGAGAAGGAAAGTTTTTGAAGTGAAGCGAAAAAATATGGTAAAATATCAAAGAGCATAGAAAGAGGAGTAGAAAAAGAGGAGGAGGGGAGGAGGAGAAGAAGAAGTGCGATGGGAATAAATAATAAGAAAAGAAGAAGAGATTCTGAAATTATGGAAAAAATAAAATGGCAGAATATAAAAGAAAATAAGTGAAGAAGAAGAAGAAAAAGAAGAATTAATGAAAAAAAAGAAAAAGCATATGTAAGGAAATGATAGATAATCAGAGTGAATAAATTACAAAAATATATAGATAGGAACATAGAAATCAAGGAAAGAAAGAAAGAAAGAAAGAAAGAAAGAAAGAAAGAAAGAAATGGAAGATAAACAGGCTACGGTATAGAAACATAGGCTACGGTACAGAGGCTGGTAGGAACATAAAAAGCAAAGAAAGAAAGAAAGAAAGAAAGAAAGAAAGAAAGAAAGAAAGAAATGGATGATAAACAGGCTAAGGTATAGAGGCTGGTAGGAACTTAAAGAAAGAAAGAAAGAAAGAAAGAAAGAAAGAAAGAAAGAAAGAAAGAAAGAAAGAAAGAAATGGATGATAAACAGGCTACGGTATAGAAACATAGGCTACGGTACAGAGGCTGGTAGGAACATAAAAAGCAAAGAAAGAAAGAAAGAAAGGAAGAAAGAAAGAAAGAAAGAAAGAAAGAAATGGATGATAAACAGGCTAAGGTATAGAGGCTGGTAGGAACTTAGAAAGAAAGAAAGAAAGAAAGAAAGAAAGAAAGAAAGAAAGAAAGAAAGAAATGGATGATAAACAGGCTACGGTATAGAAACATAGGCTACGGTACAGAGGCTGGTAGGAACATAAAAAGCAAAGAAAGAAAGAAAGAAAGAAAGAAAGGAAGAAAGAAAGAAAGAAAGAAAGAAATGGATGATAAACAGGCTAAGGTATAGAGGTTGAAAGAAAAAAGAAAGAAAGAAAGAAAGAAAGAAATGGATGATAAACAGGCTAAGGTATAGAGGTTGAAAGAAAGAAAGAAAGAAAGAAAGAAAGAAAGAAATGGATGATAAACAGGCTGAGGTATAGAGGTTGAAATAAAGAAAGAAAGAAAGAAAGAAATGGATGATAAACAGGCTAAGGTATAGAGGTTGAAAGAAAGAAAGAAAGAAAGAAAGAAAGAAAGAAAGAAAGAAAGAAAGAAATGGATGATAAACAGGCTAAGGTATAGAGGCTGTAGGAACATAGAAAGAAAGAAAGAAAGAAAGAAAGAAAGAAAGAAAGAAAGAATGAAAGAAAGAAAGAATGAATGAATGAATGAAATGGATGATAAACAGGCTAAGGTATAGAGGTTGAAAGAAAGAAAAAAGAAAGAAACAAAGAAACAATCAAACAAACAAACAAATGGATAATAAACAGACTTAGGTATAGAGACTGGTAGAAACATAGAAAGAAAGAAAGAAAGAAAGAAAGAAAGAAAGAAAGAAAGAAAGAATGAAAGAAAGAAAGAAAGAAATGGATGATAAGCAGGCTAAGGTATAGAGACTGTAGGAACATAAAAGAAAGAAAGAAAGAAAGAAAGAAAGAAAGCATGAAAGAAAGAAAGAAAGAAAGAAAGAAAGAAAGAAAGAAATGGATACTGAAGAGGTGATGGTATTGAGGCTGGTAGAAATGACGTAAGCAAGGCGATAAAGAAAGAAAGAAAGAAAGAAAGAAAGAAAGAAAGAAAGAAAGAAAGAAAGAAATGGATGATAAACAGGCTAAGGTATAGAGGCTGTAGGAACATAGAAAGAGAGAAAGAAAGAAAGTAAGAAAGAAAGAAACATGGATGACAAACAAGCTAAAGCATAGAGGCTGGTCGAAAAGAAAGAAAGAAAGAAAGAAAGAAAGAAAGAAAGAAAGAAATGTATGATAACAGAGCTAAGGTGTAGAGGCTGGTAGAAAGAAAGAAAGAAAGAAAGAAAGAAAGAAAGAAAGAAAGAAAGAAAGAAAAAAGCATGAAAGAAAGAAAGAAAGAAAGAAAGAAAGAAAGAAAGAAAGAAAGAAATGGATACTGAAGAGGTTATGGTATTGAGGCTGGTAGAAATGACGTAAGCAAGGCGATAAAGAAAGAAAGAAAGAAAGAAGGAATAAAGAAAGGAAGAAAGAAAGAAAGAAATCCTAATACAACAATTGTAAAAAGACCTAGGGTAGAAAAGAAGATCAAATATCAACGAAAAGCTGAAAGAGAAAACCATTCCTTATGAAAAATAAATTCGAAACAAAAAATGGGCTGAAGAAGCATTTTTAAAAGAAGAAAAAACAAAGTTGATGAAATAAAAAAAAGTGATGAGATGGGCTGTCGGGCGAATTTAAGGAATTCCTTTACACATTCGCGATGGCAATTCAAAGACTGGAAGTTTACACCCACCATTTCATTTAAGCTGCACGCCATCCCCGCTCTTCCTTTATCCAATTATCATGCACTCTTTACTTTCCAGCCTTGCTCTCCGTCTTCTTTTACTCAACGAAGCAAATGAAGCCTCACCCATAAACCACAGATCACCATGGCAACTATAGAATATAGCAGCAGCAGCAGCAGCAGCAAGAGTTGGTAAAAAAATGTTGATTTCGATTTGGAACCATACGGGAAAGCCCGGTTATTCCTGCAACAATGAGACGTAGCACAACAACAGTAGCAGAGTGTGTTGGTAGATGCACAGGGCGGTGAAGGGTTTGGGAACGGTGGCGTCACAAACTCAGGGTCAGGGTCGTTTCGTGACGTCGTTTCTGTTCACAACAGAATGTCTTCAACGAAACGACTACGCCATTCTCTGTTTCTGTTCAATTATCTTCTCTTTCTGCGTTCACTTGAAAATGATGCCGCATGCACTACATGTGGCCGACTTCATTACCTCTTTCTTCTTCTTCTTTTTCTTCTTCTTCTTTTTCTTCTTCTTCTTTTTGTTCTTCTTTTACTTCTTCTTCTTTAATGTTTTCGAATTCTTTCTCTTTCAATAACCTCAACTTCTATAAAAGAAAATGAAAGAAAGAAACGGGAATGTATACTTTCTTATCACTTTCTTTCAGCTTCTTTTTTCTTGCCAGATTTCCGTCCATGTGCTGCCTTTTTCTAGTCTATACTACTGTTCCTCTTTCTTTCTTTCTTTCTTTCTTTCTTGCTTTCTTTCTTTGTGTTGCCTTGTTTTCTACGTTCCTACAAGCCTCTATACTTTAGCTTAATCATCATCCATTTCTTTCTTTCTTTCTTTCTTTCTTTCTTTCTACTTCCCTACCAGCCTTTATACCTTAGCCTCTTCAGCATTCATTTCTTTCTTTCTTTCTTTCTTTCTTTCTTTCTTTCTTTCTTTCTTTATCGCCTTGCTTTCTACGTTCCTACCAGCTTTTATACTTTAGCCTCTTCAGCATCCATTTCTTTTTCTTTCTTTCTTTCTTTCTTTCTTTCTTTCTTTCTTTCTTTCTTTCTTTCTTTCTTTGTGTTGCCTTGTTTTCTACGTTCCTGCAATCCTCTATACTTTAGCCTGTTCATCATCCATTTCTTTCTTTCTTTCTTTCTTTCTTTCTTTCTTTCTTTCTTTCTATATCGCCTTGCTTTCTACGTTCCTACAAGCCTCTATACTTTGCCCTGTTCA
This sequence comes from Ascarosepion bandense, assembly GCA_037127315.1. NCBI lineage: Eukaryota > Metazoa > Mollusca > Cephalopoda > Sepiida > Sepiidae > Ascarosepion > Ascarosepion bandense. Next base: position 410,818 of record JBBBDQ010001140.1, read on the forward strand.
TCATCCATTTCTTTCTTTCTTTCTTGATTTCTTTTTCTTTCTTTCTTTCTTTCTTTCTTTTTTCTTGCTTTCTTTCTTGCCTTGCTTTCTACGTTCCCACCAGCTTTTATACTTTTGCCTCTTAATCATCCATTTCTTTCTTTCTTTCTTTCTTTCTTTCTTTCTTTCTTTCTTTCTTTCTACGTTCCTGCTAGCCTTTATACCTTAGCCTGTTCACCATCAATTTGTTTGTTTGTTTGTTTGTTTGTTTATTTCTTTCTTTCTCTCTTTCTTTCTTTCTTTCTTTCTTTAAACCTGTTGCTGTTTTTCTGTTCTTGTTTTCTTGTTCCTCTTTATTTTACTTTCCTTTTTTCTGTTTGTAGTTTTCCACCTATTTTTTATATGGCTAAATATCTTTCTTTTTTCTTTCTTTTTTCTTTCTCGTTCTTTAAACATGTTGCAGTCTTTCTTTCTTTCTTTCTTTCTTTCTTTCTTCTTTGAATTTCCCTCGTCATTATAAGAAAAAATATTTATTTTGTGTTCCAAACTTAAGGATAGTCATCAGAATTGTCATAATTTTATGAATTATTCGGACAAAAAACAATGATAAAATGTGAGTTCGTATCCCCTCCAGTAATTTTCTTCGATTTTTCTTTACAGCCGAAAGTTCACTTTTTCTAAACGCCATTAAACCTATTTTAAATTGTTTTTTTTTATCCAAAACGGAACTCTTTATCTTTCATCTGAACGAATTACTTTTTATCACATTTTCACTATGTTGCTTTCTTTTAATTAGTAGCCGATCTATTTGCTATAATGTCAAAGATTTTAATGGAGTTGGTCATCATGAAACTAAGTGAAACATCGCGATATACAATTTGAAACATAATCCAATATGTTCCTTTTTTCTTTAAATTTTTACAACGATATTAACAAGGCATGAGACTCACTGGAGGTAGATTGCTACAAAGGAAGAGGTACACTTTATTCGTATTATGTGAGGAAGATATCGGTTAACCCTAAACTTGAACAGGATAAGTAGTGATTATAGTAGTGATTATAGATTAAGAAAACATCATCTGGAGAGTCAGTTCCACAAAGCAGCGGTTCATGTGAAGAGACTATTCCAGTGAAATTTACATGTCAACAGGGAGATGTAGGTGCTTCATTACAACGTTTACAGCAAGCACGTCTTAGCCGTGATGATTAGGACTGGTGGAAATAAAGATTCTATTTGGACTGAGCGCTTTCCACGTTTTCGTCTGTGAGGAAACTGGTTGTAAGGTGGAAAATAATTCGTTAATCACAAGAACTCAGAGACGATTTTGGACTCTATCGAGACGTGAAAGTGAGGACTGCGCAGATCCTGCTCATATATATAGCAACAGTACTCTATTTTCGGCCCGATCTGGCTCTTATAAAGGCAAATAATAGCACAAGAGTTCAGGTACTTACTGTTCCAGTATAAGGAACAGACCATTTCGCACCATTTTTAGCAATGGATGATATGTACATATTTCTCTTTAGGTCTGGGTTGAGTTTAAAGCCTAGTCTTATCTCAAGGTATCAATTTAGCAATAAAAGCTACATCCTACAGAAAATACCCTTAAATGTTTAGAGATTATTATAAAAACAAAACAAAACAAAGAGACAGTATACTGATGCAATCTCTTTGTTATTCATATATTACAAAAATGTGAAAGAACACGTAGATTAAAACCCACTGTTCAAGCATTTATTTTTATAAAACAGAGTAAAGCTTTTCGAAACAGAGTAGAGCTTAATATATTCACCATTTATTTTAACATATCATCTGAAGAAGAACAGTATTGTTCTGAAACATGAAAACTTTTGTGTAGTGATATTATGCTTTTATAAACCATTGTAATAAAAAATTGATATATATATATATATATATATATATATATATATATATATATATAGATAGATAGATAGATAGATAGATAGATAGATAGATTCGTTTAGAAAAAGACAGAAGCTGATGATGGTTCGCCTGAAATAGGCCTACACTTTCGATTTACCATGCCTTAATTTTTCTTATATTTGCCGTATATGTATTTATATACATATATATTTAGAGCTCTCTTAGAGAGTTATCCTACCACTGTATGTACAGGATACTCCTTTGGATTCTTCTATACCCACACTGCATGCTGATATACATATAGTCATGGAATTCACAAATAAGAATATAAAACCTAACAACGTGAAAGAGTTAAGTCTAAATGAATTATTTCCTCGCCCGGTAAAAACCAACATGGCCAGCAGTTGTCACCTGACCGTCATCCAGCGACTGTTAGCACTAACTGCGTAAACAGGAAACAAATTTTAGGAGCTAATCCCTCGCCCGGAAAGGAATGAAAAACAGGTCTCCCCGGACCGTTACCCTGTGACTGTTTGCACCAAAAACAAAATCTGGTTCGCCACATGGAATGTCAAGACACGGAACAACTATGGACAGATTGCTAATGTCAAACAGGAGATGAACAGATTGAATAGCAGTATTCTGGGAGTTTGTGAAACTAGATAGACAACCAATCGATATTTCATCAGTGGTAACCACAAGATAATATATGCATACGGCAAAAATAGTGAAAAGGACGTGGGTTTGATACTGAACAGTTATATGAAGAATTCCGTCTTTACTGCAAGTTATCTGAAAGAGTTCTCTTGATCTCTTGGCATTAATCCGTCTCTTCTATCTAGTTTTGGGTTAAATAATAGAAAGTTTCTATAGCCTTGGCTGACAACCAGTCTACCGCAGAAAGCAATGGCAACCTAAATTGTTGTTTAAATGACAACATAAATTGTTGTTTAAATGACAACATAAATTGTTGTTTAAATGACGGTAAAATGAAAATAACACTGACATCTCATTCTAACATATATTTACTAAAATTATAAAAAAAATATATTGATATATCTTGAAATAATAATGAGTAAATTTATTCAATCAAATCGCCAGACTTGTTTTATTAATCTTCGGAATCTCCTGCATCTCTTCTGCATGGTCTCCTTCTTTTAGTTGCTGATACTGCAAATAACCTTTGCCTTCAGTTCATCGTTGTATTACAAGGAGTTTTGTTGGTTTCGCGCTCATCATCTTCATCATCATCCTGCGGCCTCGGCCGAGATAGAACTCCCTACAGCCTTCCAGTATTACCTTTGTCATAGATCCTGTAAGGTCTTCCTTGGCGATAGATGTATATCTATGTATCCTGTCTGGAAAGGTTAACTTACGAGATTGATTGTGAGATGATGGGTGCCTCCATAATACAAACGACGAAACAAGTTCATCTGTGGCACGTGCACAATGCCCAGCAAACTGGACACGTCTCTTTTGAACTAAGGTTGATACTCTTAGTAGGTCTCCACATATATTTTCTAGAGTTGGGTGGTTTCGCCATGAAAGATCAAGTACTCTTCTGAGAAGGCGAGTGTAACATCCATCTAAACGGCGCTGTTGTTTTGCTGAAAGAGTCCATGTTTCAGATTCATAGATTAAGATTGATTCAATAGGTGCGCGAAAAACTTGGATTTTGATCTTACGATCAAGATTGGATTTCCAGATCTTATCCATTTTGTTTCAAGCAGCCCATGCTATGCCTTTTCTGATATCAAAGTTTTTTTCAGAATTCTTGATGTGTGATCCTAGATATTTGTGGTCTTCAACGCGTTTAAGGATGTTATTCGAGAGAGTTTTAATTTCATGATTCCTGCGAATGCTAATTGGCATACACTCAGTTTTGGTTTCATTCAGGTGAAGCCCTGAACAGTTTGCTGCTGATTCAAGAGAAGATAGGAGTGCCTGAGCGCTAAGGAGGTTGTCTGACAACAGCGCATTGTCATCAGCAAAATCAGCATCGGTAATATAAAGTGTAGGATGACGTGAACTTCTTCTAGGCTGATACATGAGTCCATTTTCTTTTATTGTATCCACAGAGATGCGCATGATGTAGTCTATTACAATGATGAAAAGAAAAGGTGCAAGTGTATCGCCTTGGAGAATACCAGCTAGAATATCAAAAGGCTCTGTTTCACCATCGGGAGTCAGTACTGTGGCTTGTGTGTTTGTATACAATACTTTAATGGCTTCACTGATTTCTACTGGTATGCTATAAAGTCCAACTGCGCCCCATGTATAATCGTCGAAGTGTTTCAGTCTGGCGAGTTAAATAGTCGGGTGAACGGTGTGATTTTGTTGCAAAAATTATCTGACTGCTATGATTGGGTTCTCTTGCTTGTATGACATGGGGCAGAGTTCTGTTGCTGGACATAAGGTCTTCCAGTAGCCACACTCTTGAGGAAGATGCAGTTTTTTCTCAAAGCAATTGATGCAGGCATTTGTGTTGAGTCTGATGCCTTGTTGAAAGGTTGAAAGTTAGATGCAGAAATAACGTCATCACTAGTTAATACCTTCTTAATTACCGTTAGCCTCATCGAACATTTTGTAAATCCTCAGAACTGTCCTCAGATATACATCGAAATAGTCTTAAATTTTCGTATGGATGATTCCGGTGCTAATATTAAGAATACACCATGCCATTTCAAAATTTATTGCGTCATAGGGGTCTTTTTCATAGACAGTGCCAAACTATCCATACTATATTCAGTGAAGTGCCATAGAGGATACACTCTTTGAGCGATCATGTCTCTTTCGAGACATGACTGACTGGGCAGAAGATTATCACGCAGTAGGCTGCCATTGCTTTCTGCGGTAGACTGGTTGCCAGTCAAGGCTATAGAACACAATCTATCGTGATATTTAACCCATAACTTGAGGGAGCAGACGGATTAATACCTTTCCCAGTGATATTTGTGCGTAAGTGAGAGCAAGGAATTCAACTGGAATTTGAAATCGGCTCCCCGATTTGTCGTTCCATGTCGATATCCATTGCACAACGCACATCCCATACGATATTACGCAGGCAAAAAAAAAAAAACTCATGCACAAAATAAAACATATAAAATTATAAAACATTACATGTCGCACATTTTAGCAATTTTATACGCTACGTTTTTTCGATGATGACTCTCCACGGCTTCCTGCCATTTGTTCTGTGATTCATTCGCATCAAAACGTCAGCTTACCATGGTTTTTCTGACATCACGCGTGTTCTCCAAGAAAACATTCCTGATTAGTGTACCTAAGAAATTCCAGTTATTTTATTATCATAGTACGCATTACAGTGACTATTTTAATTTTTTTTAAAGACTTTTGTCACATAACAATTTATCGATTCATGTTTCTTCTTTATCTGTTAGAAAATTGTCTAGGATTCATTGCCATGTAGAAGATTAAATATTGCATACGAGGTCAAAATATATTTCTGTTTAGGTCCCTTGAAGACTTTTCTTCATCTGTGAGAAGAGTTTTTGGACTTCACAGCCATGTAGAAAGACTGATGTTACACAACATTTCAGTCGTCTTTTTTTGTTTCTGTTGCTTCAACTCTCTTCTTCATCTGTGAAGAGATTGTCCAGCATTCATTGCCATATAGGAAGACTGATATTACATAACCGTTCAGTACACTTTTCTTTGTTTCTGTTGCGCCATGTCTCTTCTTCATCTGAGGAAATTGTCCAGCACTCACTGCCATATAGGAGGACTGATATTACATAACCGTTCAGTACTCTTTTCTTTGTTTCTGTTGTTTCAAGTCTCTTCTTCATCTGTGAGGAGATTGTATAGCATTTACTGCCATATTGGAGGACTGATATTGCATAACAGTTCAGTACTCTTTTCTTTGCTTCTGTTGCTTCAAGTATTTTCTTCATCTGGGAGGAGATTGTCTAGCATTCACTGCCATATAGGAAGACTGATATTACATAGCAGTTCAGAACACTTTTGTCTGTTTCTGTTGCTAAATTAAGTAAATGTTGGAATTTGTCATGATACAAACCTGGAATCTTCTAATCTGTAGTCAAATGCTTTATCCATTGCCCTACAAGCTCTTCGTAGATGCTTCTATCTTTGATTCATCTGTTTCCCATAATGATTTCATCTATAATGAGTAAAAGACAGATTTTTCTAGGATTCAAAACTGGCAGCTTCTGTTCCGAAGTCATTGTGCCACAAGTACTCTGGCGATGCTCCTGTCTTAAAATTCATCAATCTTTCAGACGGATATCACTTAAAATTAGCCAGTCATAGAGTTTTCAACAATCGAACCTGCTATCTTCTGATCTGTAATGAGTCGCGTCATCCATTTGCCCACAAACTCTTTAGCAATACTTCCATCTGTGGTTCATCTGTTTCTCATACAAATTCACCCAAAATAAGTAAACGTCACAGTTTGTAAACCTTCGAAACCAGAAACTTTTGATTCTTATTCAGACATGCTATTCATTCCACTGCAATCTCATTGGAGACACTTCCCTTTGTGATTCCTGTTTTTGTCATACTGATTTAATCTAAAATAAGTGGGTGATAAGATTTTCCAGAATTCGAAACAGTTTTCTCCTGATCCATAATGAAGATTATAAATCCATTGCGTCACGAGTTCTTAGGCTGCTTTTTTTATCAGTGTCTCATCAATATTTCATAATGATTTCACCTAAAATAAATTAATGTTAGTTGTTGCCAGGATATAAATCTTGCAACCTCTTGATTTGTAGTCAGACTCGTTTGCCATTGCATCAACAATTTTTTTGTGTAATTCATATCTTTCTCATATTGATTTTACAAATCTAAACTTATTTATAAATGAACCTTTGTCTGTGTGTGTGTGTGTATCCGTTACCTATAGACTCCGAAATGGCTGAAATGATTTTCTTGAAAATTTACACAGTTGTACTATAAGCATCTGCGAGTGTTCTTAGCTAGATTTTGTGTCGAGGTTCCACCGATAAATATTGAAAATCGATAAACGAAAAAATCGGGTTATTGAAAGAATGGTCCGATTTTAATCAAATTTGATACACTCATAGACAAAGACATAAGAAACGATATTCAGAAGTTTCAAAGTCGCAGTTCTTACAATAGTGCAGAAAATCCATAATATATATATATATATATATATATATATATATATATATATATATAAAAGGCAAGATGTTTGTGTGTGTCTGTTTATCTGCCTTATGTCTGTATTTTTTTTCAGCCATTGTATTTTAGTTTATGCTTCGGGTTTGGCTCTAAGTAGGTATAATTGTACTTCTTAGTCTCAGACATGATACCATTTATTCAGAGGAATTATTTAGTCTTCAAAATTCAGTTTACTATGAAAAAAACCTATTTGATATCGATAGCAGGAAATCAAAATTTGACTTACATCCATTCATTTTTATTTCAGTCTACGGTTTCGCTTTAACTGGAAACAACTATTGCTTTTTAATTTTTCCTGTCAACGTCCAAAGAGTCTGAGCTCCAGGATCATGGATTGATTTTAAAGCTTTCATTACACCCGAGCAACGCCGGGCTATACTGCTAGTAATAATTAAATGTAAGAGCTTATTTTGGTTCGAAACTGGAATAATCTGATCCGTAGTCAGAGGTATCATTCTAGGCGTGAGGAGCTCATTGGAAATGCTCTTTTTATTCATCTGCTGCCTATAGTGTTCTCCAAAATAAGTAAATGCTAGCCACTGCCAGGATTCGAACTCGGATTTTTCTGATTCGTAGTCAGGTCGCATTATCAACTTCTTTGCACTGGCTCTTGTTCTTGATTTTTCAATTTTTCATACTGATTTCAACTAAATGGTGTTTGCAAGGATTCGAACTGATCCACTGATCTGTAGTCAGACAATTTATTGCGCCACAATCTCCTTGGAGATGCTCTCCGTGATTCATTTGTTTCTCCTATTGATTTTAACTAAAATATGTACATGTTAGCGGTTGCCAATATTCGGACTTAGATCCGTAGTCAGACACATTATCAGTTGCGTCACAAGTCTTTGGGTAAGATTCTATCTTCCTTATACTGAAATTCTCTTCTGTTACTAGGAAAAATGGGTCGAGACATAAAATATTTCTTGTCAAAATTCATCTTGCATATTTATAAATCTACTATTTTAACGTGCATTGAAGACTGGTTTTATATCTGTCTGGGTGCCTCTGGAATTCACCTCGCGGTTCTCGACAAAACCTCAGGAAGTATTAGCAATGGAATTGATCTTGACTTGACACCTAGTCTTTAGTTACTTTCTCACCGATGTAATGTGGCGTCCCTTCGTCTTTTCTATGGAATCTGCCCAGACTACACGAATTTAAGCGTGCTATATGTTTTGCGGTGCAGAGGTTTTCGACTCGAATTTCGAATTGGAATTTGGATTCACTTATGCGCAAATACACTTGGGAAAGGTATTAATCCGTCTCTTCCCTCCTGGTATGGGTAAAATAACAGAACAAATTGGGTTCTATAACCTTGGCTGGCAACCAGTCTATCGCAGAAAGTAATGGCAACCTACTGCAGGATAATCTTCTACTCGGTCAGTCATGTCTCTAAAGAGGCATAATCGCCCAAGCGTGTATCCCATATGGCACTGACTGACTAGATTGACATCTAAGTTTCCACCCTTCTAAAGAAGGATCTGCAATTTAATTGATCATGATGTGGCATCTCGACTTCAATCACTTTCACACAGACATGATGTGGATTTCTTCTTTCTTTTCTATAAATTTCAAATTTTTCGTCGTTTTCTTAATACATTACCCGGAGAGTTCACATTTGGTACCCGTTTTTTTTTTTTTTTTTTTTTTACGTGTACTTTCGTTAACACATTTTCCAGAAAGGTAAAACGTCAAGCGCGTTGCAGGGTATCATTAGAAAGGATTCACTTGTAAAGTGAAGCCGGAATTTATAGGCTTTCCGATGCCTATGATGTCAGCTGCATCGTGTGGGGGAGGAGCCTGATTGAAGTTTTTAGCTGCATACCAGCCTCTATTTAATGTCAAAATCTACATACTTTACACGCAATTTTATACCTTTAACCACAAATATGTTGTATATTATTTTATTCTTAGGTTTTTTATACATGGAGTTCGTAGATGATAAAATGCTTCTTGGTATTTTTGCATAAAAATGCATTACTAGTGATTTTATAATAGAAATGTATTTTTATAATTTTTAAGGGTTGTATTTGTCCACTTGAATTCATTGCATTCACTTACGCGCAAATACCCTTGGGAAAGGTATTAATCCGTCTCTCCCCTCCAGTTATGGGTTAAATAACAGGACAGATTGGGTTCTATAGCTTTGGCTGGCAACCAGTCAACCACAGAAAGCAATGGCAACCTACTGCAGGATAATCTTCTGCACAGTCAGTCATGTCTCGTTCGAGACATGATCGCACAAGCGTGTTTCACGTATGGCACATAATTGACTGACTAATTGATTGTCATCTTGCTACAAATATGTGTTGTTAGTCATTTTACTAAAAATAGTATAGTTAGTAATTTTACTATATGATGTATTTTTTGATAATTTTACAATAAAATGTATTGTTGGTTATCTTACTATAAATATGCATTGTTTCTAATTTTACTATATATATGCACACACACACACAAAAGAAGCGGGTTATGGGCAAAATCCAAAAAGGGGATCCTACTAACGTTAGTTTTTAAAAATTAAATATCCAAACTTATCCAATCAGAGGGCTCAATGTAAGTACAATGTTTTTATTTACAAATTATATATATATATATATTTCAAGTCTAAAAATTTAAATTTTCCTAGATCGTATGGCTATTTCAGCGAGTGAAACTAACACTGGCATAACCATTATTGTAAAATACAATTATTTGTTTGAATGTGTGTATGTGTAAAGAAAACGGAAGTAAGGGTAGCGAAAGGAAAGGAAAAAAGAAGAAAAAAGAAGGAGAGGAAGACAGAGAAAAGAGGAAAACCAATAGGAGGTGGTATAAGTCGAGATAGATACATAAAAAAATATTTTAAAAATATGGATATATATACAGAAAAAAAGATGTCAGGCTTTGACCGGCTTTTTCAAATCTTTCCCATTTTTTACCGTTTTAATCTAAAACAGGGCCCGAATAATGTTAAGATCAAAATAATGTACGTAAAAATTTATCCAGGGGAAAAAGGTAAAAAGACAGGAAGCTAATCTATAATATAAGTGAATTATATGACTAAAGAGACAAAAAACAACTATTATAAGGAATATAAACCTCTAGATTAATTATAGGAAATTAAATTTAAAATCAATCTAAGACGGCTTCAATACTTACGTAACATGTTTGACCTAAATACATTTATTTAAAATTGGATGGAATAAAAAGAAATTATTTCATAATAAATTTAAAATCTTATATAACCCCAATCTAAGATTTCAAACATCCCTTTCCCGAAGACTTTGGGAAATGAAGGAAGAAGTACTAAACTCCACAGTTAATTGTAAACTAATAGGCTTAGCCCGCGTCCCTAAAAATCTTTACGATATATGTAATCTACGTTTAGTTGAAAAAATTAACATAATAAAGTATACTAACCAAAACCTGCTTTTAAATTTACGTAAGGAATTCCTAAGCAAATGTCGCCACAAATCTAAATGTTTTAAATTCAAATTTTAGATTTTAAATATTTAATTTTAAATTTTAAATGTTAAGTTTAAATAAAAATAAATTTAATTTTTATAGTAATCCAAAACAAATGATCGTGTTATAGAAGTTTTCTTTTCCTCTACCTACGGTATTAATAAAACGACCATATAGACCAACTCCTTAAAGTTAAAATTTTCGAGCCCATTAATTTTAGACAGCGACGAGTCTTAAATTCTAAATTTACTTTTCTATTCCTCGAATACTTCCCCTGCCTAAATTTACATTTAATTTTTTTCATACCAGTTACTTTATTGAAAAAAATGAGAATTGGAAAGAAATTTATAATCTACAATTCATTTTTATGTTTAGATTTCCTAAAACAATTTTTCTATCTCATATATTTTCTTCATCTTTTTGTGTAAATTTTTATTTTAAATATATATATATATATATATATATATATATATATATATATATATACTTATTTTTCCTTTAAATGTAAACTTCCTGAGTATGGAATTATTTCGAGTTACCTTCCAGAATGTGAATTTTGTCTCATATTTGCAATAAAATTTTAATTTTGCTCGTTGCTGAGGAAGCGAGATTTTTTTCTCACTGAAATGGCCATACAACGAATGTAGTTTTCGGAGTTCTATTTGAATAAATATACGTATTTAGCTCTGCAAATAGATAACACTATTTACACCTGGGTCATTATTAATATTAATAAAATTAACATTAGTAGGATCTGGTCTGAGGATTTTTGCCTACAAGGTATTTCATTTTTGGATTTACTATCTAAACTTATTAATAAATGAAACTTTGTCTCTGTGTGTGTGTCTGTGTGTGTGTGTGTGTGTATCCGTTACCTATAGACTCCAAAATGGCTGAACCGATTTTCTTGAAAATTTACACAGTTGTACGATGAGCGTTTGCGAGTGTTCTTAGCTAGGTTTTGTGTCGAGGTACACCCGATAAATATCGAAAATCGATAATCGAAAAAATCTTGTTATAAAAGGAGTAGTCCGATTTTAATCAAATTTGATACACTCATAGAAAAAGACATTAGAAACGCTATTCAGAGGTTTCAAGGTTGCAGTTCTTACAATAGTGCAGAAAATCTATAATATATATATATATATATATATATATATATATATATAAAAGGCAAGATGTTTGTGTGTGTGTCTGTTTATATGTCTTTTATACAAATCCACAATTAGTTATATATATATATATATATATATATATATATATATATATATATGTAAATAAATGCACAACGGTCTGTATTTGCTATTGTATCCGTGAGCTTGACAGCAGGAACACACACACACACACACACACACACATATATATATATTGTACTAGTTGTTACAATGGTTTATAAATTCATAGTATCACTACACAAATATTTTCGCGTTTCGAAGCTGCTATGTGCGCTTTTCATCGGGTGAAGTATTGAATTGGAAATGGAAATTAAATGGTGAAAAGGGTTTATTTATGGTGATATGATGTCTAAGTGAATGTGGGGTTGGGAGCTTCATCTGATTCTGTCGGCCGTATTGTAGCCTTAGTGATATGGGTCAGGAGCGGTAGCTTAGTTTAAGACAGGTTCCTTATTTATTTTGTCTGGGTAGTTCTTATATTCGGGTTTATGGTTTTTTTTAGGAAGGGGACTGGTCAGATAGAAGGAAGGAGAGACAGAGGAAGGCAGCGGATAACATATTTGCAGGGCCTGATCAGGTGGATGACAGAACGGGGGTTGCCAGGAGCAACAGGAGCAAACATACTAAGAGCCACAAGGGATAGGGAGACGTGGAGATCCATGATCGCCTACGTCCTGAAGGGACAGGGCACATAGAAGAAGAAGAAGAAGACAATTTTTGTTTGTTTATTTTACCGCCGTCCAAGAGTAGTAGAAGTGGCGTCGCTTTAATGAGAACAATGTAAATAAATGTCGGGTAGAAGTTTAGAATGGTCTAGTCATCCGTTCGTGGGTCCAGAGGTGCGGCTTTTGGTTAGGAGAAGGGTGTGTGGAAGCTTAGTTTTGGATATGTCGCTTTTTTGTTTAGTTCAGGTATTTTATATCGGGATATATGTTTGTTTTTTGTGCAGTGTCGATAGTTTTTATTTTACTACTGTTTACAGGTGGATAGAATTGCTGTTGGTGTGGTGTGGGATTTATTTTCTTTTATTTCTACGTTTTTTGTTCTTTTTATTTAGAGGTTTCATTATGTGCATTTATTGCATTTTGCGGGGGTCGTTTGGATGAGGTGCTTTTTTGGTTATTTAAATTTTAGCGAGAAATATTTGCGATGTTTACATAATACTGCTAATTCATCTCTACGGTTTGATAGTTCGCTACAGTTGGGGTACTTTAGAATGTGTAGCTTTTCGCTTAAACATAAAGGTCAGATGTCGTTAAGCGAGTTGCAAGTTCTAGTTATTTCAAGGATTTTCCAATTTACTTTGGGTTTCTGTTTTGAGTCCTACGTTGTATCGAGCACTCTTTATAAAAGTAATTGCATGAACAGCAGGTAAAAAAACCTACGTGTTCTACAACTTTGTTACAATAAACTCTCTCTCTCTCTCTATATATATATATATATATATATATGTGTGTGTGTGTGTGTGTGTGTGTGTGTGTGTGTGTGTGTTCTTTATTACCCGACAACATAATTATTACAAAAAATAAAATAATAAGGTACTGTTAAAGACCAAACACGCGGCAACTGGTAGTAAAGTTTAATAACTAGTAGTAAAGAGAGTAAACTAAGCCGACACTGTTTCGCTATTGTCTCTCTCTCCATGCGCGTCACAGAAGGGATATATATATATATATATATATATATATATATATATATATATATAAACAAATAAACAACGGTCTTTATTATAATAGAGTGGATTCTTTTTCTTAATTTGTTAATTTTCTTTCGTTTTCTTATCCTCTTTACATTAACCCGAATTCTTTGCTATTTTCCCGCCTATTTTTAATATTTTCCCGCCCTTTTCTCATTTTCCCACCCATTTTACTCCCAACTAAGTATATAATTTATATTCATTTTCTCCTATTCTAATACAGTGTTTTCTTCCCAATCCTTTTAAAAATCCGTAGCTTTATATCAAGCCAAGCAGAATTTATCTAATAGATTCAGTTGTAATAAAGTATCAACGATTTTGTTTTCCTTTCTCCGTGTGTGACGTATGTATCAATTTTCACGGTGTGGTGTCGACTGTTTCAAACATGGATTTATATTCCATCGAATTTCATTCCTATTTGTTAACCTCTTCGCTTGTAATCTATCCCACAATCCAACGCTGCGTTCTTTAGCAAATATTAGCGTGGCTTTTCCTTTTCTCAGCCTTTTTCCCCATCCCCGATAAACTATCCATTCTACTAACCTGATCGTTCGCGAAACTCCTCCCAGATTCTTATCCACCATGTTTTTCCTTCCTCATCCGCAGAGCAAGTAATTTTAACAATGGCAGATGCAGAATTCATATTATATAGTCTTCCACAGGTTTCTCCCGGTACTAATCATAATGCTATTTTAGCAACATAGCGGAAAATATCTGCTCAAACGATATTCGGGCTTACTCCGCCCACTGAACATAGCGACAATAATAAAACGTATCTATGAATAGCGTTTTGTAAATATCGGTGGCAAAAAATTACATTTTTCGTATTTTATGTGCCGTGTCCCTTCATGTCGTGGGCGATCATGGCCTTCCAAATTTTCTTATCCTTTGTCACTCTTAATACTTCTTCTGTTATCCCACTAAATCCAAACTCCACCATCCATATGCTCAAGTCTATCAGGTATATCATGCGTTGTTTTCCATATCTCTCTTCCTCTTTGGCCCTCCCGTGAGCATCATCTTCTCTAAACATTCCTTTATAGACAGACTACAATGGATGAGGTAAATAACGCTGACTTCTTATTTTAACAGCTCTCACTTTCACCCCAATGGTGTGTAGGGTAGTAACTTTTTGTTACTGTTTTCATAACAAACTGTTTTTTTACGGGCAGGGTTGTTAGCCCTGCGCCCAACACTCAAATCTGGAGAACCGTTGGACTATTCTTTGCACTTACGATTACAGCACCTGGTATTTCCAAACGGTCTTCCATCTAAGTACTAACCAGGCTCGATGTTGCTTAACTTCGGTGATTGGTCAAGAACCGGTGTATTTATATTCGTAGACATTTTAACAGCTATATTTACGAAAATTACATAAAAATATTTTGAAATAATAAAGATTAAATATTTTTAGTAAAATCGCTATTGACTTCACAGCGTCCAGACAATTCAGAATCTCCTGCAACTCTTCTGGACGGTCTCCTTTTTTAAAGTGGTAAATGTTACCATATTCCTTGCCTTCAATCCATCATTTGGGTTTAACGAGTTTTGTTATACTCTCGCTCAAATGTACCCTAAAACAGGTTGGAGAAACACTCTAACAGACATGACTGAGTGCTCTTGCTTGTCTGGCATTTTTCTGTTGCCAGATATAGGTTTTTCTAGCATCCACCATCTTCACCTAAGTAAGGACTACCACATCAGAGCGCTTGATATAGGCATTGGTATTGTGTCAGAGGCTCAGACCAACAAACTCGAGTGTTCTTTTCATATCAGAACGAACAGTTTTCCGTGCTGCCTTACCTTCGTAATCACAATTAGACTCGCCAAACATTTTTTGACTCGTCTGCACTGTCACCAGGTTTACAATCAAACATTCCTATTCGTATTAGGGCTTCCGGCGCGAATGCAAAGCAGTAAGCATACTGTTTACAAATTTCAGGTGTTATGAATTGCGTCATGTTTTTATTTTTATTTTTTATTTTTTTGCAGACGGTGATTACGGTCACTATTATACTGTGCAAAACCGGATAGATACGTGGAACTTGAAAAGGGTATTTTATTTCTAGGATTCTACTGTTCAAAATAAAAAAAAATGTTTTCTTAAAATCAGTCAACAATTTCCTCTAGACCGATAAAATCACGATGTCAACTTCCTAGCAAATATGATCATATGTATCTATCGAGCTGTGTCAGAAACTATCAATCTATTTAATAATCAATTTCAGTGTATTCATAATTATCCGCATGTATATCTGTCTATCTGAAACTGTTATAAGTTTGTCTGAAATATGTATCAAAATATCTCTATCTTTGTATATCTAGTGTATTCATGATTATATATATATATATCCGCATGTTTATATCTATTTAGCTGTCTATCTCAAACTGTTATAAGTTTGTTTGAAATATGTATCAAAATATCTCTATCTTTGCATATCTAGTGTATTCATAATTATATATATATATATATATATATATATATATCCGCATGTTTATATCTATTTAGCTGGCTATCTCAAACTGTTATAAGTTTGTTTGAAATAAGCATCAAAATATCTATCTATCTATCTATCTATCTATCTATCTATCTATCTATCTATCTATCTATCTATCTATCTATCGCTTTTAAATACCTTTCTCTAAAATAACTATCTATCTATCTATCTATCTATCTATCTATCTATCTATCTATCTATCTATCGTAATTATTTTTTGGTCATAATGAAATTAGACAGGTACACAGTTGTATTAAAACGAGTTCAATACAATTATATTGCAACATTGGAAGATTTAAATATTTTTCATTTGGAAATAAGTTACTTCCGCAATCTAGATTTTAAACTTCCGGTATCTCCAGGCTATTTACAATATATATATATATATATATATATATATATATATATATGATCAGCTGTGATACAGCGAAACAGATCTGTCTGTGGATGACTATATATATATATATATATATATATATATATATATATATACCAGACGGTTTAAAGCTATGTATCAACCCATCTATCTCAGTCTGCTCATATATATATATATATATATATATGTTTATGGCAAAGAATTTGTCAATTTAACTGAGCAGGTTCATGCCAACTTCAATCTTTCATGAGGATATTGTTATTATGTCTTATCAGGGCTGGTGTTTTACTGTTTTATCATTTTGTTTTCTTATTTATATAGAACTTGATGTAATTTGGAATATCGTTGGAGTGGTCATTTTTTGATTGGTTCATTTTCATTTTCTTTTATTTTTTTGTTTGATTTCTTTTTATTGCTTTTTTAATGTATGGGTTTGTAGATATACTTTTAATTGCCTTATGTTGAATAGACGTCCGCTTTCTGGTTTTTGTATTTGGATTTTATTGTCATTTAGGTTGTTGTATTGAGCTCTTTTATTGCCTTGACTCTTTTCTTGCCGTGTTAGTATGTTTGACAGCTTAAATGTTGTTTTTAGGCCAGCTTTGGATGTTGGTGTTTATGTATGTATTTCTTTTTCTCGTTTCATACTTGTTATATTTTCTGTTTTTATCGTGATTTAATGCTTGTTTATTTACATTTATATTTTTAGCTGTATGGAGCCTTTGAGATTTGAAAAAGAAATGTGGTCGAGAGCGAGGAAAAATCCATTCGCGCGAAAATCATTTTACTCGACCGACTCCATTTTCTTAATAGTCGCCTTACGTAAACATAGCGTGAATCGCTGACGGAAAACAAAAAATGAAATTTGAATTAAAATTTCGAAAGTTTTAGAAAGGATTTAAATTAAAAAAAAATAATAACAACAAAATTTGATCTTTCCTCTTAATAATAGCATAAACATTTTGATGATAAAACTTTGTTTTTATTAAGTTTGAACTCTTTTAACATCATGATGTACTGTTTTCTTTTGGTTCTTTTTTTTTTGGGTGGATGTACCTAAATTGGTAGTTTCTTTCTTCTGTTTGACTAAAACCTCCATATCATAGATGATAAAAATAACAAATCTGATTTTCTCAAAGATTTTCTATAAAAAAATTACTTACTTGTATAATTTGTTTTTGGTGCATGGTTGAAAGAAGTATGCTTAATTTTTTTTTCTTTTCGTAACAGCGGAGGAAATATAAATGTTGAGTCAAGGATGATATTTTTCTAAATGAGTTTCTAAAAATCTGTGAGTGTCTTTAATCTGGGCGACAGAGACAAAGCGTTAAGTGTAAATCAGGCGCCATGCATATGACCAAAGTGTTCGGTAATATCATTGTAGGTTATTCTAAGTAAATTGCCATCTTCAATGTCATACTCTTGGGTTGTAAAAGGAATCAGTTTTTTTTTTCTATATTTGAAGGGTGTATTCATATTAGTGCTTCACGTTTCATTGTTAGATTTTTAATCGACCGCGGGCGAGTAAAGCAATAAACCTTGATTGCCCAATTAAGCCTTTAATCGACTGAGTCGATCGGGTGAGTGAAATATCAAAGGCTGGTTGTATGTATATCGTAGTTTTGTGTCTTGTTTTTTATTATATTGTTATTTGTTGTTATTTGTGTAGCAAATAATAACATGTTTGCATGTCCTCATTTTCCTATTATCTCTTCTTTTTTGGTTTAATATGTTACTTTGTGATTTTTTTAATTGCTGATTTTTACTAGTTTCTCTTCTAGACATGATTTAAATTTTTGCAATTGCTGCTGTGTGGTGGAGCACTTTTTACTCTTTCCAATTTATGAAACTTTTAAAGACACACTTTCCTGAGTTTTCGTAATATTCATATCAGCTATGTTTATAGGTGTGTGCGGATGTGTAAGTGTGAGTGGGGACATACCCAAGAGTAATGTGTTTCTTATGTATGCATGTGTGTATATTTGTATGTACATGCGTATACATTTAAACACGTTGTATTAAACGTTAAAGACAATTTAGTCTTCCAGAGTTTCTTTTGTATTTTCTCATATTTTCTAATGAGACTTTTTATTTCAAAATTACATTGATAAAAATATTGTCCATATGTTAACCAAGTACTTTCGAAAGTCATCGTTAATCATCAGGGTCAAAGTTTTACGTTTTACAATCTTTTTACCATCAACAATTGCCTTGCAGCGGAAACGTGTTGCTACATTTTGAAGAACTAAATCAACGTTAAGAAATTTTTAAAAATTCAAGGGAATTGATAATGTGATCAGGTGCAGGCGTGAAATTATGTGATCACGTGGAGGCGGGAATTGTCTGATTACGTGAAATATTTAGAGTTGCGAAAATTAAAAAAAATAAAAATAAAAAACAAAAAATACGATAGTGCATTTAAAAACTTCAAGGGAAGTAATTATGTTAATTATCTAATTACGTAGAAGCATGAATTATCTATCTTAATCAGATTTCAAATATAATCGTATTTCTCAGTTTATGTGTGCATGTGGGTGTATGCGTGTATATCTTGACTTTGTGGTGACACGTCCTGTCAAATCGCCACACTTAACCAATAAACAACTCACCACTCACATCATTATCTTTTATGGAGCAAACAAAATTATACTAAAAAATTAATTTCTGGGTCATATCAATTGGAGCCCCTCTTTTCTTCTTCTTCTATGTGCCCTGGACGTAGGCGATCATGGATCTCCACGTCTCCCTATCCCTTGTGGCTCTTAGTATGTTTGCTCCTGTTGCTCCTGGCAACCCCCGTTCCGTCATCCACCTGATCAGACTCTGCAGATATGTTATCCGCTGCCTTCCTCTGTCTCTCCTTCCTTCTATCTGACCAGACAGTATCAGGTTCTCCAGGCTCTCCTTCCTCATTGCATGTCCCAGGAACTTCAGTTGTCT
>JBBBDQ010001140.1:435000-535000 GCA_037127315.1 Ascarosepion bandense
CAAACAAATCACACACACACACACACACACACACACACACATATATATATATATATATATATATATATATATTCACATACAGAAGAACGAAGAATGAAATTGTAAACGTTCGAAACCTTGATTTAAAACAGGGCTCAACATAGAAATGGAATATTCATTACCGAATGCTTTCTTTTTTCTTCTTTTTTCTTCTTTTTTTTCCTCTTTTTCTTTTTCTTTATTTCTCATCATCTTTTCTTCTTTTTCCTTCTTCTTTTTTTATTAAAACCTATAAACTTGTACGGGATTTTTTTTTATAAAATTGGAAGTGAAGTCTTGGTTTCATAACATCAAATTTTTAAATAAAAGCGTTTATTACCATCATTGTTAACTAACTGATGAGACATTGTTCTTTTAATGTCGAAACAAAATGTAAAATTTTGTGGTAGTTTTTTTACATGTTCTAATGCAAGAATTAATAATATATGTTGCATTTTGAACTTTCTTTCCAAGATTTGATGCAACATTTATTTTGTTGTTCTTCATCTTAACGTTTGATTTAGAGTCGGAAGAACCACAACATTTGATGGATTTTGTAATTGTCCGAAAAAAGATGTTTTCGAATCCTCCTGCCATCTATCTTAATTAGGGCGTGTCTGACCACATGAGCTGTATTTTAATTAAACGTCCCCAATACCCTCATGTAATGTTTTTGACAGTGTCTCTTCGTTCTTTTGTTTACTTTGTTTTCTTATTTCCAGACGAAAATTTTGTGTGAACATCGCATGGGGGGAGAATTTAATTGCTATGAATGTCTACAGTGTCAAGACTAGGTCTCTGAACTATGCAGAAACTTTGCCAAGTCAACGGGCTTACAGACACTGATTTTAACTTTTAATAAGAAATAGTGTATAATCCAGAGTTCGTGGAACATTCTCGTGTAAAAAACGATAAATATGTGCCAAATACACATACGTTGAAATGGTTTGACGGCTAAGATTCGAAGTCAATTGTCAAAATCCTACATCCGAGAAAGATCGTAGCAGATTTTACGACAATAAAATATCGTAGAAATTGGTCTATATCATCAGTAACTACCTAAGATCAAGATTTTTAAAAAAACATTACAGTAATAATCATAAAAATCACTGAAACCAAGTAGCGTTACTGATATGTCTTTTCCGTCTTTACACGCGATGAAAATTGTAGAGTCCATGATTCATGAGCTATTGGCGAGAGACATTAAAGACTTCTGTATTCGCTTCGTTCTTTCTTTTTCACACAGTAACTAAATGGTGTCAGTGATATGCATTTTTCGTCTTTCCACGGAATCAAAACAGAAGTTTCTCGTTTTTTATGTATTGGCAAGAGACGACAAACACTTCTATAATTTCTTTCTTTCTATCTTTCTTTTTTCCTACTTTCTTTCTTTTTTCCCATTGAAACCAAGTAGTGGCACTGATATGCTTTTAACGTCCTTCCACAGGTTCGAAACGAAATAGTCCTTTATTTAACTTTGGCAGATTTTAAACGATTCTGTATCTGCTTCTTTCTTCCTTTCTTTCTTCTTATTGAAATCATGTAGTGTTGCTTTTTCGTCTTTCTACGTGATCAAAACGGAAAAGTCCTCTATTTTAAGGTATTGGCAGGGCGTAACGGTTGTGATATCTCAGAAACAAAGAATCAGACGTATAAATTATGGGTTTAAGCAATAAAAAAGAGTTTCCCGTTTGAGTGTCTTTGTGAATCCTTCATTCATTGTACCTTTTTTAGTATCACTGTCTACGGCTTGCCTACGGACAGATAATGAATTCTGCAGGTATCTTTTTCTATGCGCCGTGTCCCTTCAGACCGTAGGCAATCACGGCCTTCCATATCTTCTTATCCTTTGTAGCAATTGACATCAAATTTTTGTTATCATTCCCAACCCCAGCTCTACGATCCATTTCCCAAAGACTATAAATCTAGAATATAGCTAACATTCATATTTGTGGCGTCTTCAATAATAATCACAAGGAGAGGTTAGTCTGCAACTCCCAATGATGAAAAAGGTAAATTCTGCTTATGATCTAACCCAGAGGCTGAAAAACCCTACACGTGTTCCTGACACAACGGAAACTTTCTAAGTATCTTTTTCACCTGAAAAATATTCCGCCAAATCCCTAACTTTTCTTGGAAACTACTAACCAATCAATCTTAAATTTCATGCCAAAGCGAAGGTACCAACTAATGTATCAGTTCCCAGGACGATCTTTCGGTACGCTAATGCTGGCCGAAACGGTTTCAGACCATCACTCAGTTAACCGTTATACGTGATACACGCTCGGGGGATCATGTCACGAAAGAGACATGACTGACTGGGCATAATTTTTTTTCTGTAGGTTGCTATTACTTTCTGCGGTAGACTGGTTGCTAATCAAGACTATAGAACTCAATCTGTCCTGCTATTTAACATATAGCTGGAGGAAGATGAGTAGGCCTAAAATCTTTCCCAAAGGTATTATGGTGTGCATGAATGCAACGAATTCAACTTTTCATACTCTGATCTCCAATTTCTCGTTTTGAGCCGGTAACCACTCCACCACAATGCACCATACATAGTGGAAATTCATCTTTCATCGTTCTTAAAATAATAACTATCTCTGTTACTGAAAAAAGCCTATCAGACATGGATCGTTTTACCGTCCCCACTCTACAAAATGCAGTGGAACATGTCATATGCGACCATCCTTATTGCTATCAAAAACTGGTCACATATGGCAGGTGGACGCTCACTAAAGGCTCATAGTCATGACCTATTTAGCCCAGGAACGTATATTCCACTCATCAGAATGTACATATTAGAATTTTACCATATAATCTGATGTTAAATAAACGAGAACATAGGAAAATTGCCTAACTTCAAGGAAAGTTGTTCAGCATAATTCATTTAAAAATTTTAAAAAACGTATTTACAAGGGTCAACAAGAGACCAATATATTTATTCACAAATGATATTTAATAAGTGAACTTAAAAAACGTACACGGTTTCAGTTTTGTTTTTCTTAGAGGTGAGTGATAGCAAAAGAGAATCTGTGATAATACATGGAAAAAACATACAAAAAACTGACAGCGATCGTGGATGGGGGTGGAGAAACAGAGAGACAGAGATAGATACACCCATATAGAAATAGAGTAGATAGATACACAAAAAATAAAAGAACGAAAGAGATAGTCATTTGAGAAAGTGACATAATTGTGATTTTCTCAAAACCTGAATTTATCCAAGTCAGTATAGAGACTGCGATAAATTTTTTGAACATGTCAAATGCAATACCTGTTGCACAAAGCAGCCGATGTTTGACTGTGAGGTGAACTCAGGCAATGTACATTTCAACAAGAAATGACAGTTTGAGACAACACTACAATAACAAAACAATGAGAGAGTTCCTGACTTAGATCAAAGCAAAATGAAATAGATTACTCATTTAGTTTCTCCTTATTTATAAGTTCGCAGTGTACGACCAAAATGGATTTTTTTTAAGCTGTCGCTTGATCAGTGACTTTCACACGTTGATGTTAGTCGCTGGTCGCGTTCTGGAGGTGGTCATTCACTAAGGGTCAATTAGCATTAGCAAATCATCCGTGCATAGAAAAAAGGTCATTAACAACAGGTGGTCGCTGACGATGAGGGTCGCAAATGGGCAGGTTCGACAGTATCTACAGAAACCTAGAAATGAAATGAACAAAGAATAAAGTAACCTGCCTTCTGATTGGCTACACCACCGCCAGAAGCCAAACTGATAGACAAACAGCGAATAACAACTGTTCTCTGACAGAGTCAGATATATGGATTTGAAATGATTTGTTTGAACATTATTTTTGATCGATATTCGTATTTAAGTAGATATTCTGTTTATAATCTAACAGTATTATATATTAATTCAACCTACCTGATTATTTACGATAAATTTTAGATACGATAAATTTTTGTGTGTTATTCGGCAAGATTCGAACCTGAAACCCCTATCCACAAAAGGGAAGCCATCATGTGATATGGCGCGTCTTAGACCTCTCGACCACGAATGACGATCAGTCTAAACGATTTGAATCGCTATTTAATGTCGACTAGATTTTTACAATAAATCTGTATGAATAGAATATATATTATTTGTAAGAAATAAGCTTATAGATCAGCTTTCTTTTATGTATTTTTGTAAAGTAGTTTTTGTTGAAAATCAGATGCTGGTATGTAATTTTTTTCAATACGTTATTGCTGGTAGTATTATTATGTTCTTTTAAAAAGTATTGCTGGTAATATTTTATTTTTCTTCCGAAATGTATTGCTGGTAATTTTTTTCTTTCAGAAATGCATTGCTGGAATTTATATTATAAAGTCTATTTTTACACTTTCAAGGTGTTTTAATCCCAGTTTGAGAATAAACTATTTTCCCATAGCTGGGACGCTAACAAGTGTTACCACCCCTCGTCAATCTGGAGCTGTAAAACAAGAGGTGGTTCCATACTCTTCACAAACTTCCAATCAAAGACCTTGCTGATGGATGCAGTTTATTTTCATACCCAGGATCAGAAACATCGTTTCTACTATGATTGATAACCAGCATCAACCAGTAGTCTAATCTTAGAAAACTTTGAAATCCATTGTGAATAATAGGTGAAAAGACCAGTGATACGGCGTAAAGCTGTCTTTACGGACGGCTAGCTCTTTAAGGGGTCTCAATCTCTCTGTATCAAGTCGTAGCCAGCCATGAGCTACGGTATATCTGAAAAAGTATAACTGATTCGGTTGTTATGACCAACTTCTTTTCATTAAGGGTGAGATTATGATACTGTGAAGTCTCATGGAAACTTTTCAGGTTTTGGATGTGTTCTTGCTCTGTTCTGCCAAAAAATTATGATATCATGTTCATTGGCGGAGGTTTCAAGCAGGAGGTGTTATTTTATTATACCATCTAGTTAAGAGCCATATGTGATACACGCTTGGGACGATCATGTCATGAAATAGACATGACTGACCGAGCAGAAGATTATCCCGCAGTAGGTTGCCATTGCTTTCTGCGGTAGACTGATTGCCGACCAAGGCTAGAGAATCCAATCTGTCCTGCTATTTAACCCATAACTGGAAGGAAGAGACGGATTAATACCCTTCCCAAGGGTATTTGCGCGTAAGTGAATGGATTCAACTGGAATTCGAACTCGGCTCCCCGGTTTCTCGTTCCGAGCCGATATCCACTGTACCACAACGCACATCCACACTAACAGTCAGTTAAGTGCCATACGTGAAACACGCTTGGGCGATCATGTCTCGAAAGAGACATGATTGACTGGGCAGAAGATTATCCCGCAGTAGGTTGCCATTGCTTTCTGCGGTAGACTGATTGCCAGCCAAGGCTATAGAACCCAATCTGTCCTGTTATTTATGTTGGAGTTTTTTTGGAGTGGGGGTACTCTTGTATACTGGTGAACCAGTTAATAGAAGGTTTAACCAATCAGAAAGCTCAAAATATTCAATTCGACGTGTATAAAAGTCGACCCTATTTTCCCGAGTATTGGCGAAATAATCCGATTCTGTAGAGTGTCTGACACGTGAATGTTAATCTTTGACGTTGTTTCATTGAACAGATTACGGACTGTGCTCTATTCTATATTCATAAACTATGGTGGACATGGTCAACAATTTAACTCATAACTGGAGGGAAGGTACTGATTAATACATTTCCCAAGGGTATTTGATCGTAAGTGAATGCAATGAATTCAACTGGAATTCGAACTCGGCTTCCCGATTTCTCGTTTCGAGCCGATATCCACTGCACCTCAACGAACGCCCATCTATAGTTATTGAAAACAGGCTACACCATTTGTGACTTAAAATGGAATCCTGCAGAACTGGTCTGTTAGACTCAGCAATAGTTTATTGTCTATCCTCACTTCGGATGTGTATTTCGTGGTAATTACTCTTTAGGTCTAATGAACTATATTGCTTGAACTATTCCCAGGATAGGGTAATCATCAAGGTGGGTAAATAGGTTCATTGTCTAGCTATCGTCAACAACCAGTATTTGTTTTATTTTTTGTGACGACCATTGGTCATGTTTATCCACCAAGCAAAAGTATTCTCTTGGTTAAGAGGAAATGTTTCAGCATCAATCAGTGGTCTAATCTTATCAGAAAACATTGAAATCCACTCAGAAGTCAGTCAGTTAGTTAAGTGCCATACGTGATACACGCTTGAGCGATCATGTCTCAAAAGAGACATGACTGACTGGACAGAATATTATCCCGCAGTAGGTTGCCATTGCTTTCTGCGGTAGACTGGTTGTCGACCAAGGCTATATAACCCAATCTGTCCTGCTATTTAACCCATAACTGGAAGGAATAGTAGGATTAATACCGTTCCCAAGGGTATTTGCGCGTAAGTGAATGCAATGAATTCAGCTGGAATTCGAACTCGGCTCCCCGATTTCTCGTTCCGAGCCGATATCCAATGCACCACAACGCACATCCCCACTCAGAAATAAAAGCACAAATCAATGTCACCACGTAAAGTGGTCTTGTCTTTATGAAATGATATCTCTTTAAGGGGTCTCTTCGCAGCAGGTCTTAGTCAGTCATGTGTTATGTTACACTACCGGCCATAATTATTAGGCAACTCCGGTTTTTTAAAGAAAATGATGTATTTCATACTATTTTTAGTATTTATTGCCAAGTAGATAATTCTAAATGAAAATAGAATGGTTCTTTTGTTAATACTGCGTAATAACATGTGCATCAAATGAACTGTTCTGGTATCCAGTTTTTGTTTTTCCTGTTATTCCACCCAAACTATGCTATCCCTTTGCTGAAGCCCATAAAACATGTTACACGTTGCTTTCCCCTGTCTCTCTTTTCCTCTATCTTTCTTGTGAACATCAGATTCTTTAAGCCTTCCTTCCTCATTACGTGTCCTAGAAACTTTAGCTGTCTTTTCCTGATACTAAATATTAGTTTTTATTTTCGTTTCTATCGTCCTCAAAACTCATCATTGCTCACATGTTCGGCCCATGGTATCATCAACTATATTTCAGTTGCTTCAAACTTGTCCTTTATCATTGATGAGACTCTCCAGCATTCACTGCCATGTTGAAGAACAGAGATCACATAGGGAAACCGGTATTCTCTTCTTCGTTTCCAGCGAAATTTTTCTGTCTCTCAATACTCTACTTACCTTCTGGAATACATCTTTGGCTATGCAAATTTGCCTTCGGAACTATAATGTTTGAACGAAGCAATCTCATAGACAAGGTAATCGACCCTCGAGAGAGGGTAAGCATAAAAAATATATATATCCAAAAATGTTAAATTTACTTTTATGCAAGTTTTACTAAAACTATTAACTGTGGCTAAGATTTTTCATTTGATTTTTAACCCTCTAGGGCTATTCGTATCATATTTGATACAGTATGAAAACAAGCCTTGAAAGAAATATTTTCCTGAAAAACTTTTTAAGAGAAATATTTTATAAATTTCAAATGAAAGCAGTACTGACTGCTCAGTCAATGAATACCAAATGTTTCCTTATAGGGAAATACCAAATGTTTCCTTATAGGGAAATACTGTATCAAATATGATACTAATGGCCCTAGAGGGTTAATGCTTACTCTCTCCCGAGGATAGATGAATCCGCTGGAAATCTGGCTGTAGTCAACAAAAATTCTCTTTTGCTGACGTTCGTTGGTTACAATAAAGACATGAGCCGTCCAAGGATTTGTCTTCTCATCAATAACTCCTTCTTGTAGCATGTTATCAATTTCGGACTGTACAAACCTTTTGTCATCATTTCCAAGTCTTCTTGATATAGTAGCAATGCAATTTGAAGTTATTTTTTCGAGTAGAAATTAATTCACAGTCTGTGTTCACTATGATCTGTTTTAAAATATATAAAATATATTTTCCAATGGAAGAAACAAAAGATTTGTTTAAAATATGGCCATTATTGATCAGCTGAATATAAATTGGTTATATTTTGCTTTACAACCATATCTG
Source organism: Ascarosepion bandense (assembly GCA_037127315.1). Taxonomy (NCBI): domain Eukaryota; kingdom Metazoa; phylum Mollusca; class Cephalopoda; order Sepiida; family Sepiidae; genus Ascarosepion; species Ascarosepion bandense. Next base: position 443,002 of record JBBBDQ010001140.1, read on the forward strand.
ACATTATATTTCACAGAGTATTTCAGAGTGACGACAAGCGCCCTAAGCCTAATCGACCGCCATATTTAAGTCAAGATTTTTGTTTTCCAGTAACCTCTGCCTCATAGTTGGCCACTAATAAGACACCTCTCTAATACAATCATCTCAATTTTGGGAAGCGTATCTAAACTTATAAATGGAACTTTGTTTCTGTGTGTGTGCGTATGAGTGTGTGTTTGTGTGTCCGTTTCATATAGACTCCGAAACGGCTGAACTGATTTGCTTGAAAATTTACGCAGTTGTACTGTAAGCGTTTGCCTGTGTTCTTAGCTAGATTTTGTGCCGAGGTACTCCCGATAAATATCGATAATCGAAAAGATCGGGTTATAGAGGAAGTGATCCGATTTTAATCAAATTTGATACACTCATAGACAAAGACATCAGAAACGATATTCAGAAGTTTCAAGGTTGCAGTTATAACAGTAGTGCAGAAAATCGGTAATATATATGTATATATAAAAGGCAAGATGTTTGTGTGTGTGTCTGTTTATCTGTCTGTATGTCCCTTATACAAATCCACAATTTTTATCCGATTCGCACCAAACTTCAAAATTTGACTTACATCCATTCATTTTTCTCTCAGTCTACGCTTTTGCTTTAACTGGAAACAACTATTGCTTTTTAGTCTTTCGTGCCAACGTCCAAAGTGTCTGAGCTTCAGAACCATGGATTAGTTTTAAAGCTTTCATTACACCCGAGCAACGCCGGGCTATACTGCTAGTGTGTATATATATATATATATATATATTATTTGGTGCGATTGGTAAATTGTCGTAATTATTTTATTATTTCAAATATCCTTTAGACTGAGTCTGAGCTTCAGAACCATAGATTTGCTTCGGGTTTGGCTCTAAGTAGGTATAATTGTAGTTCTTAGTCTCAGACATGATACCATTTACTCAGAGGACTTATTTAGCCTTCAAAATTCAGTTTACAACGGAAAAACTTATTTGATATCGATACCAGGAAATCAAAATTTGACTTACATCCATTAATTTTTCTCTCAGTCTACGGTTTTGCTTTAACTGGAAACAACTATTGCTTTTTAGTCTTTCGTGCCAATGTCCAAAGAGTCTGAGCTCCAGGACCATGGATTAGTTTTAAAGCTTTCATTACATCCGATCAACACCGGGCTATTCTGCTAGTACAGCTATAAATCTGCAGTCTTTACCGTGTGACCTTTGCAATGTTTTAATGAACTAACAAACTACATTTTCTATTGAAAAGTTAAATATAAAGGTAGGTTTTTAATAATAGGTCAAAAGGTTGATTACTAGGGAAATACCTGTTCCCAAAAGAAACAGGAAAGTTATGAATAACACAACATCTATGTAAAAATAAACAATGCATATAAAACATACCTACAAAAAAGAAAACTCAGTTGTCCTGTTAATGTTTTTCATAGATTTAAAAAGATTGTGTAAAATTTCAAATTCTATGACTAGGTGACGTTGATCAGTTTTGTATATTCATCAAGCCTACTTCATGGCTAAGAACAGATGTCAATGTCTGTGTGCATGAAAACTAGTATTTCGAAGGTTGATATTCATTGCAAACGAGCAAGTAGAACTTTTCGGCTTGTAGGATTGACATTCTAATTCAAGTAACTACAAAACGCATATAATACATTTTATACCAAAATTTGGAGAAATCTTTCACACAACAATATTTCTAATATTTTCGAGTAGAAATTTATTCACAGTCTGAGTTTACTATGATTTGTTTTGAAATATATCAAAATATATTTTCCAATGGAAGAAACGAAAGATTTGTTAAGAATATTGCCATGAGTGATCAATTGAACCGAAATTAGTTAGGTTTTGTTTTAGAAACATATATCTGACACAAGAAAAGAGTCTCTTTTTACTAAACTTGTAACATGTTACCGTCATCGTCTGACAACGATTACGGTTTTGAATAGCCCCTCTACAAAGTAATACCTATTTTTCGGAGTTGTAATGGAACAAGTTCGAGATGCAAAAAGATGAACATCCATTTCCACTTCAGCGTTAACATTTAGTGCCGGTGTAAATGAACGAGCGTAGACTATTCTAACAAACATCAAGCAACCTAGCTAGATCGACCCCAGTACTTAATACTTAGCAGCTTTAAAGGTCCTGAGTATGACGGTAAACTGCAGCCAGCAGCAAAGCCTCTGATTTGGAGGTTGTGAGAAGCATGTAACCACCTCTTAATTGCTGTTGTTCCCAGGTCCAACCTGACCCAGAGTGGTAGCATCTGTTAGGGTCCTAGCTATGGGCAAATAGTTCTCACCCAAAGTGGGTCAAAACACTTTTATAGAAAAATATACATTTTTGAAGAAAAAAATATTACCAGCAATAGACATTGAATACAAAACTAAAATATATCCTCAGTTTTCTAAATAAAATAAAAGTTTTTTTCCTCAAAATCTGACTAAATCATATTCCTCACTATAACCGAACATTAAAAAAACAAAAACAAAAAACTTAAAACCCTACCTTTTTGGCATTAACTAACCGACAGAGGTTGATAAGCCCTTAAAAAAAACTCTCACACTCACGGGCAGGTCTAAAATTGCTGTCTTTATCAAATACTTGAAACTAGTGCACATGTAATATAACAATCTAGGCCCACCCGAGGAAGTGAGGAAGCGGGGGCGTTTTCCGGCCGTTGAAAGGACGGATGGTTGTTTGACCTTATTTCCGGCAGTAGCGGAAATGGCTACAAGAGGCAAACAGAACAGGTGTCTCTGAGAATTACGTGGGCGTGCGTAGGCGAGGCAAAAATCGGAAGTACCGGTTTGGAGATAAAAAAGACCTCGGGCACGGATTTCACGTCAGACGAGTCTGGGCAGAGAGAGAGAGACACAACAGATACGACGACACTTCCCCCGTCACCCCGTCAACCCTTGGAAGCGCGCTCTCACTCTCTGTTCACTAGGCTACACGGTCCATCGTTCATTAATAAAAATATAACTCATATTTTTATATACACCCATGTTTGTTGTATATTGCTATATAACACACATACTCATCTATCGTTTTTTCTTCATTTTATTTTTGAGTGGCTAAAATATGCCTTGCAAAAACTTCATCTTTAAAGTGTCGATAGCTGATTGTAATCATCATATTTCAGGATAAATCCTTACACTAGAAGAAACAGGGGCGTTATTAGCTTGATTAGAACGTATAAAACCATGGAATATACGAAATCCTTGACCGCTATGTGAGAGTTTGGCGATACTAAAGCAGTAAGGAGATGGTTAATGTTTTTTGAATTAGCCTTGTGTCAGACATAACGGAACTCTCTACAACTTAGGATTATTATTCACTATCATCAGAAGGTTGAAGATTGGAATATGTAGAAGAATAAAGTATATATTTTGTATGTTTAAATACAAATTTATTAATAGAACAAAATGACATGAATTGGTAGAAGGTAAATGTCTATTAAGAAAAAGTAAGGCGTTAAGGATAACAAGAGTTCGTAGTAGTCCTTGTAAGAGTGAATTTATGTGTACGTAGGCAGGAACGTATGTATGTATGTATGAGCGTTTATTGTTAGGTAGAATTGTCTTTGAAGTTATTGCTCAGGGTGAATGGGAAAAAGGAAGGAGGTGAGAGGTGAGAGAGAACGATAGAGACAATAATAGCGATCGCTTGACATTTGTCAAGGGTATGTGGTAATTACACGCGTCATTTTAACTCTCTGACGTTGGTCGTCTTGTTCTGTCTTTTATATCGTTTGTGGAGGTCATTTGGAATTCACTACCGGATGTGATTCTGGCTTTTCTATTTTGATTTTAGATGTTTCCTAGTTTTCTATTGGCCGAAAAACATTTCGCATCGAGGTGTGAAATTTCGCGAGTTATGCTTTTGGATGCGCTTTTGAGTGTGTGCTAAGCAAAGTTTGTAATTCGAGGGAATTCGTTTATTTCTAACAAAACCAATGAGTCAGTGCTTAGCATTTGAAGTTTTAAAATCTAGAATTTGTTTTAGTCACTACAGTATTTTCAAAAGTCCTAGTTTGAAGAATTTATCAATAATTAGTTTATGTCCAGCTAATGCTTTGTTAGTTCATTAAAGTTAAGTGATAACAAGATGTGAGGCCTTTTAATGAATTAAAAAGATGCCTATATGTTCTATTAAAAAGCCAATCATAAAGAGAGGTTATTAATAGTAAGTCAAAAGGGAATTTTTTAGGAAAATACCTGTTTCCAAAAGGAACAGGCTAGTGTACAGGCTAGCACAACATGTATGTAAAAATAATCAATTCAAATGAAATATCCCCACATAAAAAAAAAATAATTTGTCTTTTTAATGTTTGTTATTGATTGAGAAAGAGAGGGGATAATTGCAAATTCACTGACTAGGCGTCGTTGAACAGTGTCATATTTTCATCAAGCCTCCATCATAGCTGAGAACACTGATAACCAAAGGACATAAAACATTTAGAAGACTTTAATGAACAAACAGGATATGCGTTGTGGTGCAGTGGACATCGACTCGGAGCGAGAAATTGGGGAGCCGAGTTCGAGTTCCAGTTGAATTCTTTGCATTCACTTATGCACAAATAACCTTGGAAAAGGTATTAATCCGTCTCTTCCCTCCAGTTATAGGTTAAATAATAAGACAGATTGGGTTCTTGGTTGGCAAGCAGTCTACTGAAAAAAGCAATGGCAACCTACTGCGAGATAATCTTCTGCCCAGTCAGTCATGTCTCTTACGAGACCTGATCGCCCAAAGCGTATATCACTAATGACACTTAACTGACTGGTATGGATGTGTGCAGGGGATATCGTTTTAGAGCGAGAAATCGGGGAGCTGAGTTCGAATTCTAGTTGAGTTCTTTGCTCTCACTTACGCGCAATATCCCTTGGGAAAGGTATTAATCCGTCTCTTCCCTCCATTTATGGGTTAAATAACAGGGGTGATTGGGTTCTATAGCCCTGGCTAGCAACCAGTTTACCGCAGATAGTAATGGCAACCGACTGCTGGATTACATTCTACCCAGTCAGTTATGTCTTTGTCGAAACATGATGGCCCAAGAGTGTATCACGTATGGCACGTAACTGACCGAATGAATGAACTACCTTAATGTCTACATTATCTATTTAAGACACAACAATAAAAGGAGTCAAAACAGAGATTACTAGTAAAATACCTGTTCCCAAAAAGAACAGGTAAGTTGTATGAATACCACATGCATTTAATAAATCTCACATATTAAATATGTTTTTCGTAGGATAGAAAATTGGAATATATTTAGATAGAAAATGGCGTCTATTTATGTGTAGTGTTTTTATTAGATATTTTGCCGAGTCAACAAACGTTAGAGAGAAATAATGTCTTCATCTATTGATCTAAGCAACTATATGGAAAAAAAAGTAAGTAAATTTAACATTTCTAGATGTATAAATCGACGTAGTTCCCTTGTTAATAGAAGAATGAAATAGAAGAAAAAAAATGAAATGCTTAGTGAAACTAAAGCAACGTTAATAATTTCCTCTTTGTGCGCAGGCGTCGTTCTCCCGGTTCAAGTAAACCCGATGACACAAGAGCAAGTCGTCAACAATGCAATATTTATGTGCGCACAAAATGTGGAACTGTTTTTCAATGCTAAAATCTTCCTCTATGTGACTTGTCCTTTCAGAACGTAGGCGATCATGGTTTTTCACATCTCCTTATCCCTGGTGGCTCTTAGAACATTTTTTTTTCTGTTACACCACACAACCCTCGTTCCGCTATCCACCTGATCAGTTCCTTCAAATATGTTATCCGCTGCTTTCCCTTCTCTTTTTTTCCTTTCTATCTGGCATGTTAGTATCAGGTTCTCCAAGCCCTCCTTACTCATTGCATGTGCCAGGAACCTTAGCTGTCTCTTCCTGATGCTCAGTATTAATTTCCTTTTTGTTTCCATCTTTTCCAAAACCTCATCATTGCTCACATGCTCGATCCATGATATTCGCAGCATCCTTCTGTAGAATCACATTTCAGTTGCTTCAATTTTTTCCTTCATCTTTGATGATATTGTCCAGCATTCACTGGTATATTGAAGAACTGACATCACATAGCAATCCAGTACTCTCTTCTTTGTTTCTAGCGAAATTGTCCTGTTTCTTAATATTTTACTCAACCTCTGGAATGCTTCCTTTGCCATACCAATTCGCCTTCGGATTTTTGTAATGTTCTCATAAATTTCAAGTTTCTTCTAGTTTCACTCCGCCTTGTTAAGGCGTATATATATATATATATATATATATATATATATATATATATATATATATATATAAACCAAAAAGGATGAGCAAAACGTAAAATCACAAAAATCCGACCCTATTAAAATTAATTTTAATAATATCAAATCTGATCAAGGTAGAGGGCTCGATGTAAATAGTATTATCAATTTACAGAGCCAAATATATATAGTATGTAAAAAATTCCGGAATTTAAATTCGTTGTCTGTAATGACACACTCATATGACATTGAATACACACTCATTGTAGCATATGACATTGAATACACATCTCATATGACATTGAATACACACTCATATGACATTGAAGACAAGGACTTACAAAAAGCAGAAATAAGGTAAGAGAATTCTTACAAGATATGCTGAAGGCAAGAAACCACACAAAGTTGAAAGAAGGTAAGGGAATCCTTAAAGTAGATGTTGGAGGCAAGAACTCGTTCAAAGGACAATGAAAGCAATTAATGTGTCACCCGAGATACTGAAGGTAAGTATTCATTCACAGGACAGTTTGACATCACGAATTAACTGATACTACATCTTAATGACAAGTAATTGCTGAAAAAGCAATGAAGGCATGTACTCAATCACACGATACATTTTCGGTAATAACTTCTTCACACAAGATATTAAAGGTAAGTCGATCTGTCGACTAGGGCATCAGAATACGCCGACTGCACGTCTGCATAGGAGTAACCACCACCCCAATGAGGTGTTCTGGCTATGACAATAAACAACATCCTGGTCCTAGTTTTGACGATAAACTGCATCCGGCAGCAAGGCTTCTAATTGGAAAGGTTTGAGGAGCATGGAACCACCCCTTAATTACTGTTGTTTTCAGGTCCACCTGATGTAGGAAGGTAGTTAGGGTCTCAACTATGGGAAAATTAAAAAATGGGGCCAAAACTCTATGAATGTATAAAAATAGATTTTATAGTGAAAATTTTATCAGTACTTTTTACTTAAAATATTACCAGCATTATATTTATAAAGAAAAAGTATTACTAAAAACATTTTTGAAGAAAATAAGTATTAACAGTAAAATGTATATATATAATTAATATATATGACTCTCGAGAAAACCCTCTTTACAAAAATGCCATGAAGCCTGATCTAAAAACTGATTTCTTACAAAGATTTCATATTCTATTCACACGAAGCTATACTAAAATATTGTCGGCATTAAATAACCCATTGAAATTGATATGCCGTAAACCAAAAAGAACGAAACTTAAATACAAGTTCACATGAAATGATCTATTAAATGCAGGTAAGCAGTTACATTACACAGGCAAGTACTTATACACACGACGTATTGAAGTTAAGGACTCACATATACGATATATTAGAGACAAATGCTCGCTCACAAAAATATTGAAGACAACGACTGACTCGTAAAATTTATGAAGATATGTCCTCATTCGCACGACCTATTGAAAACGACTGTCTTGTACAACTTATTAGAGGTAAGTGTTCATTCACACGACATGTAAATGGCAAATACTCACATCATGTACTGAAGGCAAACACTCGCTCAAAGATAAGAACTCACTCAAGGTAGAGTAAAGGTAAAGGGTGAAGAGACGCGATATACTGAAGGCAAAGGCACGGTCCAAAGACAATGAATGCTAGTAATCACTCACATGACATAAAGAAGGCAAGTCTCACAGTGCAATGAAGCCCTATATACTAAAGGCAAGGACACTTTCACATGGTAATAGTAGCATGCATACTCACAGGGTAGATTGAAAGAGAATATTTGTTCAAAGGAAAACGAAGACATGTAGTCATTTACACAAAATATTGCAGAGAAAGACAGACACGAAGGATAATGAAGGCACGTAACTCTTCACAATACACATGAAAGCAAATACTCAATATCACAGCATATAGAAGGTTATGTAATGAATATGCATACAACTTTATTCCCTCTCACAGTAATATGATTGGCTGCTGTCAGCCATAAATACAGACTAAGGCGGGGACGCCTAGAACTACGCCTATTAGAACGCCTATTGAATATATCTATTGCATAAGTCAACGCCTAAGCATACTGCATACGACAACGACGAGTACCGGTCTATTATAGCTACTTGCTAGACTGTTCTACTCGGTAACATTTGCCAAAACCACTTAGTTATTTCGAATGATATACCTATATCCCTTTCCGGGACATATCAGAAGGCATCCCTTTCCGGGACATATCAGAAGGCATCCCTTTCCGGGACATATCAGAAGGCATCCCTTTCCGAGACATATCAGAAGGCATCCCTTTCCGGGACATATCAGAAGGCATCCCTTTCCGGGACATATCAGAAGGCATCCCTTTCCGAGACATATCAGAAGGCATCCCTTTCCGAGACATATCAGAAGGCATCCCTTTCCGGGACATATCAGAAGGCATCCCTTTTCGAGACATATCAGAAGGCATCCCTTTCCGGGACATATCAGAAGGCATCCCTTTCCGGGACATATCGAAGGCATCCCTATCCGGGACATATCAGAAGGCATCCCTTTTCGAGACATATCAGAAGGCATCCCTTTCCGGGACATATCAGAAGGCATCCCTTTTCGAGACATATCAGAAGGCATCCCTTTCCGAGACATATCAGAAGGCATCCCTTTCCGGGACATATCAGAAGGCATCCCTTTCCGAGACATATCAGAAGGCATCCCTTTCCGGGACATATCAGAAGGCATCCCTTTCCGGGACATATCAGAAGGCATCCCTTTCCGGGACATATCAGAAGGCATCCCTTTTCGAGACATATCAGAAGGCATCCCTTTCCGGGACATATCAGAAGGCATCCCTTTCCGGGACATATCAGAAGGCATCCCTATCCGGGACATATCAGAAGGCATCCCTTTCCGCGACATATCAGAAGGCATCCCTTTCCGGGACATATCAGAAGGCATCCCTTTCCGCGACATTCAGAAGGCATCCCTTTCCGAGACATATCAGAAGGCATCCCTTTCCGAGACATATCAGAAGGCATCCCTTTCCGGGACATATCAGAAGGCATCCCTTTCTGGGACATATCAGAAGGCATCCCTATCCGGGACATATCAGAAGGCATCCCTTTCCGGGACATATCAGAAGGCATCCCTTTCCGGGACATATCAGAAGGCATCCCTTTCTGGGACATATCAGAAGGCATCCCTTTCCGGGACATATTAGAAGGCATGTACGAACGTACATGGCAGTGAAGTGCAGATACTTACTATCAGGACATAGTGAAGGTAAAGACTTTCTCAAAGGACAATAAAAGGGATTAATTACTCATATTGAGGGGCATACAGGAAGTTACTGACTCATGCGACATAGTGAAGACGAAAACTTGCCCACAGATCAATAATGGCAATACACACTCACACGAAATATTGAAGACAAAGATTCACGCGAAAGGCAATGACAACAAAGGCTTTACATTTTGAAGGAATTGTTAGACTCACTCAAAAAACAATGAAGCAATTCACAGCATACTAAAAACAAGGACCGACTCACACGACAAGTCAGTTACTTTCTTACCTGACATATTGAAGGCAAGCATTCAATCGCACGATATATTAATGAAATGTTCTCACTCACCCGTCATATTAATGGCTAGTACTTATTCACCCGTCATATTGATAGCTAGTACTAACTCACGCGATGTATTGAAAGCAAGTACTCACTCACCCAATATATTGAAGTCAATTACTCATTCATATATTAATGATAAGTACTCACCCACCGACATATTGAAGGCAAGTAATCACTCAGCTGACATTGAATCAATCAACTGACCGATTGAATGCAAGTCCTCACACTTGACATATTGAATTGAAAGTACTCACTCACCCGATATATTAATGACAAGTACTCACCCACCCGACAAACCGAAAGCAAGTATTCACTCACCTGATATATTAAAGACAAGTACTCACCCACCCGACATATCGAAGGCAAGTAATCACTCAGCTGACATTGAATCAATCAACTGACCGATTGAATGCAAGTCCTCACACTTGACATATTGAATTGAAAGTACTCACTCACCCGATATATTAATGACAAGTACTCACCCACCCGACAAACCGAAAGCAAGTATTCACTCACCTGATATATTAATGACAAGTACTCACCCACCCGACATATTGAAGGCAAGTAATCACTCACCTGACATTGAATAACTCAACTGACTGATTAAATGCAAGTCCTCACACTTGATATATTGAAAGCAAGTTCTAACGCGCGACATATTGATGGCAAGTATTTACTAACCTGACATATTAATGGATAGTTCTCACTCACCCGATATACTGAAGACAAGTACTCACTCACCCGACATATTAATGGCAAGTACTCACTAACCCGACATATTAATGGTTAGTCTACACTCACCCGATTTATTAAAGACAAGTACAATTCACCCGACATATCGTTGACAAATACTCACTGAGCCGACATATTGAAGGCAAGTGCTCACTCACCCGTCATACTGATAGCTAGTACTCACTAAGCCACCATATTGAAGGCAAATCCTCACTCACCTTCAATCACTCAACCGACATTTAGAATGCAAGTCCTCACACCTGACATATTGAAGACGTCTTCACACCGGACATATCAAAGTTAAGGTTTCAGTAATAAGCAATGAATGCGCTTATTTACACACGATATTGAAGGCGTAGACTAACACATATTTCGTTTTCCTTTCATTTGCAACAGAAAGTGTTTTCTCTCTTTGCGATAAAGTTTTATGAGTTCCCAAGCAAACCCAAAACAGTTATTTCATTTTGCAAAAACCACTTTTCATTTCTCTTTCTACTGTCATGTAAATAAATGTTTTTCATTTTACGAATGTTTTCCTCACTTTGCGATTACGTTTATTTTTGGCATTTTCAATTCCAAATCAAACCCAAAACAGTTTTTTCATTTTGGAAAAACACTTTTCATTTCTCTTTCTACTTTCATGTAAATAAACGTTTTTCATTTTACGAGTGTTTCCTCACTTTGCGATAACTTTTATTTTTTGCATTTTCAATTCTCAAGCAAACCCAAAACAGGTTCTTCATTTTGCAAAAGTCACTTTTCATTTCTCTTTCTACTGTCATGTAAATAAATGTTTTTCATTTTACGAGTGTTTCCTCACTTTGCGATAACGTTTATTTTTTGCATTTTCAATTCTCAAGCAAACCCAAAACAGGTTCTTCATTTTGCAAAAATCACTTTTCATTTCTCTTTCTACTTTCATGTAAATAAATGTTTTTCATTTTACAATTGTTTCCTCACTTTGCGATAACGTTTATTTTTTGCATTTTCAACTCTCAAGCAAACCCAAAACAGGTTCTTCATTTTGCAAAAATCTGTTTTCATTTCTCTTTCTACTTTCATGTAAATAAACGTTTTTCATTTTACGAATGTTTTCCTCACTTTGCGATTACGTTTATTTTTGGCATTTTCAATTCCAAATCAAACCCAAAACAGGTTCTTCATTTTGCAAAAATCTGTTTTCATTTCTCTTTCTACTTTCATGTAAATAAACGTTTTTCATTTTACGAGTGCTTCCTCACTTTGCGATAACGTTTTTTTTTGCATCTTCAATTCTCAAGCAAACCCAAAATATTTTCTTCATTTTGCAAAAATCACTTTTCATTTATCTGTCTTCTATCATGTAAATAATGTTTCTCATTTACTGATAGCCACTTTTGTCCTCGTTGACAACAGAATCCGAAGCTTTTTACTCATTTAACGAAAACAACATTTTTTATCGTTTTCAGCTGACGAAACGAAACACAGAAGCATTTTCTTATCTTCTGATAAGCTATTTGCTTTACGTTTATATAGTGATGTGCAAAAAGCCGGTTCTTCATTTTCAATAAACATTTTCCTTTTCGTTTTCTTTTTGCATGCAAAACGTAAAAAGCTTCGTCATTTTCAGATATACACTTAAAATCCTTTTTTTATATTGACACGCAAAAACCCAAAAGAAATAAAACTGGTTCATTATTCATATTTTGATTAGTAAAATCCGGAATTCGTTCATATTTGGCGATAAACACTGTCTTAAGTTTCTTTTCTTTTGATAAGCAAAATACAAAACCGGTTTCTTATTTTGATTTAACCATCTTTGTTTTCGTTTGCAGTTGATATGTAAACCCAATATATTCTCCAAGTGTTTTTTGATAACTGTCGACTTTTAAAACCTAACACTCGTTTCCTGTTTTCTGATAACCACTTTTTTTTTGTTTTATATTGACAAAAACTCGATTAGCGACAACCAGTGTTTTATTTTTTCTGCAGGTATGCCAAACAAAAAATTTCACGGTAACCACAATCATTTTCGTTTCCTTTGACATGCAAACACCAAACGGCTTCCCCACTTCTTCAAGAACCACACTATATTTAATTTTATTTTGACAGAAAACTATTTCTTCATTTAGCATCAACCACTGGCTTTTAGTATTATGTAGACATCATCTTTCTTTGGAATGTGTCGTCTCCCTTCAGGACATAGTTGATCATAGATTTCCACTTGTCCCTATTCTTTTACATTTCTTTTGATATTTCACCCAAAACCCCGTTCCGTTTTCACTTGCTCGAGCGCATCAAGTTTATCTCGCGCGACTTCCTCTTGTATCACTTTCTTTCTATCCATCCTGTTAGTATTAGATTCTCCAAGTTCTTCATTGTCATCACGTGTTCCAAAAGCCCCAGTTGTCTCTTCCTGATGCTAAGTATAATTTTCCTTTTCATTTGCATCTTCTGCAAATCCTCGTCGTTGCTCAGATGATTAGTGCATTGTATCCATAGTATCCTGTGAAAACAATTTACTGCTCCAAGTTTATCCTTCATTCTTGAGGAAATTGTTCATTATTCGCTATGACGGAGGACTAATATCACCTAACAGTCCAGTACTCGATTCTTTCTTTCCTTAGTCACGCCAATGCGCCTTCCGACCTCAGTGTTGCACTTTCCTTCATTCAGAATGCATTCTTTGCTATGCCAATGCGATTCGGATTTCAGGGTCGTACTTTACTTCATTTGGAATGCATCCTTGGCCCTGTCAATACGACTTCGGATCTCAGTGTCGCACTTTCCTTCTTTTAGAATGCATTTAAAACTCTCCATCTTTAAAGAAATTGTTCAGCATTTGCTGCCGTACAAGAAGACAGCAATCATGTCACCGTTCAGTACTTTTTCTTGCTTTCCAACAAAATTTTCCTGTCTCTTAATACTTGGTTCAGCTTTTAAAAAGCAAATTTTGCCATTTCAAGACGCTTTCAGATCTCAGTGTTGTACTTTCCGTTTTTTGGACTGCATGCTAGGCCATGACCATTCGCCTTCGAATCTCAGTGTAGCTCTTTCTGTCTTTTAGAATGGATCTTTTGGACATGCCAATACGATCTCTCTCGCATTATCAGTCTTATAGAATGCATCCTTGTCTTTTGGACGCTTTTGGATCTTAGTGTCGAACTTTCCGTCTTGTGGAATGCATCCTTGGCCCTGCCAATACGACTTTGGATCTTAGTGTCGAACTTTCCGTCTTGTGGAATGCATCCTTGGCCCTGCCAATACGACTTTGGATCTTAGTGTCGAACTTTCCGTCTTGTGGAATGCATCCTTGGCCCTGCCAATACGACTTTGGATCTTAGTGTCGAACTTTCCGTCTTGTGGAATGCATCCTTGGCCCTGCCAATACGACTTTGGATCTTAGTGTCGAACTTTCCGTCTTGTGGAATGCATCATTGGCCCTGCCAATACGACTTTGGATCTCAGTGTCGCACTTTTCTTCTTGCAGAATGCATTTAAAACTCTCCATCTTTAAAGAAATTGTTCAGCATTTGCTGCCGTACAAGAAGACAGCAATCATGTAACCGTTCGCTTTTCTTGCTTTCCAACAACATTTTCCTGTCTCTTGTTACTTGGCTCAGCTTTTAAAAAGGACCTTTTGCCATGCCAATACAATTTCGGATCGCACTTTCCGTCCTAGGTATTTAATTTTCTGTAACAGCTTGATTTCATTATAACAGACTTGTAATTGGCATTTATACAAATTTCAAAACTGGTTACCGTTGTGCGTTAATCACGAAACATAGCGTTTATTGTTTACATATGAAACCGTGAATGGTTTCCATATTTTCCGATAACCCCTTTTCTTATCGTTTACTGTTGATATACCAAAAATATTCTGACTCTTCATTTAGCTATAACCATTTTACTTTTTGTTTCCTTTTGCAATAAGAACCATTTTTTCGTTACCTGTTTTTGCAATGAGCGCTACGGCTATATATATATATATATATATATATATTTGGTCTGAAAATTCCCAAACGGTTTCCCCTTTTGATGTTAAGCCCTATGTTTTCGTTTCCTGTTTACATGCAAAGCCAGAAACACGTTTCTCATATTTTGTTAACCACTTTCTTTTTCATTTTGTTTTGCCAAGCAAAATCCGAAACTGTCTTTCTACTTTAAGATGGTGTGGTGCTCGGATACCAGCTCGGAACTAAAATTCAGGAGCCGAGTTCGAATTCCAGTTGAATTCCTTAAATTTACTTAGTAAAGGTATTAATCTATCTCTTTGCGCACTCCAACTATGGATAACAAAGCATATATATATATATATATATATATATATATATATATATATATATATAGCAATAAAAGAGGTACTGGCTAGGCAAGTAGACGATTATTTAAAAAATGAATATGCAGATCGAACAATATATCAAAGGGTAAAGTGTTCACCACTTACTTGCTATCCTGGTTCCAACTATATTGGTATCATCAGACAGTAAGTAAAATCTGCATAATTGTCAAGAAATGTGGTTTTCCCTACTGAATGCAGTTGAAGCTATGGTAGAAAATAATTGGTGAACATTTCGTCTTTTTACATATATATATATATATATATATATATACAGGTTTCGTTGAATAATATAGACAAGTTTTGTCTATTTATTTTGTGTTGGATCCTTTCGTATAGTCTGATAAGCTTGATGGTGTTATCATTAAAAGACAACAAGAAATCACAGTAATCATTAAAAGACAACAAGAAATCACAGCTTTCATAAGCCATTATCAAAGAATGAACATTAACATATAGTGAACATAGAACATTAAAGTTATTAACAAAGTGGAATTAAACAAAGACAATTAAATCAAAGAGACATGTCCATTTTTTACTGAGTGAATGATACGTAAATGTAAGAAATTTAGTTACCGACGAGTAATCAGTGGAATATCGTCCAAGAAATCAGGCATGTTGTTTTCGAGAAAGCGCTTGTACGCATCACCTCTGAGCCTTAATATGTACCAAATGGTACATATTAACCTATCATCAACAACACCAGCCCAGATCTTGACTGAGAACCGCTGTTGGTGACGTGATAGACCAATTGCATGTGGATTTTCCTTTGCTGACTGTGGAAGTTGACTGTGTAAACTGTTCTTCATCTGCAGAGATAATGAAAGCAGGATAGTTTGAAACTGCAATGAATTGCTGTAAGAACAAGTGACAGAAAACAACTCGTTCAAGGTATTATCCTGGTGACAACGTCTGTACACTTTGTAGATGACACGGGTACAACTGTTGTTCTCCCAATACTCGTCAGATATTCAAATGGGAAAGAGCCACCTGCCTTGCCAACTGTCGTGTGCTGGTTTCAAGATTATCATGCGCAATATCCAATACCTGCTTTTCTTCCTCTGGCGTCGTCGATCTTTGTCGTCCTCTGTCATCAGCACGGCGCTCGAAGGTCCCATGTTGACAGAGGTGGCAACGGATATTCACCGATGTTATCATTTCGGGACATTGTCGATGTGGGAAACTTTCCTGGTAGAGACGACGAGATTGTACAGCGTTACTGTCAGCCAAACCATACACGAAGAGCATATCTGCCCTTTCTTGATTTGAGTACATGTCCAATCAACATGCATCGCTAATAGTCATCCAGCAACACATCACAGGCGAGAAACAAGATGGAAGTCCTTTCCGGTTTTTGGCAAAAATGCAGTCTTACTGGTTTTCAGGTTCAAAACCTAGCGAGTTTACGTACCACCTGTGTTCGAATTAGCATATTTTTGAAAAGTTTATTACTAGGAAACTAAGCCTTTCCGGACATATGTTCATAGGAATGTTTTCATTATTTCTGTATAGAGAACAAAGCGCTGCTGTTATTCCATCCATTTTTTAAACCCTCTCTCTCTCTCTCTCTCTCTCTCTCTCTATATATATATATATATATATATATACATATATATAGTAATATCTAAATCTATATTCAAACATACGCACCGTAATGGGGCGCTAGAGGGTGTCGTCAGTGATGTCATCGCGAGGATCACTAGAGGGTTTCGGGTCTTTCAACATCATACCCCCCTCACCGCGCCGACCCGACCAGAGATGATCAGCCTCCGGCCCACCCTCGATAAGCGCTTTCAGACACTGGAAAATTACGTTTAGGCCCGGTACAAAACCCTGCAAATGCTTCTGATTGGCGACAGTCAGAGCCACTTTCCATTTAGAGGCGAACTGCACATGAGCTCGTCCGAAACATTAATTTAGACGCAGAATTTCAGGGAATTTTAGCTAACAATTTGGAATCCAGGCACTCTCTCTCTGTTAATCCATAACCAATTAGTTGTTCTTTCTGCTGTTTCGGTTATGGACTTGAGTGCTTTCCTTTTTTTTTACTCCCACTATCCCAATATCTGTTAAGGCTTTGCATAAGGACCTTGCTGCAAATCCTCTAGTCCCCACTTCTATAGGAGTGCAGCTAGCCCTCCAGCCTTTAACCCTGCAACTCTCCAGATAGTTCGTCATATTTTAACTTCTTCCTTTCATGAGCTTCCTCTGCGTTTTCTCCCCAGGGGACCGTCAGTTCCCACAAAACTATCTTCTTCAATTTATGTGAGAAGAAAACTATATCTGGGCGAAGTTTTGTGATGGCAATTTGCTCTGGGAATTTCAGTCTTGAGCCTATATCGGCCCTTAGTTTCCAGTCTGTTGCAGGAGATAGCAGGTTTGGATTTACCTTTCTATTTCGTGGGATTTTCGAGCCCGCTTTAATAAAAATTATCTGCCTTGTGTCTGGGTTGTAAACATTCTCTTTGATTGCATTTTGAACTATTTTCACGATCTCTTTTAGAATTTCGTCATGGCGCCACCTATTGTCATCCGGAGACAGATCTGTTTCGCTGTATCACAGCTCATCAGTACGGTTAGACTCCGATTGCTTTTTCACCCAGGATTGAAACCCGACCGAATTGGCGTCAGTCGGCGATTCTACCTTTGGGCTATGGACGTTCTGTGGAAGAAGGCAGAGTTTTAGCGCATATATTATCATTATACGCGCCTAATAGCGAGAGTGTTCTAATTTATTTTTACTGAATGAGCGATGCGAACATATATATGGTAATATCTAAATCTAAACTTATTTCTAAATGGAAGTTTGTGTGTGTGTGTATATGCGTGTGGTCTGTGTGTGTCTCTGTGTGTGTTTGTGTGTGTGTGTCCGTTACCTATAGGCTCCGAAACGGCTGAACCGATTTTCTTGAAAATTTACACAGTTGTACTATAAGCGTCTGCTAGGTTTGTGTCGAGGTACCCTCGATAAATATCGAAAACCGAAAATCGAAAATATCGGGTTATATATGGAGTGGTTTGATTTTAATCAAATTTGATACACTCATAAGCAAAGACATAAGAAACGATATTCAGAAGTTTCAAGGTTGCAGTTCTTACAATAGTGCAGAAAATTGATAATATATATAAATAAAAGGCTAGATGTTTGTGTGTGTATCTGTTTATCTGCCTGCATGTCTGTATTTTTTTCAGCCCTTTTATTTTAGTTTTTGCTTCGGGTTTGGCTCTAAGTAGGTATAATTGTAGTTCTTAGTCTCACCTATGATACCATTTACTCAGAGGACTTGTTCAGCGTTCAAAATTCAGTTTACAACGAAAAAACTTATTTGATATCGACACCAAGAAATCAAAATTTAACTTACATCCATTGATTTTTTTTTAGTCTACGGTTTCACTTTAACTGGAAACAACTATTGCTTTTTAGTCTTTCGTGCCAACGTCCAAAGAGTCTGAGGTCCAGGAACATGGATTAGTTTTAAAGCTTTCATTACACCCGAGCAACGCCGGGCTATACTGCTAGTAGTATATATAATAATCATATAGATAGCTTTTCTATTTTTTCAGAACGCGAAGACAAAGAGATTGTACAGTGCAGGCATCAAATATTCATATACTGCTACAGACCATCAAATTCTTCTCGAGTTCAAAACAGCGGGGATCATATCGATTGCACTGAAGCAGAAGCATAGGGGTCTGCTTTAAACCTGATGACATGTTTCTTTGTTGAGCAGACACCACAGTGAAAAAAACAGACAAACTTTTTTCCTATAATTGATGGACAAAATGACTCTTTGTCGACGTAAGTAATCATTTATTCAAATCCTAATATATGTCTTTCAGCACTGGGGGTCTGTAACTGTTTTGGCTGATTCTATAATACTGTTTTCTGAATTGAATTAATAATGACACGAGTGTGAATATGTCTCATTTTCAACAATGAATATATGCATATATATATATATATATATATATATATATATATATATATATTCACTTTCTGTGAATACACGCACACACAAACACGCACACACACACACATATATATATATATATATATATATATATATATATATATATACACTTTCTGGGAACATATATATATATGTACATATACTTAAATATTTCTAATATAAGTGTTTAAAATAATATATTTTAAACCGCAGCACAAAAGATTTCAATACAGAGAATTTTATTTCGTCAAGCATTGGTTGGGAACTTTTGATAAAAATGATTCTTATAGAAAGTTAAAAACAATTCGTTACCCTTTTTTTACACAGTAACCAATAGAAAACCAGATCTACGCTTAAGCGGGAAGATAAGGTGAGAGGGTGAAGGTGGGTTAGTTATTTTAACAGGTAAGGATATGTCGGTATTAAGTGTTGTCATTATTGGGGATTGTAAATGGGGATAGGGTTACAATAACTGTGCCATGCGTGTGACAGAGTATGGCGTTCTCTTTGTGGAAGATTTTTCTTTAAGGGTGCCTGCTCATGAAATGAGAACGGTGAAATATCTATATAGGCTGCTAATAATACCTAATGCACAGAAAAATATAGCAACATTTAAGTTAAGTAAAACAAGTAAAGTAATTATCATTAAATAGTGGACAATTTTATAGGTACCTCCAAAAAATCGCTGAGAAAACAGCATAGTATGAAGGACAAAGGCCCCAAACTAAATAAAAACAAAGTTTTATCGTCAAAATGTTTATATTATCATTAAGAGAATAGATCAAAGCATTTTAATTATTTTTTAATTTTTTTAATTATTTCTAATACGTTCGAAATTTTTGTAGAAAATCTTTTTTTTCTTACGTCAGTGCGAGACCTAAATTGACGCAACGTTTATGAAGTAAAAAAAACATTATATTGTGCAATGCCCTTTTTTGACCGTAAAAGACACATTAATTTGAAAATTCTTGCAAAAATCAAATAATAGTCGGATTTTGATGAAAATTTCAGGACTTGAAATTATTTTGAAATAATTATTTTGTATAAAATATTGGTAAAAATATTTTTTTACATATGTTACCCCCCACCAATTAATTTCCAGAAATGCTTAAAAATTTGACATTGAGCAGCAATAAGCAATAAGCCTCATATAATTAATTGGGGAATGCCAATCAACAGATTTTTTTCTCCAATAGTCCCCGACTTTCTAAAAAATAGGTCCGAATTGCGAAAAATGCAATAAGTATGCCAATTGTTATGTGGATAAACTTCTGATTGCTTTTATGAACAATATAAATTAAGCATATCATAGCCTGAAAAGAAAACAAAATCAATGAATAATTAATTTTTACAAGAATTAGTTTAATTTTTTAAAATTCTATTGTAATGATATAAAAAAGTTTCAAAATTATTTTTAAATTTCTTCCTCTATTGGGCCCGCTAGGGTATGTAATTAATGCATGAAGACTACAATTACTAATCGAAAATTTAAAAGCTTAATACAAATAATTGACCCCGTCAGTTTTTAAAATAATTAAAACATTTTAATTGTGTGCATTTTGATTGTTCATATCTGTATTTGTACGGGTGGACGTACGTGATATTTATCATTAAAAGGTCACGTGATTCAAGGGTTGCCGTCCCTTACATAAAATTAAACTCGTATATTATTGTCCCCTACTTAGCCTTCTTGATAGGTTCCGGTTGTCATTACAGCTGTCATCACCTGAGATAAACTCTGAAACACACACACACACACACACATACACACACACACACACATACACACACACACACACACACATATATATATATATATATATATATATATATATATATATACTTTCTGTGAACATATATATATAACTGATCAAAGCTTTTACCGAATATTTTTGAGAGTAAGCAAGTACAATTGTTTGAAAGCAGATAAAGGTAGGTTTTAGTTTAAAAAATTGATTTCAATAACCTGTCAGCGACGCATATTTTATTTTTGCCAGATTTTTCAACAGAAATGTGGCTACTGTTTACGTAAATGTGTTGATCAATCAAAAAAATGGCGGTACATTTAATTTTTTTTTTAATCTGAAAGATTTTAGATTCCAATGAATAAAATTTCGGTTGAAAAAAAAACGCCAGTGTATTTTGTTTACTGGAATTACTAAATTTAATCTCTTGAATTTCAGTTAAAGCTAACTTTAAAGCTAAAATATAATTTATTTATTTTTAAAATTTCATTTTAAAATCAGGTATCGAAAATTTATACTGAAAAGTGGACGTACCTACAATTATATATTAATGAAATTATTACTTTTGATACGTAATTGCTTTTATAGTAAAAATTTTCAAAATTTTATCTTAAGCTAAACAATATACTGTGTTGGCATGTCACTGTTAATTCGCTTCGTATATATATATATATATATATATAGGTAAAGAGGACCCAGAGTTTTACGATTTTGAGTTCCCTGGCATTTACTTTTTTTTTATAAAAAGTGCTGAATATAATAAATTTTTTAGAGCATAATATAATAATATAATTCTGAATTAAAGGTACATTGCGACACGGAAATTTCTATGTTTAGAGATTTCTATCTCGTTAACAGATAATGTTAGATGTTGTTTGTGAAAATGACTTACATTTAAATACAAAAACAATCGGTTTGCTATTTATGTATGTGGGAAGATATGAAATTACTGGCTAAATTTCAAAGTGAATCTTTATTCTGATTAATTAAAAGGAACACACACATAAATTTTTTATCTTCCCATGTACATAAATAGCAAACCGATTGTTTTTTATATTTAAATGTAAACCATTTGCACCACCAACATCCAATATTGCCTGATGACGAGATAGAAATCTCGAAACAGAAATTTCCATGTACTTTTAATTCAAAATTTTCTATCTATCTATCTATCTATCTATCTATCTATCTATCTATCTATCGTTATATGCAGGTTCGATTCCTGCCGGAAGATATATATTTTAAAAACGATTTCTCAAACAATTAAGAACAGTGTAAATTATAATTTACAGTTTTATCTTATATATATATATATATATATATATATATATATATATATATATATATATATATTTATGTATGTATGAAACATACTTTCCACTCAAATACGAGTATCCATTAAAAAATAATAATTAAAAAAAATAAAAATTCTAATATATATATATATATATTAATGCAGGTTTCATTGAATAATATAGACGTTGCACTTAAATGAAAATTCAAATATATTCCGTCATTTAAAACAACACGGTTATCAACGCACACTTCTGAGAAAAACGCTCGTTGATAACACGTACATACTCAAACAAGAAAATAATAAACAGAAACTAAAAATCCTCGAAGCAATCTACATTAAACAATTTAAACCTGGTTTGAATACAATCAATTTTGATATTTCCAATAACGTACTCAAATGCCTGTAATCAGATCAGGGACCACAACGCCACTATTTTGTCACTGTCTTCGGCCATCCGCCACGGTAGGGATGGACTTATATTTTCAATTTAATTCTCTTTATTGTTAATAGCTTAAATGTTCTATGTTTACTGTGTGTTAATATTTACTCTTTGATAATGGCTTATGTGAGCCGAAAGCTTAGACCCGATAAAAAAATCAACAATTACTGTGATTTTTTGTTGTCTTTCAACGATATCACCATCAAGTATATCAGACAGTATGAACGGTTCCTACACAAAATTAATAGACAAAACTTGTCTATATTATTCAATGAAACCTGCATTAATGAAAAAATGCTGCCAAAATACACACACACAATATATATATATATATATATATATATATATATATATGCATTATGACCGTGAACAAATTCTCTCTGATTTTTCAATAAGTAGTAAGAAACATGTCATTGAAAGTATTTTACATCGCTATCTACTACTTTTTAAAATCTTTCTGGCAGCAGTTAAATAAAAAAAAAATAAGAAAAATAAGACGTGATTTTTGACATCGTTCTAACAAGGAAAAAGCCGCCCTGCCAGGCCATCTGTCATCGATCTGAACGAGTGATAATCGGACGGGGCCGTGTCAGGTGAATACGGCGGATGGAGTAGTACTTCACATTTATGCGTTTTCAAGTAGGTTTACAGCCGTTTTGCAACATGTATCTTAGCGTCGTCATGTTGCAAAAACCTTTTGTGCTTTTTCTGCTCGTATAGCAGCCGTTCTTTTTTCTTAAATGCTTAATTTTCTCCCGTGATGGTTTCAGTCGGTCTGAGGAATCCATAATAAACTACATCCAGCTGATTCCACCAAATGCTGAGAAGAATCTTCGAACCATGGATATTCGGCTTTGCTGCTGATGTTGATGCATTCTCAGGCTAACTCTACGATCTTCTACGATTAAGGTTATCGTAGTGTATCCACTTTTCATAGCCGGTTATGATATGAGGCAAAAAAAACGTCTCTCGCCTGTATTTCATACGGCACCAAATGCCTTATGCTTTCAAACGTTTTGAAACTGTTGGGTGATCAACTCATAATTATTCAGCAAGTTTAGTTTGCGCCTGACATGAGTCTTCGTGAAATTATGCCTTCAATTCTTTGTCTTCAAACTTTTTCGATGCGTTTGAGCGTTCTTTATCTTCAGGATACAAAACCATTAAGGATCTTGTGAGCTTCAGCTGTAGATTGACGTAGTGCAGCAAAATACCACGCAAATACACTTTTTTGACATGAAATCCGACATGTTTAATGCTTTGAAAAAACGAAGTTGTTTACACTTCGGAGAAATGATATACACTGAATTTCAAGCTTGCTGACAGTAGTTCTGTATTACCATCTAAAACTACACACACGCAGCGACATCTGTCGGAAAATAGCGAGAACTTATTCATGTTCTAATATATGTACATACATACATACATTAAAAATGAATTGGAGCACGCTGGCTGTTGGGCGCGTAATATGATATGCGCTAAAAAAGACTGCCTTCTTTCCACGAACGCCCCGTAGCCCAGAAGTAGAGTCGCCAATTCGGTCGGGTTTCGAACCTGGGTTAGGGTGCAATCGGAGTTTAACCGTACTGATGAGCTTTGATACTGCGAAACAGATCTGTCTACGGATGACAATAATATATATATATATATATATATATATATATATATATATATATATATATAAAACCTTAATCCAAAAGGAAAAGCAGGCAGGTAAATCTCTTCCCCTCTTTATAGCTAGACAAAGCCAAATTGTTATTTTTCACTTACAACTCAATCTAAAATTAAAGTTGTCCAAAATCTAAAAATAGACATTGATTGCTATCTACTTATTAATCCCATCCATCTAGTTTTTTTCTGTGACGTAAATTTTTGAAATTTTTGAACTTCCGCCGGTAATATTTTATTTTCAATATAAAAGTTGCAAATGAAATGTGAAATCTCTCTTAGGGATTTCATGTAGAAATGATCATATAACGGTTTTGAACTTCGAAATTTATTTTATATATATATATATATATATATATATATATATATATATATATATATAAGTATTGTCTCTTATTCCTTTTCTAGACGTTATACTTACATCTAGCCGGCTCATCTGTATATTAATGCCAGTCTAGGTCCTGGGCATAAAGGTAAACTGCATCTGGCAGCAAGGCTTCTGATTTGGAAGTCGTGAGGAGCATGGAACCAACTATTACTTGCTGTTCTTTCCAGGTCTACCCTGAATCGGAGTGGTAGTAACTGTTAGGGTCCCAGCTATCGGCAAATAACCCCCAAACTATGGTCAAAACACTATGAAAATATAAAAATAAACTTTTATAGAAATATATACATAAAAATAGATATTTATAGAAAAATATACATCTTTGAAGGAAACATTTTACCAACCAATCACTTTTTAAGAAAAGAATATTACCATAACACATTTTCGAAGTAAAAAATGATTCTTGGAAAACATTTTTAAATACAAAACTGGAAGATATTTTCAGTTTTCTAAAATAAAAAAGAATAAAATCAAAAACATTTTCATTAAAATCTGACTAAATCGACATTCTCATTATAACCGAACTTAAAAAAAATATCTTAAGACCCCAACATTTTGGCATTAAATAACTCATAGCGGTTGATATTCAGTTAAACAAAACTCAAACTGAAACCCTTAATGCGATTCTAATGAGTCAGTTAAGTGCCATACGTGAAACACGCTTGGACGATCATAAGATTATCCCGCAGTAGGTTGCCATTGCTTTTTGTGGTAGACTGGTTGCCAGCCAAGGCTATAGAACCCAATCTGTCCTGTTATTTAACCCATAACTGGAAGGGAGAGACGGATTAATATCTTTCCCAAGGGTAATTGCGTGTAAATGAATGCAATGAATTCAACTAGATTTCTCGTTCCGAGCCGATATCCATTGCACCACAAACTGTGCTTAAATGTAAAAAAGTCGGTACCATAGCGAAGAACTTTTCTGAACAATTATAGAAAAACCCAGGGAGGCAACCTTACAACTGCGGGAAAGTGACTGAAGCCTAGTCACCAGATCAGGACCAAAAATATTGCTGATTCTTCTTTGGGTTTTATCAAGGATCTCTAAATATATAGCAGGATCACCGGACTATATTCGGCAGCAATATTCTAACCATGAAAGAAACGTAAACTGATAGATATGTACGATTCTGGAGAGACATTTTTTTTCATGATGTTTGTTTTGAGGAGGCTGAAAAAAGACCACCATAATTGTCACTTCTTATCTTCTATGCTAATACAAACTAGACAGGACGTGCGTGACAGCAGAGCATAATGTCGTCTCAAGGTTGCCCACCGGAAATATTTGCAAGAATTTTATATTTATGAATGTCGACAGTGAGAATGCTCAGTTTCTAAAAACCAGAAAAATCGTTAAGCGCAAACATGTCATTTGTCTATACTTCTGAGATGAGCTAGTATTTACATTGTTTGGACTGCTGTCCTCATCTTTATTTCCATGTTTACGACGTTTCAACTGTTGTACGCTCCAAACTTCGTCCGGTGCGAAATTTTCGAACCGAACGACTACAGCAGTGATGAACAAATAACTTAAAAGTTTGATTAAAAGGGAGATAGATACATGATATCTGGGAATGGTATCCAGCATGGAATGGGGATAGCTACATGATATCTGGGAATGGTATCCAGCATGGAATGGGGATAGCTACATGATATCTGGGAATGGTATCCAGCATGGAATGGGGATAGCTACATGATATCTGGGAATGGTATCCAGCATGGAATGGGGATAGCTACATGATATCTGGGAATGGTATCCAGCATGGAATGGGGATAGCTACATGATATCTGGGAATGGTATCCAGCATGGAATGGGGATAGCTACATGATATCTGGGAATGGTATCCAGCATGGAATGGGGATAGCTACATGATATCTGGGAATGGTATCCAGCATGGAATGGGGATTATATACCCCAGGGATCAAAATAAAGGGTTTGGTTCGAAATTCCTAGCAACTGAAGATCAGAGCGTACAAAGCATAAATCATCGTAAAAGTGGCACTAAAAATGAGAACCTCAATGTAAATAATACAAACATGTAACTACACGAAATTGTCTCTTTCAGAAAATAAATTTGGTTAAGAACTAAAAAATTGGGTTCTTATAGTAAAATTTTTTCCGCTGAAATCAGAAATGAAAGGCTTTCTAATCAATATTTTCTTGGTGAAATTTTTCTCGTGTCTATATTTTTTAAGAACAATTGGTTTCTTAGTATCAATCAGTTTTACAAATGTACCGCATATCATATAAATCACTAGATCTTGCTAACTCAGAAGAAATGTTGCCTGAAGAGATATCTGCAGCCACCGCATGATAGAGTATAAGAGTTCAGAGAATATAAAAGTCTGGCTTTTCTTGGGGCTCTCTTCTTCCCTTCTATTTGTAAATGAGCCCTATTTTGGATTTGAAGACACGTCCGTATCCACCATCTGGTAAGGTAGCAAAAGTCAGGAGATGGAGAGCCCTGGCTTTTCTTTGTGCTTTCTTTGTCTCTTTTGTTTGTCTTCTGCTGTTTTCGAAGGATGTTCTTTTTTCTTGAACTGTTCTTCTCAAATTGGTTCTTTGAACGTGTGAAAAAGGTTTTTGAGCATCAAAGCATTGGCTGCAAACTGTTTAAAGTGGTCCGTGTATCGCCCCTCCAATCTTTAGCTGATACATGCGCTAGAGTAAATCGAGACTTTTTTAGGCAGGATCGTCATGACAGCTTGCATAGCGTTGCCTACTTATTGTTCTAGAACGTCGCCTTGACCGCCTATTAACCGGGTTTGAATCCGCACTTAGTCTGAGTCTTTACAGCTAGCGGTGTCTCTACAAGTAAAAGAATCTTCCGAAGACATGGTAGGTAGGTTCCTCATAAAGCGCAACCGTGCCCACGTTGTTTGAGATGGTCAATGGGCCGCACCTCCATGGTAGACACACTCAGCTGACACCATGCGCTGCAGTAAACCAGGGCTTGATAAGTAATTTCCTGATAAAAGCTTGCGTAGAACTGCTGACTTGTTCTCCTAGAATGTTGTCATGACCGCCTACCCGTCTGGCGTCGGATTGTGCTTAGTCTGGTCTCTTCTCTTACCGCCATGGATAACCTTACTAAGAGACTGAGCTCCCGTTAGCATTGCATTCAGGTTCCTCCTAAAAACGTGCAAGCTTCTTCACATCTGATAGCTTAGCAAATTACTTAAACTGAGTTGAGATCTGTTTTACAAAGTTATTTGCAAAATATAAGATCAGAGAGACATTCAATGTAGTAGGATAATGAATAAGTTGTTATATGGACATGAAAGGAAGATGTAAGAACTAAAGATATGGTTGATAGATAAAGGTTGAAGAAGTACAAATTTTTTGATCGTGGGAACACTCTCTTGGGAATATGTCTCACCTGGTAGAAGTTGGAAAGAAGAAGCTACCGGAAGGAAGCTCCTTTTACTACGAAGGAAACAAGTATGAATCGCTTGTGTATAAAGATTATTTTCGGATATAAATTAGATAGATAGATAGATAGATAGATAGATAGATAGATAGATAGATAGAATTAAATTACATTCTCATAAATAAATAAAATCTAATGAAAACTGAGATAGATATAAATAGACTGATATATATATATATATTACGGAAGTTAACGAACATAAACGAAACTTGATTATAAACAACCGACAATTTGAAATGATATGTATGAACATTATATTTGTATTTAAGTAGATATTCTGTTTTATACTCAAACAGTATTATATATTTTATTTCTACCGGCCTGATTATTCACGATAAAGTTTTATTACGAAAATGTGTCATGTGGCAGGATTGAACCTGCGACCCCTATCCACATAGGGGAAGACACCATGTCATCTGGCACGTCTTAGACCTCTCGACCACGAATGACTATCAGTCTAAACGAAGTCAAATTAAGCATATAACAAAATTTTCGAATTCATCGTGATAACAATCTTTGCTCTTAAATGTATCGTAATATCAACAAATGTAAACATGTTACGGAAATTAACGAAGATTAACGAAACTTGGTTATAAACAACCGACAATTTGGAATGATTTGTTTGAACATTATTTTTTGGTCGATACTCGTATTTAAGCAGATATTCTGTTTTATAATCAAACAGTATTATATATTTATTTCTACCAGCTTGATTATTTACGATAAATTTTAATTTTTTTTGGCAAGTTTTTGAATGCATCATAAAGTCTGATTAAGAACCTGTACCAGTTGAATTATTTGCATTCACTTACGCGCAAATGCCTTTGGGAAAGGTATTAATCCGAATCTTCCCTCTAGTTATGAGTTAAATAACATGACATATTGGGTTTTATAGCCTTGGCTGTCAATCAGTCTACCGTAGAAAGTAATGGCAAATTACTGCGGGATAATTTTCTACCTAGTCAGTCGTGTCTCATTCGCTCAAGCGTGTATCACATATAGAATTTAACTGACTGACTGAAGAAAATTTTACAATTTTGGTATGCTTTGGAACATTTACTAGAAGGGGTTTTTTTACCACCGGAAATTGGGCAATGACACGAAAAGGGTTAGGAACACTTGTTCTAAAGATTTCTCTTTCTCTTTCACCCTCACTAGCGTCTTACGGGATTTATTGCATTGCTCGAGTTGAAGGGATTAATAAAACTTGGAAATAAAAGAGATATGGGGAGAGATAAAGAGGGAAAGAGAGCAAGAGAGAGCAAGAGAGAGAGGAGAGAAAGATAATCGAAAGCGAATGAAAAATTAAAAGGAATGAAATTGCAAATTTATATCCGGTGTTTCATTCCTTAAAAAAAAAAAAATACAAGAACAATAAAATGCCCCAAATAAAAAGTTTAGGACAATTTTGTAAACAAAAATCTTTTTATATGTGACTTGTCCTTTCAGGAAGTAGGCGATCATGGCCTTCCACATCTTCCTATTCAATGTAGCCTTTCTCTTATTCAGTCAGTCATTTAAGTGTCATACGTGATACAAGCTTGAGCGATCATGTCCAGAATTATTTGACTCATAGCTTGAGAGGGAAGAGATGTATTATATCATTAAGTAGTAATTAGTGGGGTATCAGTTAATTACTTCATAACAAGAGAAAACCGATCCCCCACTTTATGTCAGCCCTAATCATGTTTCCAACTATTATATTCAGTCAGTCAGTTAAGTGCCATACCTGATACACGCTTGAGTGATCATGTCTCAAATTATTTGACTCATAGGTAGAGGGGGAAGAGATGTACTATATTATTAAGTAGTAATTAGTGGAGATCAGTTTATTACTTCATATACAATAGAAAACCGATCCCCCACTTTATACCAGCTTTAATCATGTTTCCGACTATTATATTCAGTCAGTCTGTTAAGTGCTATACGCGAGACACGCTTTGGGCGATCATGTCCTGAATTATTTGACTTATAGCTAGAGATGGAAGAGGTGTAATATATCATTAAGTAGTAATTAGTGGGAATTCAGTTTATTACCTCATAACAATAGGAAACCGATCCCCCACTTTATGCCAGCCCTAATCATGTTTCCAACTATTATATTCAGTCAGTCATTTAAGTGCCACACCTGATACACGCTTGAGCGATCATGTCTCGAATTATTTGACTCATAGCTAGCGGTGGAAGAGGTGTATTATATTAATAAGTAGTAATTAGTGGGAATCAGTTTATTACTTCATAACAATAGAAAACCGATCCCCTACTTTATGCCAGGTTAATCATGTTTCCAACTATTATATTCAGTCAGTCAGTTACGTGCCATACGCGATACACGTTTGGGCGATCATGTCTCGAAAGAGACGTGACTGACTGGGCAGAAGATTATGCCGGAGTTGGTTGCTGTTACTTTCTGTGGTAGACTGGTTGCCAGCCAAGGCTATAGAACCCAATCTGTTCTGTTATTTAATCCATAACTGAAGTGAAGAGATGGATTAATACCTTTCCTTTGAGCGTAAGTGAATGCAACGAATTCATCTGCTCTGCTGAAGCATCAAGCAAACATGCATTGCGCTCACCCTGTCTCTCTTTCCCTCTATCCGCCCGGAGAGTATCATATTCTTCAAGCCCTCTTTTCTAATGACATGTCCAAGAAACATCCGCAAAACGAAAAAAAGGTCAAGCTAAAAACTAAAAAGCATAATCCCGCATAGAAGATAATTTCGAACCCCATATATTTATATAGATGATTTCATATGTTTTATATAGATGATTTCATATATATATAAAGAGAGATGATTTCATATGTTTTATATAGATGATTTCATATATATATAGAGAGAGATGATTTCATATGTTTTATATAGATGATTTCATATATATATAAAGAGAGATGATTTCATATGTTTTATATAGATGATTTCATATATATATAAAGAGAGATGATTTCATATGTTTTATATAGATGATTTCATATATATATAAAGAGAGATGATTTCATATGTTTCGTCAGGGTTGCACACGATTTTTATTCAATTTTCTCGTTCACCTGGACTAGTTACCTAATCAGGTTTGTTACTTCACTCATTAACCCATAGCTCAGAGAGCGTAGATGATTTTGTTGTTTGTTTTTTCATTTCCTAATTGTATTTATACAAAAATGAATTTCACGAAATAAGCTAGAATTCGAAATTACGTCTTCCACTTTCTATTTCTATTTCAAATACCTTGGAAGTTTTTTGACAGAGGATGGAAAGTGCGACATGGAGATCCAAAGACTCATTGGCATGGCCAAAGACGCATTTCAGAAGCTAGTCAGAGTACTGAAAGACAGGAAAATCTCATTAAAAACAAAGAAAATAGTGCTGGATTGCTATGTGATATCTGTCCTTCTGTATGGAAGTGCATGCTGGACGATCTCATCAAAGATGAAGGAGAGGCATAAGGCAGCAGAAATGTGGTTTAACAGAACGATAGAGAGACAGGAAAATCCGATTGGAAACAAAGAAAAGAGTGCTGGATTGCTATGTGACATCTGTCTTTTTGTTTTGAAGTGAGTGCTGGACGATCTCATCAAAGATGAAGGAGAGGCTTGAGGTAACAGAAATGTGGTTTTACAGAAGGATGCTGAGGATACCATGGACAGAGCACTTGTGCAACGATGAGGTGTTGGAAAGGATGCAAACGGGAAGAAAACTGATAATAAATATCTGGAAGGGACAAATGAGGTTCCAGGGTCACGTAATGAGGAAGGAAGGTCTGGAGAACTTAATACTCACAAGTCGAATGAATGGAAAGAGAGACGGGGAAAGTAGCGCGAGACGAACTTATTAGGTCTGAGTAAATGGTTGACGGAGCAGAGCTTAGAAAAGATACCAAGAGAAAAAATATTGAGAGTGACAAGAGACAGAGCCGAATGAAAGTCCATGATCACCTACGTCTGGAAAGGACACGGCACATGAAAGAGAAGAACGCTTAGTTTATCCGTATACCATGATGAGTCGTCTTTAAAAATCAGCGTTCTTGTTCGGAAGAGAATTAGAATTTGAACTCTGCTAACAGGATGTGTACCAGATTAAAGATAGCTCTCGCGAAGCAGCCGGAAATTTACACTAGGAGTCTGCTCGGATAAAAAATTAATTAAAAGCTTTTGTTTCTTAATAATGATAGAATTTAATGGTTTTTATTTTGTAATCAAAAACAACACGCTC
Source organism: Ascarosepion bandense (assembly GCA_037127315.1). Lineage (NCBI taxonomy): Eukaryota > Metazoa > Mollusca > Cephalopoda > Sepiida > Sepiidae > Ascarosepion > Ascarosepion bandense. Next base: position 475,035 of record JBBBDQ010001140.1, read on the forward strand.
GTTAATCCATTTGCTTCTTCAATCAGCCAGAATAATGCGTCGAGAAACATCGTGCATTTGCATTTGCATAAAATAAATATTAAATAAAATTTAAAAAATGAATATTTTTAAAGGTATAAAATGGGCCACGGAAAAATGGAGGCTAAAAAGATAGAGGTTAACGTTTGTAAGTCATGATAGACTCACATCCACGCAGGCGAGCCGACACCACGAACTTATAATCATACGAGAGAGGATTTTATTAAACAGAGCAGTTTTATTGAGATATTTCTCAAATTCACACGTTCACATGGAGAAAAAAAATGGAAAAAAAAAAAACGGAAGATTCTAGAAGGCAGTCGGGAGATGTCTACGAAACTGAATGGAATACTAACTTTTTTTCAAATTTATTATAAATAGAATATGAGGAATACATATATATATGTGTTTGTGTGTATATATATGTGTGTTATTATAATATATATATATATATATATATATATATATAAGTTTGTGTGTACATGTATATAGACAGTTAAATAATAAAAAAATTGAGAATCTGTAATAGATAGATAGATAGATAGAGAGAGAGAGAGAGAGAGAGAGAGAGAAGGATTGATAGAAAGAAAGAACCTAAAGATATATAAATAATGTGATGTGAAAAAACACGAAGTGAAAAATATATAGATATATAAGAGAGGTGTGTAAAGAAGGTATTAACAGGTATAGATAGATAGGTTTTAACGTATATATATATATATACAGCGAAACAGATCTGACTAAAAAGGAAGAGGAAGGGAGGCTTCGGAATTTGAATTGACCTCCACAAAGCCCTGATCTCAATCCTATTGGACATCTGTGGGATATTTTGGATAAAAAAATTGATAAGTCTAATGTTACTTCGCAAGACCCACTTTCGGAACAAATACAAGCTGCTTGGCAGGAAATACCATTAGATATATTGAAGAAGCTTGTGATGTCAATGCATGACAGAATGAAGGCGGTGATCAAAGTAAAACGCTATTATACTAAATATTATATTTATTTAGTAACAAATATTTTTCTTGTTAAAGCATTTTTGAGTAAATCAAATAAAATTACTTTAATCAATTTGTTTATTTTCTGTCAATATGCTTAATAAAAGATAAAATAGTTCTTGTCCTAATACTTTTGCACAGTACTGTATATTGACCGTCGATCTTTCTTTGTAAGCTTGTTTTGTTGAAAATGACTGGCTACAAAAACTTTATTAATTTTCTATTTAATTTTTCTAGTATTTGTACATGCTTCCCTTTCGCTGGCAATAAAGAAAGTAAAAATGGTTCTATAGTTATTGACTTTCTAGGCGCTTTCAGCCAATTCACTGTTGTTTCTCAATTTCGTTGCCTTCTATTTCGTTTTAGACAATCAATGTAGTTAGTCTTTGCAAGATATATGTCTCAAGATTAGGATGTCGTATTAGTTTCAGTCTGTAAAATCAAAGTCTATTTTCAAATTTTGATAAGACCAGTATTTCTCAATAAGATGGGGTCGCTATGTAAAGAAATATAAATAAGAAATTAGTCGCATCCTTCAGAAAAAGCTGCCAGAACATCGCAAAGCCGTATCAAGAGGAGAATTAGAAAAATAAGGCGTAACTGACCACATATGGAGAGAGAAAGGGAATCACTGTCCCCTATGGGCTGTTGTTGAAGTAATTGATATAGAAACACCACTGGAAACTACGTAAACTTAAGGAATCAACTCATATGCTAGGCCACAAAAATCTTCTAAGCCTGTTAAGCATAGAAATAAATACAATATGGCAACCAGTAATATGAATTGCTAGAGAAAATATTAAGCTTCGAAGATTGCAATATGAGCTCTGTTAAACAAAAATATTTACTGAGATATTAGATATCTTCTCCTTAGTGCCCTGTTCTTTCAGGACGTAGACGATCATGGCTTTCTTTGTCTCTCTATCACTGGTGGCTCTTAGAAAAATTAAAATCTGTACAAAATTTGCTAGCCACGTGTGGAAATTAAAATCAAAATTGGGAAAAGACCCAAACATAACGTGGAGTATAGTGAAAACAGCCAAGCCTTACAACTGTGGCAAAATATGTAGACTCTGCCAAGATGAAAAGTTAGAGATTATGCTATTCCCAAACAAAACTGAACTGTTGAGTGAAAGAACGGAAATTATGACTAAGTGTAACCATTCTAAAATACCTCTTAGGTTCATACAACCATGGTTTAAAACGCCATAATTCGTTTTAATTTTAAAAATTGTGCGTCCAAAAATTATCTACCATGTGAGCGTTAAAAAAACCGTTATTTGAGCATTCCTAAAAAAGAAAAACGGTAAACAGTAAAATCAGTTATTGCAAATCGCCTGAAGATACCACTCATGGTAGAACCCTAGGTCGCGTAATATTGTGGCCAAAAACTAAGTATTAAACAATATATATATATTGATTAGGATGTTCGTAACAGCTCCGAACGAGAGACAGGGGAGCCGAGTTCAAATTCCATTTGAATTACCTGTATTCACTTACGCGAAAATGCTCTTGGGAAAGGTATTAATCCATCTCTTCCCTCTATTTATGGGTTAAATAATATGACATATTAGGTTCTATAGCCCTGGCTTGCACTCAGTCTACAGCAGAAAGTAATGGCAACCTACACCAGGCACATTTATATAAATCGCCTGAAGACACCATGTGATAGGGAACCTAGGTCACGTAAGAACTCGTTTAAAAATGAAGAATATATAAATATAACCAAACTATTTTCCTAATGGTGTCTTATTTGCTCATTTATACTTAAAGGCGTCATTTGCTTCTATATTACAAATGCTCTCTTCCACTGAAACAGTGTGCAAATATTGTTCACTGCAGATTGTCCACTGCGGGGTAAATCGATTAGTTGTACAATCTATTTTAATCAGGGAAGCCATGAGTCCACTGTGTAAAACATTCATAATATACTGGGACATAGATAATCGCGAAAGCATATGATAATGTTTCAAGCGTTAAATATCAAATATATATATATATATATATATACGATTTGTGCAGCTATGAAACGTTCGATTTATCGAGGAAATGTAAACGGGAAAACCGAGGCCCACAATAAAATGTAATGACACCATTTCCTGATCGAGTCATGAATTTCGACTGAAAGAGGTTTTTTTTTTTTGACAGGCTATGCCATATGAATGTGCGTTGTGGTGCAGTGGATATTGACTCTGAACGACAACTAGGGGAGCCGAGTTCGAATTCCTTGCATTCACTTACGCACAAAAAGCCGTGAGAAAATTATTAATCGGTCTCTTCTTTCAATTATGGGTTTAATAATTAGGCAGATTGGGTTCTGTAGCCTTGGCTGGCAACCAGTCTACCGCAGAAAGCAATGGCCCGGTCAGTCATGTCTAATTCGAGACATGATCGCCAAAAGCGTGTATCACGTATGGCATTTAATGAAGTGTTTAACAATATAAATATATATATATAAAATATATATATATAAAATATATTTCCACCCAAATACGTGTATCCATTAAAAAATAATAATGTTAAACAAATAAAAAATTTTATATATATATATATATATATATATATATATACATTGAGCTCTGTTTATGATTTAATGAGCACTCTTTTATTAACAACTGAATATTATTTTTATATATGCGCGTATACTTCACTATATACCGATATAATGATTAGGGTGTTCGTAACACCTCCGATCGAGAAATCGGGAAGCCGAGTTCAAATTCCATTTGAATTACCTACATTCACTTACGCGCAAATGCTCTTGGGAAAGATATTAACCCATCTCTTTCCTCTATTTATGGGTTAAATAACATGACATATTAGGTTCTATAGCCTTGGCTTGCAATCAGTCTACAGCAGAAAGTAATGGCAACCTACTGCGGGATAATCTTCTGCCGCGTCAGTCATCTCTCTCATGCATACATACATACATTCAAATATATATATATATATATATATATATATATATATATATATATATATATATTACGGAAATCAACGATTTCTAACGAAATTTAGTTATAAGCAACCGACAATTTGAATAATAATAAAATAATATAATAATAATAAAAAATAATGTTCAAACAATTCATTTCATATATATATATATATATATATATATATATATATATATATATATATATATATATATATATATATGAAATGAACTGTTTGAACATAATTTTTATTATTATTATATTATAACAAATAATGTTCAAACAATTCATTTCATATATATATATATATATATATATATATATATATATGAAATGAATTGTTTGAACATTATTTTTTTTATTATTATTATATTATTTTATTATTATTCAAATTGTCGGTTGCTTACAACTAAGTTTCGTTAAAATTCGTTGATTTCCGCAATATATATATATATATATATATATATATATATACGTATATATATATATATATATAGTCTTTCATGTCAACGTCCAAAGAGTCTGAGCTCCAGGACCATGGATTAGTTTGAAAGCTTTCATTACTTTCATTTTCTTTACTGCGGATCCTTGACATTTTGTTCTTGTTCCGCTGGTTTCTTTTTTTTTCTCCCCATTTATCCGACGACTTAGTACGTCGGATTGTAACGGATTTAGGTTCTGTTTGTTAACAGTTTTTCGAAGGTTTAGATTAGTGTAAACTTACAGAGTGTAAACTTACAGAGTCTAATTAGTTATATATATATATATATATATATATATATATATATATATATATATATGTATATAAGACTACTAAAAGTTGTAAGTTTAAAAATGTATTAAAAATGTACTGTTTAAAAATACATTTTTAAACTTACAACTTTTTTGTAGTTTTTCCTATATATATATGTATGTATATATATATATATATATATATATATATATTGTTAAATATAACACACAATGGATGTCTATTATGTTTAATCATAAGCCGTTGTAAACATCGTATTTCGGTTTTAATTTCAGGTGAAAATAAAGACAAAAATTGCAGAAGATTTGGATATTTTTTATTATACTGGTTGAAAGCTTTTTTTTATCTGAAATTAAAGCTAAAATACGTTGTTTAGAACGGCTCATGATTAAACATAATAGACATTTATTGTCTGTTATATTTAACAATATATGTATAGAAAATTATCTGCTGCCTCGATACGAAATAAATTTAGTTTACTATTATCAGACATTCTAAAAACAAAACAACCGGTTTCGTTATATATATATATATATATATATATATATATATATATACAAAAATCTAAAGTGAGCCAAAACCTACCGCGGTTTCACACTACGGATCGTCAGGGCAAAGGCAAAGGCCCTGACGATCCGTAGTGTGAAACCGCGGTAGGTTTTGGCTCACTTTAGATTTTTGTGTGTCTTTGCTCTACTTTTGTATATCTTCTTTTGTACTTTGTATTGAGCACTTTTTCTTGTGTTTGGTTCCGTTTGGGTTTTTTTTTCTTTGCTGCGGAGTATTGAATGTTTTGTTCTTGTTCCGCGGATTTCTTTTTTTCTCCCCATTTATCCGACGCCTTAGTGCACCGGATTATAACGGAATTAGGTTCTGTTTGTTAGTGGTTTTTTTGAAGGTTTATTTTAGTATAAATTTACGGCCTACATACTTACAGAGTCTATTTAGTTATTATATATATATATATATATATATATATATATATTTGCATTTATTCATCTTATCTCTGCAGGGAAGAGCTATTTGAAAAATTGTTCGTCTTCCGAAACTGATTCCTAATTCGAACGTGATAATATCATCGGTGGATCAATTCTTGAGTATAGCGAATGCTAATACGGCTTCAATCGGCCGAGTTCTTTAGTCACATCGTTCTGACACTGTCCACATGGCAACGACGAAAACACTGCAGGTCGACAGTTATTTTGTCGAGCCGAGCCTCCATCTTTTCTTATCGAGATGCACAGCCGTCTGTCACGTGCTATGTTCTCATTCCTTTCAGATTTCCATATATGGGCCGTGTTGCTTCTCCAGCATTTTTGCCTCTGCGGTGCATTCTAACTGTATCTTCGGTTTTCCATTTCTCACGTTTTGCTCGATGTTTTATTTAATCATTTCTCGTTTTCATGAGCCTTCCAACTTGTCTTTTCTTCTTTTTGTTTTCTTTAGTTTTATCGTCGATTAATGTCTTGCTTTTCACTCATTCAGGAAGGGATGGGTTATCTCGCGTGTCATTCAAATATTTCTAAGCCGTAGATGCAGAGGTAAATGTGCCAAGATGGATGTGCAGAACGATTTTAAAGAGCGTCGCGCGCAGACGAACACAATAAGCCAGATGTGGTTGAAGTTCTCGCGGTACTTCAGACGAAGTCTGGGGGAGAATGGAGAATAAAGACCAAGAATAATAATTGTTTTTTTATTGTTATTATTTCTTTTAAATTCGCTGTTCTTAAACCATTTTTCGTGAACTCTATCTATCTATCTATCTATCTATCTATCTATCTATCTATCTATCTATCTATCTTGGTCTATTCATATCTATCTATCTTTCTCTATCTATCTATTTTGGTCTATTCATATTTATCTATCTATTTATTTTGGTCTATTCTATCTATCTATCTATCTATCTATCTATCTATCTATCTATCTCTGACTGTACGTATCTATCTATCTATCTATCTATCTATCTAGCTATCTATCTATCGATCTATCTATCTATCTATCTATCTCTGACTGTACGTATCTATCTATCTATCTATCTATCTATCTATCTATCTATCTCTGACTGTACGTATCTATCTATCTATCTATCTATCTATCTTGGTCTCTTCATATCTATCTATCTATCTATCTATCTATCTATCTATCTATCTATCTTAGTATGTTCAACTCTCTCTCTCTATCTATCTATCTATTTATCTATCTATCTATCTATCTATCTTGGTCTGTTTATATCTATCTATCTATCTATCTATCTATCTATCTATCTCATTCCGTTCATATCTATCTATCTATCTATCTATCTATCTATCTATCTATCTATCTATCTATCTCATTCCGTTCATATCTATCTATCTATCTATCTATCTATCTATCTATCTATCTTATTATCTATCTATCTATCTATCTATCTATCTATCTATCTATCTATCTATCTATCTATCTCTATTCAGTAATGTGTATTTAAAATCAATTCATGTATGCGTCATTCTATAACCTTCAGTTTTCAATTTACTTTCACGAACTAAAATGATTGAATCCATCTAAACGTAATTGGTTACCCAAAATATTCTCACAAACCTCCACGTATTTATTCCACTTTGGCAGAATCTTGTCAATTATTTCTTATTGAAATACTGTTCAACAAATTTAACGTTCTATTCCCAAGGTTCCTGATCGGAGAATCTAAGTTCTATAGATGATTGTCGCAATTCGTTTTTTTCTTTTTTTTTTTTCTCTACATGTGCCATATTTTTTCTAGTCGTAGGCGAACATTGTTCTCCACAATTTTTTTCTTTTTTTCGTTTTTATAATTTATTTTCGTCATCTCTCTTTAACTCTTCTCCCCACATCCAATTAATCTTGATATGTTATGTTTTCTTGACCATTGTCCCTCTTGCCTTTAACGTCCCTTGTGTGTATCAAAATCTCGAAGCCTTCTTTTCTTAAATGTTACACGCTATCTCTTTCTGAACTTCACTTTAAGCGACCTTTTGATTCAATCTTTTGTAAATTTTCGTCGTTACTCATATGTTCAGTCCATCCTCAGCACCGTTCTGTATAACCATATTGTTATGGCTTCACCTGTGAGGAGATTTTTCAGCATTAACTCTTAAGTAGGAGGACCGATATTATGTAACAATTCATCACTTTTTTTCTTTATTTCTCATGAATTTTCCTGTTTCTTAATATTTTGCTTTTGGAAGAAATCCTCCGCTATTCCAATGCCTCTTCAGATAGCAGTGATGTTGCCCCACATTTAAACAGTTATTTTACTATATATATATATATATATATATATATATATATATATATAGTCATCCGCAGACAGATCTGTTTTGCTGTGTCACAGCTCATCAGTACGGTTAGACTCCGATTGCCGCCAACCCAGGATTGAAACCCGGCCGAATTGGCGTCAGTCGGCGATTCTACCTCTGGACTACGAGCGTTCGGTAGAAGAAGGCAGACTTTTTAGCCTATACATTATCATTATACACGCCCAATAGCCAAGAGTGCTCTAATTCATTACGGAATGAGATTTTAAGATTATATTTTAATTTTTTATTTAGTTTTTCTTACTAGGAGTTATTATTTTAACTTTATTTTTTAAAATTACGACTAGTGGTTATATTGTAATTTATATTAAGATGTATGATTTATGATTATGATTTATTTTTCACCGCAAATATACCCTATAATCGGTATATTTTTAATTTGGCGCGTTTTTAAAAATAAATATTAACGTAATAGACGTTGGTTTGATATAGGAAGTTTATTTTAAATTAATCTAAATTCTTTTCTGTATTGTTCTAATTTTTTAATCTTTTTCTTTTTATTTTTCCTTCTTCCTCTTTTTAGGTTTATCTTTCTAACGTTTCATTTTTATTTTTTAACTGAATTTTTAAAAAATTAAAAAGAATTTGTGGGATACTAGTAAGAGTAGTTATTTTTTCAATTTGTATTGAAATTATGTTGCATAATTTAATTTTGTACCGTAAATATATCCCATTATATTTTAAATTAAATTTCAATGTTAAATTTTTGCATGTATGTTAATATCGTATGACAGCTAAATATTCCACGTCAGGTTAATATTAGTTTAAAGCAAAAGCATTTTATATTTTTCTTTTACTTTTTCTTTTTTTTTATAATTATTATATTTATAGGTATTTTTGTCATTTCTTTTGTCTTTTTTGTGATAGAATGAATATTATTATTATAATAATTATTATTAATATTTCTCTTATTTTTATTATTATTATCATATTAACATACATACATAACCATATTTTTTAAATTAGCATTAATTTTTAAAATAATAGTAACAGTATTTATTTAATAAAATTGTATTAAAATTATGATGTACAATATGAAAAATATATTCCAATATATTTGAAATTAAATTTCATAGTTAAATCTTTCCAGGTTTTTCTAAGAGAACCGTTAGGTGGCATGAAACGCTATTACGAGAAATGGTGTCAACATTTATTTCTCGTGATACTGTATTTCCTTTTATTGTACCTCTTTGTCCTTTCTTTTTCTCTTGTTGCTTTCCATTCAGTTTTTTCTGTTTTCCTTTTTTCTTTTTTCTCTTTCTCTTTTTTCTCTTCTTTACATTAATCAATCATCTATCTTTTCTTCATCCTTGCTTTCCTCTTTCTTTAGAGTACTTTTCAAATGGGTGGGAAATTTTCTTAAGTAACCGTTACAGATGTCTATTCTAATATGAACATGTAAGCGTCTATGTAAAATTAAATGAAAGAAAAGAAATTTGGAGGGAGGGAATATTTTGAGTACCAACATTTGGGTCTGACGAGTCGTGACAATAACATCAGAACGCGGTGAAATATGTATCACCCATTGTAATAATCTAAAATCTTTTATAAATCACACACACACACACACCCACACACACACACACGCGCACACACACACGCACACATATATCTATATATATATATATATATATTTCTCTGGATAATATCCATTGATCTATATATTTTCTGTATTTGATAGTATATATTAATTAGATAAAATGTTTTTATCACACATTCCGTTTTACGTATTTGTCATTATATATTATTTCTAATATAGACTAAACTATCGCCAGGTTCACACTCCAACCACGTCTATTGAAGAGGTGAAGAGGCTCATCCCTTGTTCCCTGTTTAGGATGTGGTTTCCGGCTTTCTCTTTTCCAATCTTTTTACTCTTACGTAGCCCCCTGCGCATCAGTGGCGTTACCGCCTTGCTCGGGGTGATATGATTATATATATATATATATATATATATATATATATATATTATTATTATTATTATTATTATTATTATTGTATAGTATTTCCAATATATATATATATATATATATATATATATATATATATATTTGAACATTATTTTTGCTCGATATTCGTATTTAAGTAGATATTCTGTTTATAATTAAACAGTATTGTACATTTATTTCTACAGGCCTGATTGTTTACAATAAATGTTTGTTACGAAAATGTGTGTCATTCGGCAGGATTCAAAACTGCGACCCATACCCACATAGGGGAAGTCACCACATGATCTGGCCCATCTTAGACCTTTCGAGCACGAATGACAATCAGTCTAAACGAAGTCAAATTAAGCCTATAACACAATTTTCGATTCCTTGTAATAACCATATCTGCTCTGAAATATATCGTAATGTCAACAAATGCAAACATGTTACGGAAATTAGCGAAGATTAACGAAATAGGTTATAAACAATCGACAATTTGAAACGATAGAGATAAAAATATAAGTATACTGTTTGATTAAAAACTGAATATCTACACAAATACAAGTATCGATTAAAAATGATGTCCAAACAAATAATTTCAATATGTCGGTTGTTAAACAATTTCGTGAATATTCTGGACATTCCTTAACACACACACACACACACACACACACACACACACACACACACACACACATATACATATATATGAAAATGTGCGTCATTCGAACCTGCAACACCTATCAACATAGGGAAAGCCACCAATTGATCTGCTTACATTTTACATTTGTTGACATTCCGATACATGTGAGAGTAGAGATGTTTATTTGCGTAGAATCGAAAATTGCGTTATATTGGCTTGATTTGTTTTGAATTCGATTGTTGATCATTCGTGGTCGAGAGGTCTGAGACGCACCAGATCAGTTGGTGCCTTTTCCTATGTTGATAATGGTCGCAGGTTCGAATACTGCCGATTTACGAACATGTGAGAGTAGAGATGTTTATTTGCGTAGAATCGAAAATTGCGTTATATTGGCTTGATTTGTTTTGAATTCGATTGTTGATCATTCGTGGTCGAGAGGTCTGAGACGCACCAGATCAGTTGGTGCCTTTTCCTATGTTGATAATGGTCGCAGGTTCGAATACTGCCGATTAACGAACATGTGAGAGTAGAGATGTTTATTTGCGTAGAATCGAAAATTGCGTTATATTGGCTTGATTTGTTTTGAATTCGATTGTTGATCATTCGTGGTCGAGAGGTCTGAGACGCACCAGATCAGTTGGTGCCTTTTCCTATGTTGATAATGGTCGCAGGTTCGAATACTGCCGATTGACGAACATGTGAGAGTAGAGATGTTTATTTGCGTAGAATCGAAAATTGCGTTATATTGGCTTGATTTGTTTTGAATTAGATTGTTGGTCATTCGTGGTCGAGAGGTCTGAGACGCACCAGATCAGTTGGTGCCTTTTCCTATGTTGATAATGGTCGCAGGTTCGAATACTGCCGATTTACGAACATGTGAGAGTAGAGATGTTTATTTGCGTAGAATCGAAAATTGCGTTATATTGGCTTGATTTGTTTTGAATTAGTTTGTTGGTCATTCGTGGTCGAGAGGTCTGAAACGCACCAGATCAGTTGGTGCCTTTTCCTATGTTGATAATGGTCGCAGGTTCGAATACTGCCGAATGACGAACACATTGTACGAAATATATCGTAAATAATCAGAACGATAGAAATATATAAATATATTGTTTGTTTAAAAAAAAGAATATTTAAAAATACAAACAATTTATTTTTGCGTAAAATAAAATAAGCAACAATAAATATTTTCGGTAGTTGTAAGAATATAATTGCATTCAAAATATATTTAGTTTAAACTATATAAATTATATTCGAAATATTTAGATTTCCGGATGAAACAACGCATACCACCAATTTTTTTAGATTTCCGGATGGAATAATGCATACCCTAAAATTTTTAGATTTCCAGATGAAATAACACATACACCGAAATATTTAGATTTCCGGATGAAATTAAAAATACCCGGAAATATTTAGATTTCCGGATGAAACAACGCATACCACCAATTTTTTTAGATTTCCGGATGGAATAACGCATACCCTAAAATTTTTAGATTTCCAGATGAAATAACATATACACCGAAATATTTAGATTTCCGGATGAAATTAAAAATACCCGGAAATATTTAGATTTCCGGATGACATAACGCATAACCCCAAGTTTTTTAATTTCCAAATGAAATATCGCATACCCCGAAATATTTAGATTTCCGGATGAAATAAACATTCTCCGAAATATATAGATTTCCGGATGAAATAACGCGTACCCACAAACTTTTAGTTTTCCAGATGAAATAACGCATACCCTGAAATATTTAGATTTCCGGATGAAATAACGCATACCCCCAATTTTTTTAATTTGCAGATAAACAACGCATACCTCGACATATTTAGATTTCTGGATGAAATAACACATACCCGAAATATTTAGATTTCCTGATGAACTAAAGTATACCCCGAAATTTTTAGATTTCAAGAGGAAATAAATCATACTCCGAAATATTTAGATTTCTGGATGAAATAACACATATCCCGAAATATTTAGATTCTCGGATGAAATAACGTATACCCACAATTTTTAGATTTCCTGATGAAATAACGCATACTTCGAAATTTTTAGATTTTTGGATGAAATAACACATACCCTGAAATATTTAAATTTCCAGAGGAAATAGCACATACCCGAAAATATTATTTTAAATGTTATTTTATTATAGGTCAGTCAGTTAATTGCCATACATGAAATACACTTCAGTTGGCAGTAGGTTGCCATTTTTTTCTGCAGTACACTGGTAGCCAGCAAAAGCTATAGACCCCAATCTATCTTGTTATTTAACCCATAACTGGAGGGAAGAGACGGATTAGTAACTTTCCCAAGGGTATTTGCGCGGAAGTGAATGTAAGGAATTCCACTGGAATTCGAACTTTTAGGTACCTCCAAAAACAAAAAAAAAAATAGAAAATCAAATACATAAATAAATAAAAAATGGCGACACCTAAGATTTAGCATGAATTTTTTAAAATGAAAATCTTTCTTGAAACTTTATTTCTACATCTTATTTGTGGAAATTTTGGCTATCAGGGAAGCACGCAAACGTAAGAAATGGGAAACACGGGAAAAAAGAAACTATTACAGTAGAATACTTAAAATTTCAATGTGTGGGACTATAAATTATAATATAGATAGACACCTATAAATAATTATAATAAATTATCATAGAGTTAGGAAAGAAAATAAATTACGGGAGATGACGAAGAAAGATAATGGGATTCAAGGAAATAGACAATTGCAATTGATGTTGCATTTAAACTTTTAGGGATTGTAGCTATCAGGGAAGCAAGTAGACGGATGGGAGTTCCACAGCCGGGAAACTGTTCGAGTAGATACTAAGAATTTTAAAGCTAGGACTATGAATTATAATATAAATAGACAACTATGCTTAATTTTAAAACATTCATACAGATAAAAAAACAAGGTACAGAGGATGTCAAAGGAAGGATATGTTGATTTACGCTAATCCCCCACAGGAGCGAATTGTGACCCAAGGTAGGATTTTCATGTGAAAGAACATTTGCACGGACGCTCAAGCAACTGGTCGAAGATTACTCAGCCCCTGATACTCGGTAATTGGGTATAAAGCCTGTCTTAACATGTATGGACTGGTCACTGAAATTCTAAGCTCGTCTTAATTGGCCTCATACACCAGACTCTCAAATGTGCCAAGGATTCGAAAAGGATAAGAGGTAGATGGGAATCAAGTATATAGAAGATACAAGTTGACGCTGCATTAAAACTTTTGGATATTGTAGCTATCAGGAAATTGAGTAAAACGGAAGGGAATTCCACAGGCGGAAAGTACGAGAAAAGAAACTGTTTGAGTAGAAGAGGAGGTTACGTTTAACTATTTCTACGGTGAAAGGGTGGAATCTGGATGTCAATTTAGCAGCACGGTTAAATAGATGGGGTCGGGGCGCCAAAGAAAGGAGCTTGTTATTTCAGTAACTATGAAAATACTTGTAGAAAAGACAGATGGAAACCACACGCTGCCAAGTGAGGATAAATTATATTGCAGATCCTCCTTTGGATTTTGTCGTATTCTCACAATGCATCTGCAGTCAATTTCGAAGGGATAAAGGTGCACATTGCCTCTTAATACGCCGAAGACATAAGTGAAAAAAAAACCGTTGAAAATAAGTGAAGTATCAGTCAGTTAAGTGGCATACGTGATACACGCTTTGGGCGATCATGTCTCGAAAGAGACATGACTGACTGGGCAGAAGATTATCACGCAGTAGGTTGCCATTGCTTTCTGCGTTAGACTGGTTGCCAACCAAGGCTATAGAACCCAATCTGTCCTGTTATTTAACCCATAACTGGAAGGAAGAGACGGATTAATACCTTTCCCAAGGGTATTTGCGCGTAAGTGAATACAATGGATTCAACTGGATTTCGAACTCGGCTCCCCGGCTTCTCGTTCCGAGCCGATATCCACTGTACCACAACGCACATCCAAGCGAAATATCAGCTAACAAAAAATGATAACTTTTAAATATGATTATTTATTTATTTTTAAAATGCTGAGTAAAAAATTCAGTTCATGTCGTTGAGTCGGCGGCTTTGAATTCGCGGCGATGAGTCGTCCTGCACCCGCTAATTTAATTACCGTTTCCGTCGGCTCTTATTACTAAGTCCCAACGCATTTGCTTATACACTAAACAACACCAACGCTGGTTTATATAGGTGGAAGGTAATTACGTTCTTATTTTAAAAACATTTTTGTCTTGTTTATTGTTACCTAAGTAATGTCGCCTGCATTGTTTATTTTCGAATGAGGTTCGGTGGCATTTCTATACATATTTAGTTCGGTGAAACATTCGCAGTGAATTAAATCTAAAATTGAAAGCTTTCTTTCTCTGGCCAATAAAAGGAGACATCTTTCAAACCATATGAATTATAAAAGTTCAGGTTTGGTCTTTTAATATATAATGGATGTTCATTTTGTGTCTAACTCCAGAAACGCTTTATTCAACGTGATGCAACCGTCATGAGCTGTAATATTGAGTCAAACGAGTTCATATTAATTAAACTGTCTGTGTGCAAGAATTCCACGTAATTTTGAACGGCATGAACCTCGCTTTTCTTGCCCGACGTATGCTTAATATAGAAGAGAATGCTACGTTTCCTGGTACAATTTAACAACCTGCCTAAGAAAACTATTCATTTTGTTTGTTTTTTGTAATTCACACACACACACACACGTGCGTGCGCGCGCATGCCACAAGCACATACCACACACACACACGCACACACACCACACACACACACACACACACGCATAAACACACACACGCGCATACCACAAGCACATACCACACACACACACGCACACACACCAGACACACACAAACACACACACACACCACACAAACACACACACCACTCACACAAACCAGACAGACACACACACGCGCGCACACACCACACAAACACACACAAACCAGACAGACACACACACGCGCGCGCGCACACACACACATACACACACACACACACACACACACACACACACACACACACACACACACACACACACACACACACAGAGCTCCGATGAACTTAGCTCTCTGGTGATCCCTGTGTATGAATTTACTCAAGTAACAAGATTAGCAATTAGGTCCCACCCTTTTACTGTGAAACCAATAAAATTTAAATACAAATTTCTTCAGACTTTTTTGTCGCACTTCCCTCCTGTAGAATTCCCTTCCATTTACTTGCTTTCCCGACAGCTATTGACCTTACATTTAAATCTCCAAGAATTTAAATGTAAGGTCAATAGTCATCTCCTGTCTTACTAACCTGCATCTTCACTCTCATGCTCCTTTCTCCGTTCACTCTCATCAGTATTCTAATCCTTCACTTACTCCCTGCGCACCAGTGGCAGTGAATTGTTATGCTTAAGGCGATATGATTTTATAAAAAAATCTATGAACATGGAAAATGAAAGACAGCAAGATATGTTGTTTTTAAGAATAATAAACTTATCAAATCTAAACTAGCGATGACTTATATAATACAACTGTATGCTGGTCTAATTTAACCATAACTCACTTAAATATATAATTAGTAATTATATATGATATTTATATAATAAATTAATAATAATTATATATGTATAATAATTAAATATATATATATATATATATATATATATATATATATATATATATATATATATTGCGCGGGCATAATGAAAATATACACACTAAAAATCCGCCTTCTTCTACCAAACGCTCATAGCCCAGAGATAGAATCGCCGACTGACACCAATTCGGTCGGGTTTCTATTCTGGGTTAAAATCTATCGGAGTCTAACCGTACTGATGAGCTGTGATACAGCGAAACAGATCTGTCTGCGGATGACTATATATATATATATATTTTTTTTTTTTAATCATCTCACCCCAAGCAAGGCATTCCACTGCCACTATTGCGCATGGGGCTACATAGGGGAAGGTAAAGAGAAGGAGTGGTTATACATAGGGAATGTCAGGAGGAAGGTGACAGATGAGTAAGGATACCGAGGATGAGGGTTGGGTAGATGGGAAGAGTGTTTGATAGAATGGGAGCAGGTTAGTGTGTTAGGAGGTGTCTATTGACCTTACATTTAAACTCCTGGAGATTGTAGCCGTCGGGGAAGCAATGGTGTGGAAGGGAATTCCAGTCGGGAAGTGCGAGGAAAGAAACTGTTGGAGTAGAAGTTGCGGTTGCATTTTATCGGTTTCACTGTATATATATATATATATATATATATATATATATATATATATATATTACCAAGTGGATTTGTCTATATTGAGCACTGTCCATAATAAAATAAATGCAAGGACACTCAAATAATAAACCCTTGAGTCCTCTTCACCCGGAATTTTATATCTATAAGTAAAATATACCTAGTGAGCCAAACGGACCTACCTAGGTTTCACCTAAACGGATCGTCAGGGAAAGCTGGCTAACGAGAAAAGAAACAAACGAAAGGTATGAAAGAAATTCTATTAACCCACGTGACCAAAAAAGATGACATTGTCTGCTTTTTTTGTCACGTGGGTTAATTGAATTTCCTTCATACATGTCGTTTATTTCTTTCCACGTTAGCCAGCTTTCCCTGACGATCCGTTTAGGTGAAACCTAGG
Source organism: Ascarosepion bandense (assembly GCA_037127315.1). Lineage (NCBI taxonomy): Eukaryota > Metazoa > Mollusca > Cephalopoda > Sepiida > Sepiidae > Ascarosepion > Ascarosepion bandense. Next base: position 492,270 of record JBBBDQ010001140.1, read on the forward strand.
TAGGTCCGTCTGGCTCACTAGGTATATTTTACTTTCCGCTCTACCTTAGTACTGAGCGCTTTTTTGTTAGTTGATAACTCGTGTCGGGGTTTTTACTTTGGTCTACGTACTGACTCGGTCTGAACCCTTTTGACTGATGTTCATGTACTCAGCTATTTCTGTTTTAAAACCGTTTTCCCCTTCTTCCTAGATTCATGGAAGATTTTCCGACACGAGTATAAGTTATAATCTTATTTATATTTATAAATATAATATATATATTCCTCCAAAGAATCTCACAAAGTTTGCAAATCCAAAAAATGAACACTTCCAGTAAAAATGACACAAAATCCATGATCATACCTTCCAACAATCTATTAACTAAAGTATGTTTCGCATTGCATTCCCGTCTCACTTTTCCTCTATCCGTCCTGTGAGTATTAGATTTTCCAAACCATTCCTCCTCATCTCGTGTCCCAAATACCTCAGCTGTCTCATCCTGATACTAAAGTAGCCCGCATTCAATAAGATATGAGGTTATCGTCAAGAGCATATAATTAATGTGCGCGCGTATTATAATAGTATTAAAAATTAAGAAGCAAATTAATTGAAAAAATAGATACAGTGGAACCTGCCATATGCGACCCTCTTCGTCATCGACCACCTTTTCTTAACGAGCGTTTTTTATGCACTAACGTTTTACTAATGTTAATTGACTCTTAGTAAGCGACCACCTCCAGAACGCGACCAGCGAGTAACATAAACGTGTGAAAATCACTGATCAAGCGACCGCTTAAAAAATCCATTTTGGTCGTACACTGCGAACTTCTAAATGAGAACAAACTAAATGAGTAATCTATTTCATTTTGATTTGATTAAGTTAGGAACACTTTCTCATTGTTTTGTTATTTTAGTGTTGTATCAAATTGTTATTTATTGTTAAAATGTATATTGCCTGAGTTCACCTCACGGTCAAACATCGGCTGTTTTGTACATGTATTGCATTTGACATGTTCAAGGGATTTCTCACAGTCTCTGTACTGACTTGGATAAATTCAGGGATTGGGAAAATCACAATTTTGTCCTTTTTCTCAAATGTCTCTCTCTTTCGTTCCTTTATTTGTTGTGTATCTATCTACTCTATTTCTATCTGTGTATATCTATCTCTATCTCTCTGTTCCTCTAACCCCATCTCCGACCCCTGTCAGTTTTTTTTGTATGTTTTTTTTTCCAGGTATTATCGCAGATTCTCTTTTGCTATCACTCACTTCTAAGAAAAAACTGAACCGTATACTTTTTTAAGTACACTTAAATATTTTTGTGAATAAATGTTTAGAGTCTCTTGTTGACCGTTGTAAATATGTTTTTTTAAAATTTTTAAATGAATTATGCTGAATGAATTTCTTTAAAGTTAGGCCATTTTCTTATGTTCTCATTTATTTATTACCAGATTAAATTGTAAACTTTTAATATGTAAATTCTGATAAGTGAAATAGACGTTCCTGGCGTAAATAGGTCATGGCTATGGGACTTTACCGATCGACCACCTGCCGTATGCGACCAGTTTTTGAAGGTAGTAGTGTTCCAGTAAATAGCACTCATATTGAAGCAACGGATTAATGCATTTTCCAAGGGTATTTGTGCAAAAGTGAATGCACGAACTTCAACTAGAATTTGAACTTTGAATTTGATTTTATCATTCCAAACCGATATCCACTGAACCACAATGCACATCCAGCAAAATTTAAATAGCGCTCATTTTGTACAGCCTTGTTCCCGTATTAGTAACACATGACGTCACGTTAGACCATATACATGTACAGCGTCCCAAAGAATACCAAGACAAAAAAATTAAAACTACCAAACGTACACAACATCGGTTCTTGATAATGTCTGCGGAAACCGAAAGTCAGTCAGTTAAGTGCCAGACGTGATACACGCTTTAGGCGATCATGTCTCGAAAGAGACATGACTGACTGGGCAGAGGATTTCACCGCAGTAGGTTGCCATTATTTCTGTGGTAGACAAGTTTTCTATAGAACCCAATAACTGGCTGGAGAATTGACCATTTCCAAGGACATTTGCGCGTAAGTGAATGCGACAAATTCAACTGGAATTCGAAGTCAGGTTTCCAATTTTTCGTTCCGAGCCGATATACATTGCCCCACAAAGCACATCCAGCCAATAATTTAGTAGCGCTCATTTTGTACTGCCTTGTTCCCAGTAGCAATAACATATGACGTCACGTCAGACTCTTTCAAACGTCCAGCGTCCCAGTAAATACCAAGATGCAGTCCAAGGAGTTAAAATTGCCACACAGACATCACATTGGTTCTTGATAATGACCGCGAAATCGGAAAGTAATTTAACAAAATAACAAAATATGAACTTTGAGCAGTTCGATCATAATAAAGTTGGAAAAGTATTGTGGAGATTTCTGCTGCAAGATTAATTTGGATTAATTTCTCTGTTGGATTTCACATGGCATAAGGCCACTTCTTAAAAGAAACATCCTACCCAAATCCTTACAAACCACCATTATTTTTATAAGCGTTGAAAATCGTTCATTAAACAAGCAAATAGAACGTGGGATGAAATTGACAAAACATAAGTTTGCAACGATACAGCGTATGTAACAAATATTAACAAGAATATATAAATTAATTTGTTGAATATGATGTGAAATTGTTTATCTGAAATTGTCTCCAATAGACTGTTTGAAAATTTCTGTTAGAGCTTTTTACGTAAGTTGAAAAGTTCATTGTTGTTGAAAGATTTATCAGTTTCATAAGAAATTTGTGTAAGAAAAATTCTTGCTAAAAATAATTGTTCAAATCTGAGTGTTCATGAATAACATTCATTTTGTTAGTGGTACAAAAGAATATATACGTATTTGTATGAGAGAGTCAGTTGGACTTTAGGCTCGTATAGTTTGACATGATGTGTGCGTAAGAAATGTAAGGGCAAATTGTATATATAGGTGTTCAAACACCCTCACAATTTGGCGGTAAACATGTAGTTCACTTACTTTGATTCTGATTGGCTAGCTCAATCCAATCAGCAAGCAGCTTACATTTATTCAAATATAAAATGGTTACAAACTGAATTTAATATATACAATTGCGTGATTGCGTAAGTAAGTGTGTGTATGATTCCACAAGGGTGTGTGTGTCACAGTATAATATGAAATTAAACAGACAGACATTGTCGGTTTTTTCAATCAAAATTTCTTACACACACACACACACACACACACACACACACTGATGTAATGGATATGCGTTCAATATGCGTACACCTTAGTTCCCTCTCGCTAGAATGTGTCAGCCATAAATATCGACTAAGACGAGTACGTCCAGAGATCTTTCACTAAAGATCTACATGTCTTCTACTAGAGATCTACGACTATCGATCTACGGCTCTTGACTACGCTTACGTCTCAGGATACTCCATACGACGAGTATCGTACGTTACGTTTACTTACTAGATTGTTCTACCTGGTTACATTTGCCTTAACCACTTAACAACCTCAAATGATATATATATATATATATATATATATATATATATATATATATATATATATATATATATATATATATATAAATTTGCGCTAAAAGTCTGACTTCTTCTACCGAGCGCCCATAGCCGACTGACGTCAGTTCGGTCGGGTTTCAAATCTGGGTAAAAGCAATCGGATTTCTAACCGTACTGATGAGCTGTGATACAGAAAACAGATCTGTCTCCGATTGACTATATATATATATATATATATATATTTGAAAAGAGAAAATTATAAGACCACAATAAAGATTATATAAAACTTAACTAAATCATCTTGTCTGTCATTTTAACGAAACCTATATATATATATTTTTTCTAAACCTATACTGTTAAATGTAGACAATGTCTTCTATGTTTAATCGTGTTTTGGCTTTAATTTCAGTTGAAAATAAAGACAAAAATTCTCCAAAATTTGGATAATTTTTTATTAAGTTGGTTCTAAGCTTTCGGATCACATGAGCCATCTTCAGAGACGTTAGAAGCTTAGAACCAACTTAATAAAAACGTATCCAAATGTTGGAGAATTTTTGTCTTTATTTTCAACTGAAATTAAAGCCAAAAAACGACGTTTAGAGCGGCTCACGATTAAACATAACTGACATTCATTGTCTTTTATATTTAACAGTATATGTTTAATATATTAACTGCTGCCTCGATACACTAAATGTATATATATATATATATATATATATATATATATATGTGTGTGTGTGTGTGTGTGTGTGTGTGTGTGTGTGCGCGCGCGCGTGCAGAAATAAAGTTAGATGAGAGCGATGAACGAATATTTGCTATGTCATGTATATATTCACAATGTATACCTTTCTTATTTTTCGTTTATAAAGGAACATTCTTTGTCAATTAGTATGTAATGAGAACATAATTAAAATAGTCTAATTTTTTTAAAAAAGTTACATTCACACTCGTATTTTTAAACATAAAATAACACGTTCTACTAAGCAATTAGCAGAAAGTTTTTATTTTCTAATTACACAGAAATTTTCTTGTTTTCTCAACTAAAACATTATTTCAGATGAAATTAATTTTAGAGCAAAATTATTATGTCCTAGACGCGTAACCTCATTTTCAAGGTGCGACACAAAACTTTAAACATGAAATTGACTCTAGGATCTTCGGTACATTTACACACAGTTTCAGCCATCATATCTTCGTTAATCACAAACTGATATTAACAAGATATGGGAAAATAATTGCAACAAAAATTAATTTGGAAGAACAAAATGAAAAACAAAGTCTAGTATCTGCTCGCAATTTCTGAAGTATATTTTAGTTGAAACAACGATTTTAAATGTACATTTTAAAAGCAAGAGAGCAGGATGTAATATACAACGAATTGCTTACAATCGTCATATCCTGTTGGCACTCCTGCATTTTTTTTAATCATGTCGCCCCAGGCAAGGCAGTTTTACTGCCACTGGCGCGCAGGGGTTACATAGAAGGAAAGTGATTAAAAAGCGGCCAGAGTATAGGGGGTGTCAGGAAGTGGGTAGTAGAAGGATGAGAATACTGGTGTGATGAGAGTAGAGTGGACGGAGAAAAGTGCATGAGAGAAAGGATGCCAGTCAGTGAGATAGGAGATAACTATTGACCTTACATTTAAATTCTTAGAGATAGGAGATGACTATTGACCTTACATTTAAATTCTTAGAGATCGTAACTGTCGGAGAAGCAAGTAAAAGGAAGGAAATTCCACAGGCGGGAAGTGCAAGAAAAAAAGATGATGGCGTAGAATTTGCGTTTAAATTTTATTAGTTTCACAGTAAAAGGGAGAGTCCTCTAATCTTGTGGCACGAGTAAATTCATACACAGGGGTCACCAGAGAGCTAAGTTCATCGGAGCTCTCTCTCTCTCTCTCACTGTCTGTATGTGTGTGTGTGGTGTGTGTGTATGTGTGTGTGTGGTTTGTGTGCGTGTGTGTATGTCTGGCGTGTGTGGTGTGTGTCTGGTGTGTGTTTGTGTGGTGTGTGTATGTGATGTGTAGGAGATGACTATTGACCTTACATTTAAATTCTTTAGATTGTAGCTGTCGGGGAAGCAAGTAAACGGAAGTTCATCGGAGCATTTTTAAAAAGAAAATAAAAAAGGAAGTAAAACTCAGCCTTCCAGATCCAGCAATTGTTGTAAACAATATAACTATATTTTTTTATTCATTAGGTTAGTCAAAATCGTCTATTTTTCTTTCTTTTTTTTTTAATATTTTACAAGTTTTTTGTTTCACGGTGGATATGAAATAATTAGAGCATTAGAGAAAAACAGTTCCCATGTATTTCTTTTCTTCATACAAATATTGATAGCCATTAAATAGAATCTGATGATTATTTCAGATTTTATTTTGTTGTAATGGTGAGAATAGAAATTTATGAAATCATTTTTTTAGTTAATTTGCGATGGCCACTTAGTTTTAGGCTATTGTCATTATGGTGTAACATTATATTTAGGCAATGTAAAGATTTGTTTCTGTTTCATTGTATGTTCAACTTTGTTTAATTTACTAGTTTTTCTATAGTGTCAGATAAAGTAGATTTTGTACGTATACATTAATAATATTGTCAGAAAGATATTGAGCGTAAAATATTTTTGAAAGACCGGGTTTAATAAAATGCATGTTAAAAGTCTACTTTATGGTAAAATCCATTAAGAATATATATATATATATATATAGTAAAAAGAACCTTCAGATATTAGAGGCCATGTACATTAAATCCAAACAACCCACACTTAATAAAATCACTTTTAAATCTGGCCATAAAATATTACATTGCATTTCAATACATGCTTCTGTTGTCATTTCGCGCTATCACGCGGTGGGACGTCATAGAACCGCATTGCAAATTTGTGAACTGCGTTTGTTATTTTTGGTAAATATTGCCGTTGCCTAGCGAAGTTTTATGTCAACACAAAATAAAATCGTCGGTGATGGTGGATGTTATTGTGTTACTGCCTTGGTGACCTCTCTGAAGATGGCTCATGTAAGACGAAAGCTTAGAACCAAATTAATAAAAAATTATCCAAATGTTAGAGAATTTTTGTCTTTATTTTCAACTGAAATTAAAGCCAAAATACGACGTTTAGAACGGCTCATGATTAAACATAATAGACATTTATTGTCTCTTATATTTAACAGTATATGTTTAGAATATATATATATATATTTTTAATTCAGATACTTCAATCCAAGGGAAAAAAGCAGGAAGGTAAATTCCAAAAAACCCGATCCTAATTAATATTAAAAATTTATTTTAATATTAAAAAATGATACAGGAAGAGAGCTCCATGTAATAAAATATTACAGAGCAAATATATATATTAAAAAAGGATTAATTCAAAGATGTTGAATAGCCATTTCGATATGAAGATCCCCACGGGGGACGACACATCACCTCAGCAACAGAAAAAACCTTTCAGAAACTGGAGAAAAATTAGTCTACTTTTCCTTTTTAAATAGATTGCAAAGAAATTAAAAAAAAAAATAAAATAAAATAAAATAAAATAAAATAAAATAAAAATAAAAATAAAGGGAAAGAAAAAGAAAAAGAAAACGAAAAAGAAAAAGAAAAAGGTAGAATAAAATCAAATAAATAAGAAAAGAAAAAAATGACATCGTCTGGGTTCGCAAAAAAAATGGGAGAATGTAACTAAAAATTAACAGACAGACACGTTAAATCGACGTCCGTTTAGGCAACACGGAAAAAAGGTGGTAAGAGAGATAAAAGAAGGAAGGGAGGGTAAAAGAAAGAAACTAAAGAAAAAAAATTTTTTTAAATATTACAGACGCTGGACAAATTCAAAAACCTAATTTCCCCAAAACGTTGAAGTATTAGAAAAAAGGCCTTTACTTAAAAAGGCATAATTATTAATAAAAGGGAATAAAAAGATATAGGATTTAAAATAAAATTATTTTTAAAAAAATTAGGTCATTTGAAATTAGACTAAATAAAGACAACCCTAGGTAAAAAAAAAAAAAAAAAAAAATTACAATTATTATATACATACCTATAGAAGTACACACATACATACATATATATACACACCCACAATTCTACGAATAAGAATACATATATACACAAACACACACACACACATACATATATATGTGTGTGTACACACCTATATACAAAAAATTCATATACGCATAATATACATGTGTACACACACATGCACACACACACACACACACACACACACACACACACACACACACACATACATATACATATATATATATATATACACATACATACACATATTCCATATGCACTCACACACATACATATTAATGAATATTATGAAAAGGAGCATTTAAATAGCTAAAAAATTTTTTTCAAAATTACATATAGCCCACATACATAAATACATATATACATATACATACATATATATAAAAAAGTACATCCACACACAAACATACACATATACATAAAAAAAAAAAAAATAAAATAAAATTTAAAATTAAAATTAAAAATTTTTTTAAATATTAAAAAAATTATAGAAAAATTTAGAATTTAAAAATTAAAATTTGAAATTAGAAGTTAAAATCCGCCCTATGGCGGCACTTGTTTATAAATTCCCTCCTAAAGTTCAAAAGTAAGTCCTGATGAGGATACTTCAAAATCAGAATCTTCTCCAATAAACACAGACGACACCTATCACGAAAACCCTTAGGGGTACAAGCTGAGCCTATTAATTTCCAGCTGATTATAGGGTCCTGCCCTTCCTCCTTCATTTCCCAGAACCTACGTGATAGTGCCGTCTGGAATCTCTGTTTAGGGTTCGAAAACGAGTACCTGTGATTATAAAGCCTCTGTTTGAAAGAGCCCGCGGACATGCCAATATAGGTCCGGTAATAGTCCTTGTTATTAGATGGAGAAATGCGGGCTTCATAAATTACATGGGTGGATTTACATTTGCCTTGCACCGGGCAGGCATCCACCGAATAACAATTGCATTTGTCGACAATTCCGGATTTAGCTTCCGTATTATTTAGTTTCATTAAAATTTGTTTATTGTGGGAATTAATTATATTATCTATATTTGAGGTGCAAGAATAACTAATTTTTAGGGTGAATCTATTAAAAATTTTATTTAAGGGATTGTTATTATTATTAAAATGTTTATCGATTAATTTGAGAAAATACCTACCAATATTTATGTTAGTTAGCTTACAATAAGGAGGGTTAAACCAAATTATCTTCCTTTTTCTACATTTTCGGGTGTTTTTAGTTTTTGATGATTCTGGGTTTATAGCAGGCTTATCATACTTTAACTTATTAACAAAACCGCTTTTCTGAAGGGCCTTATCGTAAATTTCTTTGCTTGCGTTGAAAATTTTTATATTGGAAGATAATTGGTTAACCCTATTATTTACTATCTTGGGTATTTGTCTTATAATATTCTTGGGGTGGTTGGATAAACTATTTATATAGGTGGGAGAACTATTTTCTTTAAGAAAGGGTTGGTAGGAACCATCATTTAAGTTAAGGGTGATGTCTAGATAGTTTACAATTTTGAGATTGGAAGTAACCTCAACCTTAAAACCAAGAAAATTAAGGGCTCTGATAATTTTCTTATGTATTCTATTAGTGTAAGGCCCATTGGAATTGGGAATACATATCAGTCCATCATCCCGATATAGGCCTATTAGTTTAGGGTCTAAAAATCTACCTAAAATATCTAAAATATAAATGCCTATTAGATCTGCTACCTGGGCAGAATCATAGGCTCCCATAGGGACATCAAAACTATCTTCAGGCCATTTAGTCCAAGTAGAACTATCAAAAGCGAGAATAGATTTTCTAGCACCCAGTATAATTCTATAGTCACAATCCGAAATATTAACATAACCCCTAGCAAAGTTTAAACAATCCACAAGAAGTTTTTTTGATATAGAGGAATAGAAATCCACAATATCAAATTTAAGGAAAGTGGATTTAGATTTGTCATTGATATTATCAAACCATTTTATGGTATCTAAGGAACTCTTCCAAAGATTCAGTTGTAAATTAGATTGTAACTTCTCTATTAAGTTCTTCAGAACCACCCTAGAAACTATGCCTAATTCACTCTTAGTGGGATTAATTAGTCTAGTTTGTAATTTATTTTGGAAATTAGGCTTGTGGTCCTTAAATAAAATGTAAGCTTCTTTGGTAGAAATTTTTCCAATTCTATCACTAATATTTAGTTCATTTGCAAATTTAGCCATATCGGAGTTAATTTCCGATAAAATTAGGTTACCTCTGTCTATTTTGTAATGACTGGTTATACTATTTTTAAGGATATTTAGGTAATTGGTGGTATTACACTTGTAAATGTTATTTGATTTGTCCGATTTAATCCATAGGTCTTTGGAATTCTTTAAGGTATTAATGTTCGACTTTAGTAAATCCTGGAATTCATTTGAAGTACCCCGGAACTTGATTTTGGGGATCAAATTAAAAAGGTCTTTTTCAAACGAGTTTAAAAATTTTATATATATATTTTATATTATATTTATTTTATATTTTATTTTATATTTTATATTTTATTTTATATTTTATTTTATATTTTATATATATATGTTTTGTAATAAAATTGTCTCCCCACTTTCTCGTGTTTTGGTGTCTTCTTCGTTTTAATTTGAGTTACATATTTGCTATTTTAAATCTTTGTTGTCAGCCAGTTTCCCTGACGAGCCGTTAGGCGAAACCGTCGTCGGTTGATGGCTCTTGCTTAGATTTCTGTCTTTGTTTGTCCTACTTTGGTATTGAGCGTTTTAGTGTTAGTGTTTTCATCTTGGCTATTTTTTTCTTACGATTGCTTGACTGTCTGTTCATGTACTTCGTTTGTTTCTTTTTTTGCTTTCCCTTATTTTCCCTCCAAGTTTGTTCTCGGTGGGTTGTACAAGACGATTTAAATTATAGCTTAATTAATACTAGTTTTGGTCGAGTTAGTTCTCTTACTATTGGTAATATATATATATATATATATATATATATTGTTTTTTATTTTCTGCTACTCTGGCACGTCTTCTCCTTTTTCTTCCTTTGTTTCTTTTACTTATTCTTGTACCTGTTCACCTTCTGCTTCTTCTTCTGCGTTTTTCCTTTTCTTCCTCTCTTTCATCTTCTGCTTTTGATACTACTATTAATGCTTCTTCTCCTTTTTTTTCTTTGTTACCTATTACTATGTCTTTTCTAGCTATTGTTTCCTTTTCTTTTTCTTTTTCTTCTCATTCTTCTTCTTCTTCTTCTTTATCTTTTACTTCGTCTTCTTCTATTCATTCTTCTGCAACCTATTCTTTTTTATCCTCTTCTACATTTTCTTCTGTTTTTTTTTTGGTTTTTTTTTACATAATTTTTTACCTCTTCACTTCCTGCTTCTTCTTCTCTACTATATTTTACTTCTTCATTTTTGTTGTTTTACATTTTTTTTCCTTCTGCTATTTTGTTTCTTCTTCTTTTATTCTTTATTCTACTACTTATTATTTCTCCTCTTATCTTCTTCTTCTTCTCTCTAGCTGCGTCTGCCCTCTTTTTATCTGCTGTCTTTTCGTTATCCTCTTCTGTTTCCTCTTTATTTTCTATTCCGCTGCTGTTGCTTTCTTTCTTCTGCTGCTTCTACATTATTGCCTGCTTTGCTTCTTTTTCATCTTCTTCTTTCCCTGTCCCTTCTACTTCTCTCTGCTCTTTCTATTACTTCTAAGTTTTTAAACTCTTCTGCTTCTAATTTATTTCAAGCTTCTTTTTCTTCTTCTTCTGCTTTTTTCTCCTTTTTCTTGTTTTTCTACTCCTTCTTAAGCTTTTTTACTCTTTTTTCTTCTTTTACATCGGCTCCTTTTTTCTTTTTCTGTTTCTTTTCTTTATTCTTTATTTTTTATAGCATCTGCTTCTACTTAGACTTCTTCATTTTTCTATCCTTGCGTGTGTGTGTTTTGTAACTCTAAAAAGTTACTGCGTATGGAATCACCAAAACGGAGGTTGGGAATAGCAGTATATCAACAAATAGAAGACTCACACATTGAAGTAGATGCACTGCCAGTAGAGTAGATACTCTCTATTTAACTGTCTTCATACATAGGCGGAATGTGGTACACGAGCATTTTTAACGTGAGTTCTCCCGGCCAATAAACTCGGCCAAAAGTATCCCGTTGATCCTGCACAATGCCAGATCAGGGCTACTGTCGATTTTTCCTCTACTATCTGGGTCCCTCCTGCCCATGGGCAATGAGGAAGACATGCAGCGCTGTGTCCTAGTCAGTTTAATCACTCGGTATTTAATACCTTCCCACTAGGCCGAATGCCCAAGGCGGATGCGACATAAGGTTAATTAAAATGGGGATTCCGAGCTCTTCAGCTTGGTCAAAAATATCCCGTGCTTAAAGGCGGGTTGGGCAGTTGTCTATTCACCCGAGACGAGACTTTACCCTTCGGCGGAGCGTCATTTGAGTTCCTCTCAGCCCGGATGAAGAGACTTGATCAAGAGAGAGTTTCAATCAGTGTGATCACACACCTCTACTCTGATGATGTTTACGTATTTAAGAGGTTAGGAACATTCCATTCCTGTATATACAACAATAACTGAATGTTAGCGTGCCGTTTTGATCCATGCGTTCTCAAAGTCTATTTATATAAATGCTTAGTCTCGAATTCTGAGAACACGTTATCTTTCTCTTTCCATATAAAATGAATCTAAACGAAATCGGATAGATTAAAAAATTGTAAAAAAGATTATTGTAAAAATATTCAAACCTCGGAAAGCTGTAACAAATTACAATTTTACAGTATCAAACACTTTACAACATGGCACTTTTCTGAGTAGGCTCTATGCAAATATGTGGTATTTTGGTAAATGATAGTTTGAGTGAAGAAGGATGAGTTCTTATAGTGAATGAGACCAGTCAGTCAGTTAAGTGGCATACATTATACACGCTTGGACGATCATGTCTCGGAAGAGACATGACTGACTGGGCAGAAGATTATCCCGCATGAGGTTGCCATTAGTTTCTGCGGAAGACTGGTTGCCAACCAAGGCCATAAAACCCAGTCTGTCCTATTATTTGACTCATAGCTAGAGGGGGAAGAGATGTATTATATCATTAAGTAGTAATTAGTGGGGGACCAATTTATTACTCCATAACAATATAAAACCGGTCCCCTACTTTACGCCCAGTCGAAGCCTTAATCGTGTTTCCAACTATTATATTTAGTCAGTTAGTTAAGTGTCATACGTGATACACGCTTGGGCGAGCATGTCTCTTTTGAGACATGACCGACTGGGTAGATGATTATCTCGCACTTTGCCTTTGCTTTCTGCAGTAGACTGGTTGCCAGCCAAGGCTATAGAACCCGATCTATACTATTTTTAATCCATAGCTGGAGGAAAGAGACAGATTAATACCTTTCCCAAGGGTATTTGCGCCTAAGTGAATGCAAGGAATTCAACTGGAATTCGAACTCGGCACCCCGGTGTCGCGTTCCGAGTTGATATCCTCTGCACAACAACACACATACTTGCATTGCATTATAACACACAATAAGACCATTGTAAGAATAATTGTGTCTTGAATCAGATTGGCCAGGTTTAAGATAATCAGAAATGACCTGACTATCCTCACTTCTGCGATGGGTTTTGCCATAAACATATATTTTCAGGTTAAACAACGACTCGTATCAAGGTTTAGTTTTTGCTCTAGCAAAAGTCAACCTATTCACTGTTGTAGCTATCATCAACAGCAGCTTTACCTCGCTGTCAGCCACCGCTCAAGCCATCCATCCCTGCCAGCAACAACATCATGCGATAAACTGTCCTTTTCGGGACAACAATCTTCAACGACGGCTCTGTCCTTTTTAGCACAATAATTGTCAAGCGCAACAAAACTATCCCTTACAGAACAACGCTCTCCAGCGACCACAAAAGTGTCTATTTCAGGACAATGCTCCTGATCAACTACAGAACTGTCCTTTTCTGGTCAAAGCTATCTAGCGACTAAAAAATAATAATTTTCTGAGAGAGGTTGAAGCGGGGAATATAATTCGTCACTTACAAGGGTTCGGAGACGCGTCTGGAGTCTGTTGAGATTGGAAAGAGGTGAATGGACAGATCCTGCCTAAATATGATAACAATACTCCATTTTTGATCTAACCTGTCAGGTTGACGATTACACGAAGAGTCAAGTACTTACTGATTATTTTTCCTTTATCTTTAGAGATAGATCGAGTGCTAGTTGTGGTCATGAGTACGTCTAGGGCCCAAATGGTTTTCAAAATACGGCTTGAACATTTATTCATTGTAACTGATGGTAGTTCAGGCTCCGATCAGTTTTGTTTTTCTCATATTCTTCCACACTCCGATACCCCTGACATCTTAGTGTCTTAAATGACTCGCTTGGGTTGAAATAATAAAAAAGAAAGAAAGAAGGATTTTAAATGCAATTCTTTTCGCTTGCCAAATTATATAAAAAAAAGATCTGGTTTAATCTATATAAAATATTTTTTTTAATCATCTCACCCCAAGCAAGGCATTCCACTGCCACTATTGCGCATGGGGCTACATAGGGGAAGGTAAAGAGAAGGAATGGTTAGACATAGGGAATGTCAGGAGGAAGGTGACAGATGAATAAGGATAGCGAGGATGAAGGTTGGGCAGAGTGCTTGATAGAATGGGAGCAGGTTAGTGTGTTAGGAGATGTCTATTGACCTTACATTTAAACTCCTGGAGATTGTATCCGTCGGGGAAGCAATCGTTTGGAAGAGAATTCCACAGTCGGGAAGTGCGAGGAAAGAAACTGTTGGAGTAGAAGTTACAGCTGCATTTTATCGGTTTCACTGTAAAAGGGTGGGATCTAGTTTCTAATCTAGTATCTCGTTCAAATTCGTATTTAGGGGGCACTAGTGATCTAAGTTCATCGGAGCAGAAGCCATGAAAGTATTTGTAGAAGAGACACAGGGAAGCCACGTCGCGCCGGTGGAATAGTTTCTATTTTTGTCTTCAGAAATTTAATTAAATAAAAAAAAAATTAAATTTACAGAATAATTTATTGAATAATTTAAAAAATTTAGTATTCAGTAAGCATTTATTTTTTACTCATCTTTCGCTTTCCGTGTCTGACACGGAACAAATTTAAGAATTCTTAATCCGTTAAAACCTCTACCCAATATATTCTGCATTTTTTTATGTTTTGTTCAAATACGCCATGTTTGTAGTCAGAAATTCACAATGCATTGAAAACCTTTTTTTTTCCTTGGTGCAGTTTTCAAATGAAATGTAAGGCTTCGGAAGAGATTTCTGTGATAGCTCCTCTTAACAAAACTAAGATGAAAGGGAGAAAACATGATTACGATGACAAACGGCAACTTATTTAAATCGAAATCTCTGCATTCAACAAAAGGAAATCATAAGAATCTTTTAGGTTGATACAAACTAGCAATTGTCATCGAAGTATTTTCTTGGTCAGGTTAGACTGATTTCGTGAGACAATCAGGGCGCATATAAATTTGAAAAGTGAATTCACAGGGTGCCTCATATATTCAGCTTTGTGCCACACCTCATGGTTTATAGCTTTATTTGCATTTCTCTCGAATACAAGTGAAACTTATGTGGCCAAAAAGTGAGGGAACAGATTATATATTAATTGTAATATAGGTAGAGATCCCCCACTTTATACTCGCATTATAATTGCTTTTTTTGTTTATCGAATTCTCATGAGGCATCAATTCACCTCTTCTCCCCAAGTTATTGCCTAATTATAAGACATGTATCCCAAAACCATTATTATCATTTCTAGCTTTAATCAATCTGAAAGGGGTTGATAAACCATAAAAGAACGAATCAATCAAATATATGATTAGCTATACATCATGTCTTTTAGATATATTTACAATCTCTGGAATATAAACGTATAAAAATTGCAAAGGTCACAAATAGAGGGGTCAGTTCATATATTAATTTTAATAAGAACTGATCCCTCATTTCATATCCACTTTATCATTTCTTGTTGTTTATCGAATTCTGATGAGACATGAATCTATTTTTTCTCCCGAATCTATGGGTTAGTAAGTAAGACTTGTATCTGTAAATTATTATTATTATTATTATTAAAAAAAAAATTAAAAATCTTTCAATCTGAAAATATTTTTTGTCTTTAAATAGCCTTCAAAAGTGTTGATAAACCATAAAAAATGAATGAATCAATCAAATATGTGATTAGCTACACAGGCGTGGTTTTTAGATTTCTTTGTACTCACAAGTATATAAATGTATCGAAACTATCGTGGTCACAAAGTAAGGGATCATTTAATACATTGACTGTAATATAGATTTGATCCCCCACTTTATAGTTGCATTATAATTACTTTTTTGTTTATCGAATTTTGATGACGTAAGAATCCACCTCATCTCTCCCCAGTTTTGGGTTAATTAGTAAAACTTGTATCACAGAATATAAAAGAAAAACTTGAATTGTAAAAATATTGTCTGTTTTTAAATATCCTGTAAAAAGGGTGGATAACCTTAAAAACGATTCAACCAATCCATCAATGTGTATCTATGCATGGTTAATAGGGTCAATGAATCCTGAATCAATTGCAACACTTCGTAAATGGGAGAAATTAGAAGTGTATACAAAGAAGTGTTTGACATCGAAATCGACGTATATCAATGGGAATCGATCGAAGAATTCTAACACGAAGAATCGCCCGAATACAAGAGAACTGAGATTTCCTCTGGAACGATGATAAGACGATCGACCAGAAACCGTTTGCCGTTTCTGGCATCGACCATCAACCTTTGGAACTTTGCCAATTAAATGTTCTGCTGGACGGAGTTAGGGTCAGAGATGAACAGCAGTACATTCAAGACAAGTGAAAACACACAGACACACAGACACAGACACACACACAGACACACACAGACACTATATATATATATATATATATATATATATGTGTGTGTGTGTGTGTGTGTGTGTGTGTGTGTATAACTGTGGAAATTGAAGTCAACCCCCAGAGGCGATAGTTTGCTAAATGCAACTGTCGATGGCCAAACTATAGTTTTAAGCATGAAACAGAGTGTCTCCTCTGGGTGTTGACTTCAATGTCCACTTTTATTTACATATGCTGTATGTATAATTGTATAATTATCTTCTAGGCGTTAAGTTGAAATTCATAGAGGAAGACGGGGTAGTTTTTAATAAGAGTACCAGAAAGTATGATTATAAAAACAGACATAATGTCTATATTATTCATCAAAACATGTTTGAATGATGATAAGCGGCCTGCATATATATATATATATATATATATATATATATATAGTACTGTGCAAATAGGACAAGAACTATCTTATCTTTTATGAGGCATCAAAATAAAGTTTAAAATCGCCCCTACAGTGTGCAAAAGTATTAGGACAGGGGCGATTTTCCTAAAAACCTCACTGAAATTCAAATGTAGGGTGAAAAGCCAAGTAAATTGCAAATAAATATTGTTTATTTAAAGCTAGGCGTAAAAATAATTTCTTAAAAAGAAGTTATATTTAATTTTCCTATTTTCTATTAAACAAGTTATTTTGAAACTACTCATTATTCTATTATTCTTGGATATGACTGACTTTTTTCTTATTTCTTCCCCCTATCGAGTTGATAAATCTACTTCGCAAAACACACTTTGTGAACAAATACAAGCTGCTTAGATACATTGAATAAGCTTGTGATGCCTGACAGAAAGAAGGCAGTGATCAAAGCAAAAGGCTATTATACTAAATATTAAATTTATTTTGTGACGAGTAATTTTTGTTAAATCATTTGTTGAGTAAATCAAATAAAATCACTTTAATTAAATTGTTTATTTTATTTTCTGTCAATATGTCTCATAAAAGATAAAATAGCTCTTGTCCTAATACTTTTGAACAGTATATATATATATATATATATATATATTATGCGTGACTCTACAGAAATGAATTGAGTTCTTTCGGTGACTGGCGTGTGTATATACTGCTTATGTACAACAGGTTAAAATTTCCCTTCTCTGATTCCATGCGCCTATGGCTTAAGGAGTAGCGACTTCGATTGACACCAAATTGGTCAAGATTCGATCCCGGCTAGAAGCAAATGTATGTATCTAGTCACACTGATGAACTGTGATCCAGACTTGTATGTGTTTGACTAATATATATATATATATATATATATATATATATATATATATATATATTAGGAGCGTGAATAAGTTCCCGCTGTTTTTCAACAGATGCCTTTCCCAGAACTCCGTGCGAGTAGTTTTAGATGGTAAAGCACCTATAAGCAAGCTTGAAATTCAGTGTACATCATTTCGCCTCAGTGTAAACCATCACGGGAAATGGATATTGGCTACAACTGATACGTTTGCGCCGAACATTTAAGAAACAACGCCCGCTTTACGAGCAGAGACACGAGAACGTGAGTTTGCCAAATGACAAAGCTAGGCCAACTGTTACAAAACTTGTGAAAACCTACTTGGAAACGCTTAAACGTGTTTCGATCGATGGCACACTGCCTGGCTGAGCAGCATTTTCATTCTTATGAAGATGCAAAAAATAATGGTTGATTCATGGTGAGCCTCAAAATACGTGTCGTTCTTCCGACGTGGATTTTAAATGCTGCCACAAGAACAGGAAAAAAGTATTGGCTAGCAGTGGACAATTCACTCAGTGAAATGTTTCTCATTAATTTTTGTAAAGATAATATATATATATTTATTAATACACACATACACACGCACACACATATATTATTTCTCTTCTTCATGATTCTAGGGGATCATGGCCTTCCACGTCTGCCTATCTCTGGAGGCTTATAGCACCTTTTCTTCTGTTGCACCAGGCATACCCCGCTCCGCCATTCACCCGCTCAGGACCTTCAAATATGTTATCCGCTGCTTTCCCCTGTCTCTTTTTCCCTTTTTCTGACCTGTTAGTTTCAGGTTCTCCAAGCCCCTCTTCCTCATTGCATGTCCTAGGAACTTTAGCTGTCTTTTCCTGATGCTCAGTATTAATTTTCTTTTCATTTCCATCTTTTCCAAAACCTCGTCATTGCTCACAGGCTTGGTCCATGATATCCGCAGCATCCTTCTGTAGAACCACATTTCAACTGCTTCAAGTTTTTTCTTCATCTTCGATGAGATTGTCCAACATTCACTGGCATATTGAAGTACTGACACGACTCAATCCAGTACTCTTTTATTTGTTTCAAGCGAATTTTTCCTGTCTCTTAATACTCTACTCAGCTTCTGGAATACCTTCTTCGCTATGCTAATTCGCCTTCGGATCCCAGTTTTGCACTTTCAGTCTTATGTTAGAACACTTCCCAGGTATTAAAAGTTTTCTACCTGCTTAATTTTAGTATCCCCCACTTGTATGTGGCATTTTAGGCTGCATTTTTAGCTGATGACCATGCATTCAGTTTTCTTACAGTTAATTTGTAGTCTTTTTTGTCACTCTCTTCAGTTACCTTCTGTAGGAGGTCTTGTAGTTTCCTCTCCCTTTCTGCTAAGAGCACTGTCACTGTCTGTTGTTCTGATTGTAACCTCCAATAAGAAATCCTGGCATAACTTCTAGAGTCCTCAGAATAATCTCGCTGTACAAGTTGAATAGATCCGGTGAAAAGATATATCCTTGTCTTACACCCCTTTCTATCTTTGTGTACCTGTGAATTCGTTTCCTGTTCGTATACAGGTGGTTTGTTGCCAGTAGAAATTCTGGATTACTCTTATGTTTTTCTCAAATATGTCGAGGTTGCTGAGCATTTCTATCAATTCATTGTGGCGTACTTTGTTGAACGCCTGTACATAATCGATAAAACACAGGTACGCGTCTTTTTTCATTTGTATTGTCCTTTCAGATAGCATCCTAATCATAAATATCGTATTACTTGTTCCAGTGTCTTTGACGAACCCGCACAATTCTTCTTCTATCTCTGGCTTGATTCCACTTCTCACTCTATTCATCAAGTTTTAGACGACAAATTTTGTAATGTCGCACTCGTTTGCTCCTGTCTTCTTAGGCAGTGCTATGAAAATTGACCTGCTTAGGTCGTCCCTTATTACACCATTGTTATAAATTTAATTTATTATTTCTGTAATTTTCTCTACGCCGAAATCGTTCAGAGCTGTTAGCATCTCTATGACAATGACGTCTGGTCCAGCTGATTTGCTTCTAATAAGTTTGGCCACTGCAGCTTCCTCTTTGGACTTTGATATTTCCGGTCCGTCCACATCTTTGTGTATTGCCCGTTGCTCTCTCTTATCATGGAAAAGATATTTTATATATTCTTCCCATCACTGGAGTATTTCCTTTTTCTCCAATATAATATTTCCATCCTTGGATTTTATACATACTATTGAGGAGCATGTGTTTTGTCATATCAGTTCTCTTATTTTTTGTGCATGTTTGTTTTATTTGTCCTGATCAATCTCTCTTCTCCTGCACAGTTGTTGTTGAGCCATTCCTCTTTAGCCTGTCTGCATTTGCTCCTTATTTCCCTGTGTAGTTTTTGGTATTCCGTTCCATGTCTTGGCATAATTTTCTGTCTCCTTTGCATCATGTCAAGAATCTCTTCAGTCATCCACTCTTTTTTCCTTCTGTGTCTGATTTCCTTTGATTGTTTGCTGACGTCACTAACACTTTCCATTTCGAGTTTTCTTTTAAATTTGTTTTTCGTTTTGTTTTTCACACTGTGTATTTTTCTGCAGATTGGGTTCACGCGTGTGTTGTATTCCGGTCTTGGTGCTGCACTAAGCTTCTTCAGTCTCCGGAGTTTCAGCCTTCGTTTGCAGATGACTGTGAGATGGTCGCTTCCACAGCCGGAACTTGGATAGATTTTGCATTGCACTACTGAATTTCTGAATCTCTTGCTTATGGTTATATAGTCGATTTGGTTTTTCGTGTCGGCTTCTGGTCTTCTCCATGTCCATAGATGCCGTGAGTGTTCTTGAAACCAGGTTTTAGTTATTATTTGATCATTTGCTGTGCACCATTGGACCAATTTTTCTCCTCGCTCGTTGCGGGTTCCTCATCAAAAGTTGCCCTCTTCAGGTAATTCTTGGCATTCAAATCACCCCTTATGATTCTAATTTCTTGAGTTTTACACTGAGCCTTGGCATTGTCCAGTATGTAGTAGCAAGATATTATTTCTTACACAGTGCTTTGCATCGTCAGTGCATAGACTACTATAATTGAATTGTTGAAGAGTCTCCCTCTCATTTTGACCAAGATAACTCCCTCGGAAAGCTGGCAGTATCCCACAATTCATTTCTCCATTTCTTTGTCCAGTATTAAACCGATTCCCCTTTTCCCCTGCATATATAATCTTGAGGTTGTCGCAGCTGAAGTCTCTATTTTTAGATCATCCAGTTTCGCATATTCCTAGAAGATTTATGTTCAATCTTCTCATGTCAGGCTTGATATTCTCGAGTTGTTCACAGCTGTGAGCGTCCTGACATACCAAGTTCCCAACATCATTTTTTGTTTGTTGCGCACAATCGCAGGATAACGGCTTAGAGGCACATGTTGTTCATGTCGTTTCTTCCTTGACGATAGACATATATATATATATATATATATATATATATATATATATATATATCAGGTAGAATATATCTGTGACAGAACAAGATGAAAAGCAATCATTAGTCGACGCGTTTCTTCCTCGGAGAAACTTCATCATGCTAGATGTGTTATTTATTTAATAGAACGTCTTGATAGTTAAACGATTTAATATGGCGTACGGACGAAAAAGGGTTATAAAACACGATTTTATTTTTACGAACGAAAAAGTGTTAAAGAAAGCGATTCTATTTTTTAAATTTTATTAATTATTTAGAGAGGTTGACGTCATATAACAGCTCCTCCCAAGAGGAGGGGTAATCTTGCAGAATTGGAAGTGTGAAGCCGAGAAAGAGGACTGGTTAAATTTTAGGATATTTGCATAAAACCCCTTATGCGTCCTCACCACACCAGTAAATAGGGCCACCGATAAATACGAGTGCCCACAGGGGCTAAAGAGTTTCAGTGCTGCCCGAAGATGGAGTGAGTAGCAGTTACCAGAGAAGTTAGTTACCGCCGCAGTTAATGCTGCTCGAGTTCTAGTTGCTGTCCGGAGTTTAAAGTTGCCAGTTACCACCGAGGTTGCCGCCCGAAGTTTGAACTAATAATAACCAAAGTTATCTGCTGAAATAATAATAATAATAATAATAATAATAATAATAATAATAATAATAATAAAACTCCGACGATCATTTTCAAAGTACCAACGACGGTACTTAAAGTTAAATCCAATACCCGCTGAAAAACTCGATCATCATTTTCGAAAAGTACAAACAACGATTCTTGAATTTAGCAGTTACCTAATTACTAAGTCTAGCCAATCTTAGAGAAACTAGCCGAAATTTTCGTCCTGTCGCCAATTATTAGGAATGGGTTGTGAAAACAAAAGAAAAAGAACTATATTTTTAATAAATACCATCTAATGATTTATTCAGGTGTCGTTCATTTTATTTCCAAAATTTTTTTTGATATTCAAAAATGTATATATTATTTTCCCATGTATGAATGCAAATTATAATTCGAAATTACTAGAAATTATATAATGTTTATATATAGAGTGGACGCCTTAATGACACTTATCCGATGCAAGTGCTAAAAATAAACCTCTAGAAACCCACAATATTTTTGTTTAATCATCTCACCCCAAGCAAGGCATTCCACTGCCACTATTGCGCATGGGGCTACATAGGGGAAGGTAAAGAGAAAGAGTGGTTAGACATAGGGAATGACAGGAGGAAGGTGAAAGATGATTTAGGATAGCGAGGATGAAGGTTGGGCAGATAGGAAGAGTGCTTGATAGAATGGGAGCAGGTTAGTGTGTTAGGAGGTTTCTATTGACCTTACATTTAAACTTCTGGAGATTTTAGCCGTCGGGGAAGCAATCGTTTGGAAGAGAATTCCACAGTCGGGAAGAATATACAAGAAACATTCAGAAAAATTCTTGTCGAAAAGAGTAAAATTCTATATAAATCCTATTACGAGAAACATTTTGATATTAGAGAGGCCCTGTACAGCAAACATTTTACAGCTACTATCAATCTTATGGAAATGGTATTTTAAATACATATATGTTTTTAAATAGAAAGATGCTCGCGCGGTTTTACAGACGCGGTCAACATGCAAATCTCGGGAATAAAAACTTCTGCTAATAAACAAAACAACATAAAAATAAAAAACTAACAACGCCAAAAAACAACTTCTCTTGAAAATGGCTAAAGAAATAACCAAAAGCGCTTGAAACAATGAAAATTATGAAATACGTCTCTACTCCTTTACTCCGACCAAAAGAAATACGTAAAATGTACGGATTTATTTAACATAGAGCAAGATAATTGTGAGAGACTTAGAAGTATTGCTGGGATTCGTCATTAGGGAACACATTTTTAACAAAGTAAGGTATGCAGATGACACAGAAAAAAACCCACAAAAACTCTTACATAATGTATCGAAGAAAAGTGAAAAAGAACTAGACATAAAACAGACAAAAGCTGAATACGTGGGCATCAGTTCAAAATGCCATCTACAGGTCAGGAATACAAAAGTCAGGCAGGTACAGAAATTTAATTATCTGGGAAACGCTCTAACAGAGGACGGAAAGTGCAGCACTGAGATCCGAAGACACATTCTAAATTCTAAGCAAAGTATTAAGAAACAGGAAAATTTCGTTGGAAACAAAGAAAAGACTGTTATGTAATATCAGTCCTCCTATATGGCAGTGAAATCTGGACAATCTCCTCACGGATGAAGAAGGAAATTAAAGCAACAGAAACAAAGAAAAGAGTACTGAACTGTTATGTATTATCAGTCCTCTTATATGGCATGAATGCTGGACAATCTCCTCGCGGATGAAGAAGAGACCTGAAGCAACAGAAACACAGAAAAGAGTACTAAACTGTTATGTAATATCAGTCTTCTTATATGGCAGAGAATGCTTGACAAACTCCTTCCAGATGAAGAAGAGACTTGAAGCAATAAAAACAAAGAAAATAGTTCTAAACTATTATGTAATATCAGTCCTCCTATATGGCAATGAATGCTGGACAATCTCCTCACAGATGAAGAAGACACTTGAAGCAACAGAAACAAAGAAAAGAATACTGAACTCTTACGTAATATCAGTCTTCCTATATGGCAGTGAATGCTGGGCAATCTCACAGATAAAAAAGAGCCTTGAAGGGAAAAAGGTGCGTAACATATTAGATGATCCTAAGCAGATGACAGAGCAGATTTTCTGAAATACAAGAAGACAAAATTTATTGAGAACTAAAAAGAACAGGAAAATATGGTGGACCATGATCTCCAACATCTTGAAAAAGCACGGCACAAAATACTCATGCAGTTTGGTGATCTGGAGCAATGAAAGGTAACTGAGAAAATGAAAGCAAAAAGGAGTCTAATATTTAACATTAGAAAAAGTCAGTTCAAGTTTCTGGGTAACGTAATGAGGATGGAGGGCTTGGTTAATCTGATACTCACAGGGGACAGGGGAAAATTGCGCGTGACATACTTGATGGGCAAATCATGGTTTGGGATAAATAATAAGATAAAATATATTAAGACCTTTAAAGTACAGGAAAATGCGGAGTACCTTGAATGACTACATTCTGAAGAGACACGATCAATAAAAGAAAAGTCATTTCCATCATTCGTGTGTCTTTCAGATCTTCACTGGAGTCATCACAGACCCTACCATTTATTATGATAATAAACCCATGAATTATTCAATCTATTTTTATCAAATTCCAGCCACCTTTTTTTTTCTGAAGTCTGCGAGTGAAATATTATCGTTTTCCCATGAATTATTAATACACTTTGCAATGATCATTTGACGAATATATTATATAAAAAAGTTAAATGTATTTGAGAAAACTACCCTGATGTCTGCGGCACGAGAAAAATGCCAAAATTGAGAATTTTAATTTTTATATCAGAATAATAGAAAAGAGAAATTGTGAGTGCTCAGATGAATGACACAAGAGTGGCGATTTTCTAAGAATAGCTTAGATCTTGCATAAGGTCGAACTTATGTGGCACCCAGTGAGGATCGAACAGTCGCAATTGATCTCGTGTGACAAACTTTGTTAACCACTGCAAAGTGCCCTGGTAATTTTCTAAGAAGAGCATAAGTGTTGCACAATATGGGGATCCAGTGAGGATCGAAATCCCGATTCAGTCATAATTGTTGTAGTGAGCTTGTTAACCATTACATTACAGCGAATACTATTTTTAGAGCATGTGAGCAACAAAGAAATTTTGAAAAAATAAAACAAAAAGAAGAAATATCTAAACTTATTTATAAATGGAACATTGTCTGTTTGAGTGAGTATGTATGTCTGTGTGTGTGTGTGTATCCGTTACCTATAGACTTCGAAACTGCTGAACCGATTTTCTTGAAAATTTACACAGTTGTACTATAAGCGTCTGCGAGTGTTCTTAACTAGGTTTTGTGTTGAGGCACCCCCGATAAATATCCATAATCGAAAAAATCGGGTTATAGAAGGAGTGGTCCGATTTGAATCAAATTTGATACACTCATAGACAAAGACATAAGAAACGATATTCAGAAGTTTCACGGTTGCAGTTCTTACAATAGTGCAGAAAATAGATAATATATATATATAAACGGCAAGATGTTTGTGTGTCTGTCTGTTTATCTGCCTGTATGTCTGTATTTTTTCAGCCCTTTTATTTTAGTCTTTGCTTCGGGTTTGGCTATAAGTAGTTATAATAGTAGTTCTTAGTCTCAGCCATGATACCATTTACTCAGAGGACTTATTTAGCCTTCAATATTCAGTTTATGACTGAAAAAAACTTATTTGATATCGATACCAGGAAATCAAAATATCACTTACATCCATTCATTTTTCTTTCAATCTACGGTTTCGCTTTAACTGGAAACAACTATTACTTTTAAGTCTTTCGTGTCAACGTCTAAAGAGTGTGAGCTCCAGGACCATAGGATTAGTTTTAAAGCTTTCATTACACCCGAGCAACGCCGGGCTATATTGCTAGTTTAGTATGTAAAGAAGGATTGAATTCTCTGGAACACAAATTTAGGAAAGAGTGTTTGGAGAATTTGACACTCACAGGACATGAATATATGTGTGTTTAAATGGATAGTAGATCAAAGAGTAGGAAGTTCAGTAAAAAGACAAGAATTTCTTAAAAGGTTGTGAAAAGAAAAGAAAAGAAAAGGAAAAAACTGTATTTTTTTTTATAAATACCCTCTAATGATTTATTCAGGCTTCGTTCATTTTATTTCCAAAATTGTTTTTGATATTCAAAAATTTATATATTACTTTCCCATGTATGAATGCAAACTATAATTATAAATTACTAAAAATTATATAATGTTTATATATAGAGTCGACGCCTTAATGACACTTATCAGATGCAAGTGCTAAAAATAAACCTCTATTAATCCATAATTTACAAGAACCTTTCAGAAAATGTTCTGGTTTGACACTCACAGGACATGAATAAATGCGTGTTTAAATGGATAGTAGAACAAAGAGTAGGAAGTTCAGTAAAAAGACAAGAATGACTGAAAAGCTACATATGATAGGATGATGGGGAGAACCATAGACGTATGTTTTGATTCTGACCAGTATTTCTTCCCTTTTATATGTCGGTCTTTCGAGATTGTTTTCCTAGCAGCAGGGATCTCAAATAAGGAACCTCCCCACCAAATGAAACTCGCAAACTCTTTTTACGAACTGGTTTTACTGTAAGGATTAATCATGTTGAGATAGGCTCTAAAGAAGAAAAAATGCTGTGAATAATTGGGACCTTTTTTGTAATAAAAGCAATGCGAAATGAAATAAATAATACGTAAAAAAAGGAATAAACAATTATTATATTTCTTTACAATAATGTTCACCCTGTAAGTTCCAGGGCCACTCAAGGAAGTGGCACAGATGATGGAAGTGTTTGGAGTAGATAACTGTTAAACATAGACTTGAACAGGTTAGGGTTGTTATATTAGGATGATTATAGCATCTTCACGTTGAAATACCGGTACTCCAAAGATCATCAAAGTCAAGCAACGTCGAGACTAGTCAGTAGATAGATATGTGACTGTTTGTGAATACCAAGGGCAGTAAATTTAAATGTGTGGATGGCTTAATGGATAAGGACTTTTCTTTTTTTTTTAATCATTTCACCCCGAGCAAGGCGGAAATGCCACTGATGTGCAGGGGGTTACATAAATGTAAAAAGATTAATTAGAAAAGAGTGAGGAGTACAAACTAGTTAGAAGGGAACAATAGAAAGCTGAGAATGCAGGTGCAATGACAGATACATAGGTGGAGAGAAAGGGAAGGCTATACAGGGGAGGGGAGAGAGCTAGAGTCCAGTGGTTAGTAGATGAGTATTGACTTTGCATTTAAATTTCTGGAGGTTGTAGCCGTCAGGAAAGCAAGAATACGGGAGCGAGTTTCACAGGCGGGAAGTGCGAGAGAGGAAGCTGCAGGAGTAGAAGTGTCGTCTGCATTTGGCTAACCTGACTGTGAATGGGTGGGACCCAGTTGCCAGTCTGGTTGCACGAGTAAACACCTGTTGAGGAGGCATCAGTGACTTAAGCTATCCGAGCAGAAGCCATGAAAGTATTTATAGAAGAGACAGAGGGAGGCTACATTTCGACGATGGGGAAGTGGCTGCAGTCGAGTCGCCAGATCAGTACCTATCACATTACAGACTCTCCTTTGGAGCTTGTCAAGAACACTGAGAAGAACGGCAGGGGCACCTGACCATAAATGGCAGCAGTACTCCATGCACGGACGGATGGTTGACTTGTATATATGCAGGATGGATTCAGGTGGAAAAAACATCCTGGATCGACATAGTGACCCAACCTTCTTAGCAGCGGAATTGTTAACCGGGGTGCAAAGTTCTAACTCTAGTTGGGGTCGCTAAATTCACTTACGCGTAAGTACCGACCTATTCTTCAACCTCTATGGGTCAATTATTAAAACGTATATTACTAAAACCAATATTATCTAAAAAAGAAAATGCATACTAAAGCCATTATTATTTAAAATATATTATATATACTGCGTTCAATATATTTAAATTACGGTATTAATTAACCCATAGATGATGGTATGCCGCTAAACAAAATCAACCAAAATATATTCATATGTACCAACTATATATTTCATATAGAATTACCAACAATACATTTTATAGCAAAATGACCAACAAAGTATTTTACCCATAGTTGAAGGAAAGAATTGCGCTCAAAATATTTAAATGTCAGTATTAAATAACCCATAGAGATGTTGTTAGGCCTTTAAACAAAATCAAACGAAATATATTAATATATGCCAACTATATATTTGATAGTAGAATTACAAACAATACATTTTATAGCAAAATGACCATCAAAGTATTTTACCCATAGTTGAAGGAAAGAATTGTGCTCAAAATATTTAAATGTCAGCATTAAATAACCCATAGAGATGTTGTTAGGCCTTTAAACAAAATCTAACGAAATATATTAATATATACCAACTATATATTTGATAGTAGAATTACAAACAATACATTTTATAGCAAAATGACCAACAAAGCATTTTATCTCTGACTGAAGATATATAAATACGTTCAAAATATTGAGATTTTGGCATTAAATAACACATGGAGGTGTTGATATACTGCTAACCAAAATATATTAATATATACTAACTATATATTTTATAGTAGAATTAACAACAATACATTTTCTAGCAAAATGACCAAAAATATATTTTATCTGTAGTTGAAGGCATACAATTGCGTTCAAAACATTTAGATTTCGGTATTTAATAACCCATAGAGATGTTGACATGCCACCAAACAAAATCAAACAAAAAATATTTACCAACAATACATTTTATAGCAAAATGACCAACAATACATTTTATCTATAGTTGAAGGCATACAATTGTGTTAAAAATATTTAGATTTCAGCATAAATAACCCATAGAGAAGTTGACATGCCATGAAACAAAATCAACCAAAATATATTTACCTACAATACATTTTATAGCAAAATGACCAACAATGCATTTTATCTATCGTTGAAGGCATACTATTGCGTTCAAGATATTTAGATTTCAGTATTTAATAACCCATAGAGATGTTGACATTCCACCAAATAAAATCAAACAAAAAATATTTACCAACAATACATTTTATCTGTAGTTGAAGGCATACAATTGCGTTCAAAATATTTAGATTTCAGTATTAAATAACCCATAGAAATGTTGATATGCCACTAAACAAAATCAACCGAAACGTATTAATATATACCAACTGTATATTTTATAGTAGAATTACCTACAATACATTTTATAGCAAAATGACCAGCAATACATTTTATCTGTAGTTGAAGGCATACAATTGCGTTCAAAATATGTAGATGTCGGCATTAAATAACCCATAGAAATGTTGATATGCCACTAAACAAAATCAACCGAAACGTATTAATATATACCAACTGTATATTTTATAGTAGAATTACCTACAATACATTTTATAGCAAAATGACCAGCAATACATTTTATCTGTAGTTGAAGGCATACAATTGCGTTCAAAATATGTAGATGTCGGAATTAAATAACCCATAGAAATGTTGATATGCCACTAAACAAAATCAACCGAAACGTATTAATATATACCAACTGTATATTTTATAGTAGAATTACCTACAATACATTTTATATCAAAATGACCAGCAATACATTTTATCTGTAGTTGAAGGCATACAATTGCGTTCAAAATATGTAGATGTCGGCATTAAATAACCCATAGAAATGTTGATATGCCACTAAACAAAATCAACCGAAACGTATTAATATATACCAACTGTATATTTTATAGTAGAATTACCTACAATACATTTTATAGCAAAATGACCAGCAATACATTTTATCTGTAGATGAAGGCATACAATTACGTTCAAAATATTTAGATTTCGGCATTAAATAACCCATAGAAATGTTGATATGCCACTAAACAAAATCAACCGAAACGTATTAATATATACCAACTGTATATTTTATAGTAGAATTACCTACAATACATTTTATAGCAAAATGACAAGCAATACATTTTATCTGTAGATGAAGGCATACATTTACGTTCAAAATATTTAGATTTCGGCATTAAATAACCCATAGAAATGTTGATATGCCACTAAACAAAATCAACCGAAACGTATTAATATATACCAACTGTATATTTTATAGTAGAATTACCTACAATACATTTTATAGCAAAATGACAAGCAATACATTTTATCTGTAGATGAAGGCATACAATTGCATTCAAAATATTTAGATTTCGGCATTTTGCTTTAAACATCTCTATGATGTCGATATACCACTACCAAAATCAATCAACCAATCAACTTACATTTGGGGAACTATACTTTTTTGGTCCTAGTTCCACAATGCAGCAGTTCATGTGAAGAATTTACTGGAGATAGACTTGCATCTCACCAATCGTTTACGAAGTAAATGACGATGGTTCACTACAATGTGCATATTATGGCTGGTCATAGCCGTGAACATCAGACCTGGATGAATGTTGCTCGTCTGAACATCTTCCACTAAAATAGTGATGGAGTAGAGAGATAGTTGGTGATGTTACATCTCTGAGAAAAGGTATTGTCGGTTGGAAAATCAAACACCACCCAACAGGACGCGGAGACTTTTTTAAAACTCGGTCTGTCTGTGTAGGGCAGCAGAACTCCATTTTTGGCCTGACCACCGTAGTAAGTATGGATATGCGTTGTGGTGCAGTGGATATCGGCTCGGAAATAGAAATCGGGGAGTCGAGTTCGAATTTTAGATGAATTCCATGCATTCACTTAACAGATTGGGTTCTATAGTCTTAGTTGGTAACCAGTCTACTGCAGAAAGTAATGGCCATCAGTAGATACAGACGTTGGTTAGTTCTTGTGACTTGACCCAAAGGGTTGTAGGTTAAATACCAGGCTACAGAAGTGGTGAACAAATAACTTAGCGAGTTAAGTTGAGAAAGATATCTACATGACTAACACAAGTGGTATCGCACATGGAATGAGAATGATATACACCAGTGATCGTACTTCCTAGACCCTAAAGAAGGCCTGAGCGTACAATGGCCAAAACTTCGTGAACATAGCAGTAAAGATAAGGACATCAGTACAAATAATATAAATCGTGGAAATACTACTTCATCTCAAAAGTATAGAAAAATATACATATGTATGTATATATATATATATATATATATACACACACACACACACATATATATATATATATATATACATATATATATATATATATATATATATAGTTATCCGCAGACAGATCTGTTTCGATGTATCACAGCTCATCAGTACGGTTAGACATCCGATTGCTTTTCCCAGAATTGAAACCCGACCAAATTGGCGTCAGTCGGCGATTCCACCTCTGAGCTATGGGCGCTCGATAGAAACCAACGCTAGTAGCCGAGAATGTTCAAATTCATAACTGAATGAAATGTAAAATCTACCATTCCTCCATAGTGCTCAATCGGGGTGTGTAAGCGTAAATAGTCATCCGCAGACAGATCTGGTTCGCTGTATCACGGCTCATCTTTTACGGTGAGACATCGGATTACTTCTAGCCAGGAGTGAACCCCGACCTAATTGAATAGGCCATTCTACCTCTGAGCTATGGGCGCTGGGTATAAAACAAACATAGTTTACTGCAATTCAAGAGCACCTCATCTGCCTGACAATGTTTTTATTATAAACTTACAATAAAAATATAACCATATATAATACCCTACCAAGTATCCAGTGAAGTGTCAACCAATTAGTTTGCACTACTTCTAATATATAACCGAGCACCCATAGCTCAGAGGTAGAATCGCCGACTGATGTCAATTCGGTTAGTTTTCAATCAGATGCCTAACGGTACTGATGAGCTGTTATTCAGCGAAACAGATATATATAAAATATAATAAATTCCGATGTTCAAATCAGTTGTATGGCCATTTCTACGAGAAATTTCTAAGAGAAAAAAATGAACAAAGATATTTTACCGGCGGAAGTTCCAAAAAAATATTCATCACAGAAAAATTAAAAGGATGGGATTAATAAGAAAGCAGACAGAAATCTATGTCTATTTTTATTTTTAGAATTTTTGGAAACCCTTACTTTTAAACTAAGTTGAGAGTTGAAAGTGGAAATTTAGCCTGGCTCTAAAAAATGGAGTGGGAAAGAATAAAGGAAAGAAGGAAGTAAAGGGAGAAAGTAAAAAAGTGGGAAGAGGTGGTTGACAGGGAAGTAAACTAAGAAAAAAAAAAAGAAAAGAAAAGAAAGGAAAGGAAAGAAAAAAGCAAAAGATAGAAACGTTGACAAACGTGTTGACAAATAAATCATAGCAGGTTTTGATTTAAATAAATGGGATGAAGGTTACAGAAATTTTTTTTTGTACAACAAGTGTACACACACACACACACACACACACACACACACACATATATATATATATATATATATATATATATCGGAGTCTAACCGTACTGATGAGCTGTGATACAGCGAAACAGATCTGTCTGCGGATGACAATATATATATATATATATATATATATATACATATACTTATACATACATATATTCAACATATATGCATATATACATACATACACATACGAATATATATACAAAAAACACACTACACACATACACACACACACATGTACCCACCCAACCACACACGTACAAAAGACTACACACATGTATACATACACTTATATATACGCACATATACTTTCCTGACAATAAATTACTTAAAAAGCTAAAGGATAATCGCAACATGAGTTCAGTTCAGTTCAAATTTGAAGATTTTAAGAAACTAATTAAAAGCAGATTGGTAGGATAATAACGAAAAAAAATTATCATATATATATATATATATATATATATATATAAAGGTGCAGGGAAAAAATTATAAAGGTGCAGGAAAAAATATAAAGGTGCAAGAAATATTGAGGGTTAAATAAGTCTAAGTATCCTTACTCGTTAAATGGTAGATATTAATAGGAGAAAAGGAAGAAGAAGGAATCTATTAGGCTGGGATCAGTCATTGGTAGTGGGGTTCAAATTTACTAGTTAAAAATTAAATTAATTAAATAATTTATTTATTTTCCAAGACTAAATTTAAAATTAAAATTTTTTTTCTCTGTATAAACGTTCACAAATTTCGCCTTATAGCGACAATTTTTTTTTTTTTTTTTTTTTAATCATCTCACCCCAAGCAAGGCATTCCACTGCCACTATTGCGCATGGGGCTACATAGGGGAAGGTAAAGAGAAGGAGTGGATAGACATAGGGAATGTCAGGAGAAAGGTGATAGATGAGTAAGGATAGCAAGGATAAGTGTCGGGCAGATGGGAAGAGTGTTTGATAGAATGGGAGCAGGTTAGTGTGTTAGGAGGTGTCTATTGACCTTACATTTAAACTCCTGGAGATTGTAGCCGTCGGGGAAGCAATCGTTTGGAAGAGAATTCCACAGAGAATTCCAATTACTAATGAATTCTTTCCTTAAATTCAAGAGAAATTGCTGATTAGGGTACTTTAATATTTTTATTTTTTCCTGTAAACACAAATTGCATCTATCGTGAAAATTCCTCTAGATACGAGCGGAACCTATCAGTTTCCAACTTACTATAGGGTTTAGCCCTTCTTCCTTCATTTTCCAAAATCTTCGTGAAAGGGCTGTTTAGTATTTCTGATTTGGGTTGGAAAAGGAATACCTGTGATTGTAATAACATTGCTTAAAGACTCCCGCGGATATACCAATATAGGTCCGGTAATTTTTCTTGTTGTTGGATGGTGAAATGTGAGCTTCATAGATTACCTGGGGGGATTTACATTGCCTTCCACCGGGCAGATACTCACGGAGCTACAGTTGCATTCATTAGAAATTCCAGACCTAGAGTCGGTATTATATAAATCCTTTAGAATCTGGTTATTGTGAGAATTAAGGATGTCGTTCATATTTGGGGTACAGGAATAGCTAATTTTTAATGTGTTCCTATTAAAAATTTTCCGTAGGGAATTGTTGTTATTGAAATGTTTAGGATTTATACCTACCTGCTTTTCCTTTTGGATTAAAGTTATATATATATATATATATATATATATATATATATATATATATATATATACACTGTTTAATTAAAAACACAATATCTACTCAAATACGAGTATCGATTAAAACATGTTCAAACAAGAGAATTAAGCATGTCAGTTGCTAATTCAATTTCGTCAATCTCCGGAACATTCCGTAACATTATTTGTTTACATTACGATACATTTCAGAGCAGAGATAATTATGTGCGAGAAATCAGAAATTTATGATGATTGATTTGGCTTCGTTTAGACTGTGAAATCATACATGGTTGAGTTGTCTAAGACGCTTTACATCAAGTAATGGCTTTCATTATGTTGTTAGGGTCGCAGTTTCGAATGTCACACATTTTCTTAACAAACACATCCTTATATATATATATATATATATATATATATATATATATATATGTAGGGATGGACTTATATTTTCAATTCAATTATCTTTATTGTTAATAGCTTAAATGTTCTATGTTTACTGTGTGTTAATATTTACTCTTTGATAATGGCTTATGTGAGCCGAAAGCTTAGACCCGATAAAAAATTCAACAATTACTGTGATTTTTTGTTGTCTCCAACGACATCACCATCAAGTATGTCAGACGGTATGAACGGATCCTACACAAAATTAATAGACAAAACTTGTCTATATTATTCAATGAAACCTGCATTAATGAAAAAATGCTGCCAAAATACACACAATAAATATATATATATATATATATATATCATAATCTCTAACGTTAACTAAAGTTAGAGATTATGCTATTTCCAAAAAAAAATGAACTGTTGAATAAAAGAAGGGAAATTATAACTAAGTGTATTCATACTAAGCAATACCTCTTAGGTTCATATAACCATGGATAAAAACGCCATTATTCGTTTTAATTTTAAAAATTGTGCGTTCAAAAATTCCCTGCCAAGTGAGCGTTTTAAAAAACACCGTCAAAACGGTAAACGGCAAAATCAGTTATTAAAAATGGCCTGAAGACACCACTCATGGTAGAAACCAAGGTCGCGTAATAACACCTTTACAAATAGAATATATATATATATATATATATATATATATATATATATATATATATATTGGAGTAGATAGATCTATCTATCGCCCTGTTCACATTCCACCCACGTCTATTGAACAGGTTAAGAGGCTCAAACCTTGTTCCCTGTTGAGGATGTGGTTTCCCGCTCTCTCTTTTCCAATCTTTTCACTATTACGTAGCCCCCTGCACATCAGTCACGTTACCACCTTGCTCACGGTGATAGATTGACACCAATATTTCTTTTAAATAACCAACACGGAAGAGACGCGCTATATATCGAATCAATTAATTCTTTTCTACCATTAACCTTAGACTATTTAACAGTGGAAATGTAGTTTTGTAGGACTTTTATTTAAACAAGAAAGACGCACACGCGATTTTCTGTCGTGCGCGTCACGTGATAGCTTTTAAGAAGCTGTCATTAAAAAAAAAGAGTAATTTAGTTTACAGTCAAAACATGAGGAAAATAACTTCGGAATGATTACTCCCTTGAGAATGTCAAGGGAAGTAGGTGAAAACTCTTGTAAAATTAATAATAATGATGCATATATATATATATACTAGCAGTATAGCCCGGCGTTGCTCAGGTGTAAAGAAAGCTTTAAAACTAACCCATGGTCTGGGAGCTCAGACTCTTTGCACGAAAGACTAAAAATCACTAGGTGTTTTCAGTTAAAGCGAAACCGTAGACTGAAAGAAAAATGAATGTCAAATATTGATTTCCTGGTATCGATATCAAATAAGTATTTTTCGTCGTAAACTGAATTTTGAAGGCAAAATAAGTCCTCTGAGTAAATGGTATCATGGCTGAGACTAAGAACTACAATTATACCTACTTAGAGCCAAGCCTAAAGCAAAAACTAAAATAAAAGTGCTGAAAAAATGTCATGTTAATGCTTAAAATGACAGGGTATGTAAGGGAGGAGTGTAAGACTATTTCCCGATGATATATTTTTTGTTTGGTTTAATGCAACGGAGAGAGAGAGAAATTGATATTAGTGGTATTATTAGTTGTGTTTTATTGAAATCTGCGATGTGAGCTTATGTAAAAAAAACTATTTTAATACTATTATGTACTTGTAAAATCCGGGGAATAGAGAAATTGGCTTACACTTTGAAAAAAACTAGAGAAATTTAGTTTTCTTTTTTTTTTTTTTCCTATACGAAACGAATTGTTTTAAGCCAACTAGAAGTTTGCAATATGGAAGTAGCAATAACAAAATGTCAGGATTTACTTGATGAGGTCAGGTAGGGTCAAATCCGCAAAAGTATTCCTGGGAAAAAAGGATTCTGAAAATCGAAAACCTAAAAATGATGTAATTGAAAAAAAAAATGACAGAAAGACATTACGTTATGTGAGCTGTCGATATTTCATTCGTCGAGCCATGGCTCCCCCAAATCCTGTGGGTGGAAAATAATCTCATTGGTCAAAAACTTTGAGTCGGCTAGATCCACCGAGAGGATTGAGGATGGTTATAAAAATGAAGACTCAGCGAAAAAATCAGTTGTTGAGAGAATTTTTGAAATTGTAATCTAAATGTAACGACTGTGGAAAGTGTTCCCAACTGGAGAGCTACGACCCCTAGAGGCTGGTCGCCTACCACAGATAGATAGATAGATAGATAGATAGATAGATAGATAGATAGATACCACATAAATTATGGCTGAAAATGTAAAGAAACGTAGAAAAGCCTGTCACCGATTAACTTAGAGATTTAATGTTGAAAAATGTGCCTTCGATAAAAACCCCAAAAGAATTTTATTGTTTTAAAGGTCATTTGAAGAATTGATTCTAGAAAATATGTGAAAAGATTTTAATGAAAATTTGAAGAACTCTGATTACTTCAATGAAATTTTGAGGAGGCTTAATTTTTAATTGAAGATTGAAAGCTCTGGTATTTTTAAACGAATCCTCTCTCCGTTGTAAACTGATATTCCGACAATTCAAATTGTATTTTCTGCTTTTGTAGTTAATAATATTTTTTTTATAAAGACCTTCTTCGTAACTCTCCAGACGCCTTCAGATTTATTCATTTATTTAATATTTTTTTCTGTGCCTTAACTGTTTTATTTTAACAAGTGTACACAAGTGTCCGATCTGTATATGGTAGAAATACGGTTACCGGGTGTGCACAACGTGGCAGTTAGTCAGTTGTTGTAATAGACGTCTTGAAGACCAGCGACTGTGCTGATAGCTACTGTGATGAGATCATCACGACCAGCGGCCCGAAATCGTAGACATAATTGGTACAGTTTCGACATCATTGCAGCAGGCCCCGTTCCCGAGCGAGTGAAGCAACCAACCATCTAGCCGGGTGGCAGTGTCACATTTTATCTTTTCGGTTTCTTCGGGTGATTTGGTTTTCCTTCATTTTTCTTCTAATTTCCATATATAGTAGGATAGTTTGGTAATCTTTTTAAGTTTTCTAGTTTGAATGTGAACTAGTGATTATTCGATCGTGTTTTAAATCTGCCTTCACTACTTCCTAAGTATATTTTATCTTTTACTTCTGATCTGTAGATGACTTCTTCGGTTTTACATAAACCTTCAAACCGATATTTCCTTTAATCTCTGCAGTTACATTTTTCATTAACCGTATTCTGCCTTATGTTGTTGTTTTTTTTAATTTTTGGTATTTTGCCTCTTTATGTGATTTTCTAAATTGAAAGTACAGCTGTAATTTAAATTTATCGTATTTCTATTAAATATTTTGTGTAGCTCGGAGCTTTTTGGGAAGTGTTTGCTAAGTTGTTTGAAAAATATTTTCCATGGTTTGGATTGTACTTCTAAATTAAAAGGCGTGTTAAACCAAATGATATTATGTTTTCTCGTTTTTTTTTTGTTTTTTTTTTTTTGTTCATTTGTCTGGGATTTATACACTGATTTGCTTTTATGTCCGTTTCCTTATAAAGCATTTTCATAATTTTCTTTCCCCTCGTCAAAGATTGTTTTATAAGAAGAATTTTCAGATAGTATATTCTATATCTTTAAGGAAGTGTTGGATTATATTGGTGGGGTGGTTTTATCTGTTATTTACATGATTTAATTTTTTATTTGGTTTCATTCATGGGGATAAGGTTCTCGTTTCTAAATATTGGACTAGTTTTTTCTCTTTTCGAAACCGAAAAGGTTAAAACCATGGGAGCGTTACCGGCTGAACTTCCATACCTAAATATGTATGTGTGTGTGTGTGTGTGTGTGTGTGTATGTGTGTGTGTATGTGTGTGTATGTGTGTGTGTATGTGTGTGTGTGTGTATGTGTATGTGTGTATGTGTGTGTGTATGTGTGTGTGTGTATGTGTGTGTGTGTGTGTGTGTGTGTGTGTGTGTGTGTGTGTGTGTGTGTCTTCTTGCTCATGTTGCTACTGTTCTCTCCCTTTCTGTTTCTTCACTCCTGTTTTAGTGATTTACTACAGTTTGCATCGCCGTTTAAATTAAGAAAAATATACTTTTGCGCGTGCCCCATGCCGCTGATGTCCGTAGTGTGCAGCGATATTCTGCACATTACAGGTTTATGTATCGATTTGGAGAGGTAAATTCGGTGAATTGGCTGTGATTTATTTCGCCACGATTGTCGCTCGGAGACGCGCAAGAGACCTAAAAGGAACAAATGGAATCCGGTTGTAATAAGGGGGGAAATATTCTGCTTTTATGACGAAGGAAAATGGCCAAAATGAGGATGCGAAGAAATTCCATGGAAATTCGATTTCGGAAAATTGAAGAGAGCAAAATGCATAAGACAAAGAAGATAAGTAATCTATCTATCTATCTATCTATCTATCTATCTATCTATCTATCTATCTATCTATCTATCTATCTATTTCAGTTTGTTTCTATCTATCTATCTATCTATCTATCTATCTATCTATCTATTTAAGTTTGTTTATATATATATATCTATCTATCTATCTATCTATCTATCTATTTCAGTTTGTTTATATCTATCTATCTATCTATCTATCTATCTATCTATCTATCTATCTATGAGAAATGAAGGCATCGCTATCAATAATGATCACCCCAAACAACTTCGTCTTCAACATTAGACTCATCCAACACTTTCGGAATCCTCTGCACTGTCCTGTGAGTGACATTGAAATACTATGAAATGTTCGTGTGGGAGCTTTCGGCAAAAATACCTAGAAGTATAGCATGCCGTTTCCAAATTGTCTGTCAGAGTGAATTGCGTCCAAGTTTCACTTTCTTAAAGACGTTTCCCAGCTGACCCTACTCTGCCGTCGACAAAATGAAAAATAAAGAATAGGCAGTCGCGAAATTAAAATCGCGAAAATTTACCCACCGCACCCTGCATATATATATATATATATATATATATATATATGTGTGTGTGTGTGTGTGTGTGTGTATATATATATTTAAAATATATATATCAGAGATTATATCGTATAACACATCTGAATATATATATTTATATATATATACATATTTCACAGTTGTAAATGTAGTTATTTAAATATATATATATATATATATATATATATATAGTAATATGTATATAGAGTAATATATGTATGAATATAGTAATATGTATATATAGTAATATATATATATATATATATATATATATATATTTAAATAACTACATTTACAACTGTGAAATATGTATATATATATATAAATATATATATTCAGATGTGTTATACGATATAATCTCTGATATATATATTTTAAATATATATATATATACACACACACACACACACACACACACACACATATATATATATATATATATATATATATATATATATATTTCATTTATAAACGAATTATTTCGCTACCTTGGTTTCCACCATGAGTCGTTTTCTTCAGACGATTTTTAATAACTGATTTTACCTTTTACCGTTTTTCTTTTCTTTTTTTTTTTGTGTACTGGTCTAACCCTATTAGGACCAAAACTAAGTGTGTGTGTGTGTATATATATATATTTTTTTTTTCTAGACATAATAATTCTCCAACATTTGGATAAATAATTATCCAAATGTTGGAGAATTTTTGTCTTTATTTTCAACTGAAATTAAAGCAAAAATACGACGTTTAGAACGGCTCATGATTAAACATAATACACATTCATTGTCTCTTATATTTAATAGAATATGTCTAGAAAATTACTTGCTGCCTCGATATACTAAATATATATATATATATATATATATATATATATATATATATATTGTGTGTGTGTGGATTTAGGCAGCATTTTTTCATTAATGCACGTGTCATTAAATAGCATAGAGAAGTTTTGTCTATTTATTTTATGTAATTTTTTCATATTCTCAGATAAGCTTGATAGCATTATCATTTAATGAAGAAAGAAAATTACAATATTGATACATTTTTTTTTAATAATCCAGTTTAAGCTTTCGGCTTATACAAGCCATTTTCAAGATGTCAAATTACATTTTATATTATAAATACGTACAAACCATAATGACAAACTGTTTTTTTACATGGAAGATTTCCAAGCAACAACAAACTCGTGCAGTTAAGACGCTGGAACCGAATGGCGCATCGTAGCTCGTGACGTCACACATGATCAAGCGAAAGTGAAAACAAGAAATATTAAGTATTCGAATGGCTTCCCATACTTAATATTTCTTGTTTTCTCTCTTTTTATACCACTTTATATATATGTATATAAATAATATTTTTAAATCAGATTTTTTATCATTTTAAAAGTTTTTTAGTGGATACACTTATTTGAGTAGACGCTTCGTTTATTTATCAAAAAGTATATTAATTTATTTTTGCCTGCCATCCTGAATGTTCAAGTAATCTTGTTAAATGAAAAAGTCCCTCTTTCCGGCAGTGTTCGAACCTACGTCCCATGGTTCTCATAAACATTTATCAGCTGAAAGAAAATGTCTAAGTAAAGCGTGTAAGATGCTAATCGGCATTATTAATGTAGAGAGAGAGAGAGAGAGAAAGAAAGAAAAAGAGAGAGAGAGAGAAAGAAAGAAAAAGAGATAGAGAGAGAAAGCGAGAAAGAGAGCTAGAGGGAGAAAGAAAAGAGAGAGACATAGAGAAAATGAGAGAAAACGGAGAAGGAAAACGAGAAAGAGAAAGAAAGAAAGAAAGAAAGTTTAGCCCGGTGCTTCAATGTCACTTTGATCACGATGTGACAGACGTTTAGGCGATGTAAAATTGTTTTCTTTTGACCTATATTTTTCATATATTTCAATTTAAAACCATCTATTCCTGTTCAAAACATTTCTGATGTGTTTGTGAACTCGTGTTCAGTAGACCAGCGAGAAGACAGAATCAGATACAAGACAGTAGGTGAACTGTTTTTAACATCCTGACCTGACAAATGCTCACTGAAAGTTTTACCCGCACCCCTTTTTGCAGATCTGATCATTTCTTAATCAGTGTCAAGATTGACTCCAAACCAATGACATATTCTGGTTTACCGTTCCATAGAACGGTTTTTCGCTATGAAAAAGCAGACTGGGACAGATTGCGGATCCAGGTAGCGGAAACACCTATCCCAAACTTCTTCGGACATGCTGCCTCTAAAATAATAAACTATTTTCCAAACGGATCGTTTCTGGAATGGAGTGTTTAAT
The DNA here is from genome assembly GCA_037127315.1 of Ascarosepion bandense. Classification (NCBI taxonomy): domain Eukaryota; kingdom Metazoa; phylum Mollusca; class Cephalopoda; order Sepiida; family Sepiidae; genus Ascarosepion; species Ascarosepion bandense. The sequence goes on from JBBBDQ010001140.1 coordinate 533,669, forward strand.
ATCCCTTCTAAAAAACAGCAAAAAAACAAGCAGTCAACTCAGGTTCACTCCTGAATTCGCTGTAGACATATTTTAGAAGAACCAAGTCTTGTTCTTATTTCTTCCAGAACCGGCGACAATCACTTTGAGAGAAAAATGCCAAGTGCTGCCACGCACGAATTATCCGGGCCAACGCTACAAATAAACAAATTGAATCTCTCGAATTCTGTAAGATCACCAACTAAATTATAAACAGAAGCAAAGCGGCTGTGTCTACCATTATAAATATTCCCGAGGTCATATCCTCCTCGTTAGACAAAGCGAAAATCCTCACCTTGATATTTGCCTCAAACTCAAAGTTAGATAACAAAGGTCATGCCTTCCATAACTCCCTGCGTCTGACTGAGCCTAATGTTAGTAATATACTCATTTCAGCAAAAGAAGTCTCTCGACGTATCAAAGAAGTGGACGCAAGAAAGTCATTGACCTGGATAAAATTCTTAGTGGTCGTCCTTAAAAAAATCAACCCAAAATTACCAACGATTTTAACAAATTTATTTACTTGAGGGAGAAAGCTTTTATATTATCTATTTTTATTCGGTTCGACATGGGGTCATCTATTTTTCTTTCTTTCTTTCTTTCTTTCTTTCTTTCTTTCTGTTCGGGTTCAACTGGTTGACCTAGTCTCTTTCTTGTTTCTTTAATTCATTCTTTCTTTCCTTCTATTCGGTTAGACATGGCGTCATCGCCTCTTTCTCTTTTTCGTTCTTCTTTCGTAGTATTCAGTTCGACTTACCATTGTATCTTTCTTTTTTCTTTAATTCATTCGTTCTTTCTTTTGTCACTCTTTCTTTTCATCTCGTGCTGTGCCCGTTGTTTATTTCTTTCTTTATTTTATTAATTCATTCTTTCTTTCGCTCTCTCAATTTCGAGCTGTGCTTGTTGTCTATATCTTTCTTTCTTTCTTTCTTTCTTTCTTTCTTTTTAATAGGTTCGACTTGGGGTCATCATGTCTTTCTTGCTTTCATTATTTTTATTCACTACGAGTTGTGCTCGTTATGTATATATTTCTTTTTCTTTTCTTTTCTTTCTTTTATCCATTCTTTTCTTTCTTTCTTTTTTATTCATTCTTTACTTTTTTTTATTCAGTTTGAGCTATGCTCTTTGTCTATATTTTTCTTTCTTTCTTACAGGTTAGTTGCTTTCTCTTCATTTCAACTTATGGCCTTTCTTTTGTTCTTTCTTTCTTTCATTCATTTTTTTTTTATTTTATTCGGGTCATGACCGTTATTTTTCTTTTTAATTCATTCTTTCTTTCTTCCCATTCGGTCAGAAATGACGTCATCGCCTCTT